>JARQOD010000006.1:267200904-267265361 GCA_033576555.1 Oophaga sylvatica
GTTTTTTTTTTTCTGAACTACCAGTTAGTTTTATTTAAAATTCTCTGCCACCTTCCGATTCATGGGATCCATTAGTGCTGACGATCGTTGGGGTAATTAGCAGCTGGAACTTACATTTCAATGGACAATTGTCCTAAGAGTCGGAATGGTAACTTCAGTTTTGGACAATGTTTCTAATTTCTAATCCCATCTAGTCTCTTCTGTAGACATAATAGAGTTATAAATCAGAAGTAAATTGGCTCCTTTCTTGAACAGTTGGTGTGCACAGCCTACAAAAAAGGATTTAATGTGTTTCAAAGGCAAAAAGATATCGCGGGAGTCAAACGAAACTAATCTAGGAAGAATGATCATAGCGGGTGAGCCGAGGGATGAATTATTTGTCAGTGCCTTTTAAGTTTAATTTGCCACTTTTTATACCCTTTTCTGTACTTTTTAACTATTCATTTTTACAGAACCAATATAATCAAACAAGGCTTAGTCGTAGCTTGTTGTTGTTGTCTATGCCTGTTTGTTAGATTTTCTCTTATTCTGATAACACAGAAGTTGGCTTTAATACTTTTGTTTTTACTATCAGGCAGTAGTTTTTCGTCCCTACCGCTCAGCAGACACGGCAGAAATCTCATCTGCTGGGCATCAAGGACCCGCAGACCGTTGTGACCGATGTTATCGAGCAGATTCTGGAACTGGCTGAGCCAGTGTCCATAGAGAATCACCAGAGTCAACAATCGGGACAGTCATTGAACATTGCAGTGGGGATTAATCGAGACATTTTACAGGTGAGTAGACAAGGTGTAAGTGGTGTACCAACAAGGTTGTAGGAAGAAATGATTTCCTGACTTCCAAGTCTACAGTCTGGGTGCATCTTCTGTGGAGTTTACACTATTTTGAAGACTCCTTTTTGAGATTTTTAGATAATTTGGTATTAAATGGAACCTGTTTTGGTATAATAAGCAGATTAATATATCCTTGGTGATCATATGCACATGAGTCCAGTGGGCGGTCCTATCCGTGATTGACAGATATCTCTACATGCACGGTTATACAGGGAAAGCTGTCAGTCACTAAATAGGACCGCCCACTGGACTCATGCATACAAACACCAGGGACTTGAATGACTAAAATACAAGATTTACTGAACGTTTCCCATTAGAATATATATGTATTGTGGAAGGTTGGCTCACTTAGCTGCTCCTCGAGGTAGACACAGGCGCACGTGTGGTTAAAGCCTCTGGGTGGTTTATTACATCATAAACCTAAAACCCAAAATGGTAACAGAAAAACAGCCTGTCAGTCTCAAATGAAAATAAAAAGTTCATATACAGTCCTGCCCAGGTCCTCAGCGACAACACATATGGCAGCTCTCGCAGGAGCTAGCAGTCAGGAGGCTTCCTACCTCCACACAATACAGATAGAGGAAAAAACTGCCTGGACATTTATTTCCCCAGCCACACCCTTGAGGTGGAGATATGGTGAGTAGACATCCCACCCATCTACCTACTCACCTAAAAACCCGCCCATAACATGACCGCTTAACTCCTTCAGCACATAACATGTTGAAAAGAAACTTATGGGTTTCTAGATCACTGAGGAAAGCAATCTCCATGACACGTATGTCTCCTCACATACAGTGCAGTGACCCTGTCACAGTATGTATCAATCTGATCAGCTCCTTCTGCTCTTTAATATTTTCAATAAAGACCACATACCATTTTTAATATGACAGGTTTCCTTTAAAGGAAATCTGTCACCATATATATCAGCAAGGATAGGATGTGTGTAGGTTTTGTGATCGTAACTTTTAATTAGTCAATTAAAATGGAGGCTTAGCCTATAAAATCACAAACATAACATATAATAAAAAAACATAAATATTACACATATTTAAGGTCCCAGATATACCAGTGCAACAAAGACATTTTGTTTGGTTTGTTCTCACCCTTAACGTAGCCAGAGGAGGCCTTTCATGGATTCAGGAGGAGACGATGACCATGCAGGAACCCTAAAAGTCCCTGTTGTGCCCCATGTGAGATCTCCCATCTCGACAAGGGCAGTACCCAAGTGAGGCCCTTTCCTACTAGAAGTGTCCTTAATTTTCCCTCCCGACGCGTTTCGTGCACCTGTTGCGGGGGACTCCTCATGGGAATAAAGGATTATTTGGTGGTACTATTAAGAAAGGGGTCTTTACAATGGGAATCTAAATAGGGCCTGTGATGACTGGACACCTTATAAACCGGCAGAGTGCTGCACGATAAGGAGGCTGAATTTTTAGACTCATTGAACAGTTAAAAAAAAAAAACACCGATGGTCAACAGATCTTTAGTGATTACAGTAAAGATTTTTTTTTTTTTTTTTAAATTCAGTTGAAAACTCAATCATTTGTGAATTAAATGTCTTTTTTATGAGAATTTTGACTAACTGCACAATTTTTTGATACTGTCATGTTAAGCAAGCTTTAGAAAACAGCGGACTGTCATCAATCCCAGTTGCTCCGCTTCCTGGCGATCCCAGCCAAGGAAAGACAACTATTCAGGAAATTGAGTGTATATCAGGTCAGCAGATAGACTGTAATGACCAAGGGCCTGCGCTAGAGCCCGAAGATCAGGATAAAGTCGAGAAGCCTGAGAAAAGAATCTTTAAGAAGAAATCTACTTTTGCACAAGGTAAAGCATTGACGGGTATTGCAGTTGGGTTTCATTAAATGTTTCGCACCATTTGCCTTCGATAACCTCACTATTGCACTGTTTATTGCTGGCTGCTGAATGAGTTAACTGAGAATCCATCAGTCAGCCCGCTATGATGGTCTGAGGGGGGAGTTTGTAACTTTGTCTTTCTCCTTCGTCTCATTGGGGACACAGGACTGTGGGTGTATGCTACTGCCGCTAGGAGGCTGACACTAAGTAAACATAAAAAAGGTTAGCTCCTCCTCCGCCGTATACACCTCAGCACTGGCCGCAGGCAAACCCAGTTCTTGCTTAGTGTCTGATGGAGGCACACGTCTGGTTCTTTTTCCAGACCATTTTTTTTTCTCTTTCCCACGATGATGAGATAGGGACGACGGACCCTTTTGAAAGGGTCCGATCTCCCCAAACCATCAACGGGCGAGCACGTGGAGTAAAGCCTCCACATATCCTTTCCCGCAACGTGGGACACGAATGCCGGACTCAGCCCTGACCACCCTAAGGTATTGAAACCCTAGGCTGTACAGAGGCAGGAGTTAGTCCGTGCGGCCCCCAATGCACCACCAATGCTAGACTGCGGTGCTGCAAGGAGGCTGACGGTCCCTCTCCTCATCCCCTGAAGGGGTGATGGAGTTAGGGTTCCTGCACCGTCCCACATTTTTACTACGAAGCCCCCCTCTAATGCATCTAGCGGTTTTTCATGCATTTCTAAGTGAGGATCGGCATTCCCATGCAGACTTTTCCTCACCTTTAAGCAACGCTGAGGACTGGAGTGGGCCAGGAAATTACTGGAGCCGGGTGGAGAAGGCCGGCATCTGTGAGGTGGTCAGACTGTGGCTCCAGCCAGGAACAGACATCCCCGGCTCGAGTCCGCCCCCCCCAAGGGGCGTCAGCTTCTGGTGCCCGCCCCCCGACTCCTGGGCGGCCGCCGCCGAAATTTCAGCCCCTGGCCTCGGCGGCGTTAGGCCTCGGGCGTAAATTTAGTCCCCGGCTTTTCCCGGGGACTAGGCCGCGGCCCGTAATATAGCGTCCGGCGTCGGCCGGAAGGTAGGCCGCGGTCGCAGGTCCGCCCCCGGCAGCGTCACTTTCGGGCCGCTACCGCCGGAAATTTAGGCCGCGGCTTCGGCCGGCGCTAGGCCGCGGCTGCAAATTTAGTCCCCGGCTTTTGCCGGAAACTAGGCCGCGGCCGGAAGTGGGTCCCTGACTTCTAGGCCGTGCCTCTCGACCCCCCCTGAGACTCGGCTACATGAGCACGCCTTCCTGACAGGGGAGCGCTCTTTTTTGAAAAATTTGGAGCTCGGGCGTTTTTTGTCTGCGCCACTGCTACGCTGTTTAAAGACGCAGGGGATACAGGACTGGGGTAAGTGCTACTACCTCCAGCCTGGTTGTTCCTCTTCACTGCGCACTTTTGCGCCCCTCTGCACTCCGTTCCACTGACCGTACCGCACATCCAGTTCATTGCGGACTCTGTGACAGACTCAGCATGTCCAGAAGAACTAAAGCTCATACGGTGCTATATACCGCATGCATTGCCTGTAGGTCCCCTTTTCCGCACGCCCAGATTACTCGGGTCTGCGAAGCCTGTGACTCCGAACGGGCTCAGGAACCCTCTCCTATTGCCGAACCCAGTGCGTCAGGTCCCCCTGAATGGGCTCTGTCCCTGACTCAATCTGTGGCGTCATTAACAAGAGCAATCGAGTCCCTTCAAGCTCCCGATAGGAGCAGAGACAGTGGTTCACCCGTCTTGGCTACGTCTCAAGAACCTCCGGCCTGCAGGGGCCGCGCTCAGGCAGACGCAGGGGAAGCGAACCCACACTGCGTCGCCTATGCCGTCCGGGGCCTCGGCATCTTTCAGTTCCGTCTCCCACTCTCCCTCACCTCTGGCAAGTGATCAGTATTCGGATTCCGATTCAGAAGGGTCCCTTAATTTAGAGGCACCGAATTGTCAGGAGACAATTGACAGTTTGATTGAAGCTGTCAATCAAACCTTGGGGGTAGACGATGAGTCCACCTTGACCTCCGGTCATAAGGTGTCCTTCAAACGAGCCAGGCAAGCTCATAAGGTTTTTGGTGCTCATCCTGAGTTTGAGGAACTAGTGCAGCGCCACCGGGAGAAACCGGACAAGCGCTTCGCAGGACAAAAGGCTCTCAATACTAGATATCCTTTTGCTCCTGAGCTTCTTAAGAAGTGGGCGGAATCACCTGCGGTTGATCCTCCTGTGTCGCGTTTAGCGTCTAAAACGCTCCTTTCCCTTCCCAACGGTTCCTCGATCAAGGAGCCAACGGATCGTCTGATTGAGAGTTTGGCCCGCTCGGTGTTTGAAGCATCAGGTTCTGCTCTCTCTCCTTCTTTTGCAGCGACTTGGGTTGCTAAGGCCATGATATCCTGGTCGGAGTCTCTAAATAGAGCTCTTCACGGTATAGAGGTACCGTCTGAGGTAACCGAGATCTCTAATCAGATAGCGTTTGCAGGAGACTTCTTAATTAATGCATCCATGGATGCGGCAAATTGCGCAGCTCTAGCTGCTGCTAATGCAATTGCCATCAGAAGATCCTTGTGGCTGAGAACCTGGCTAGCGGACTCAACCTCAAAGAAATCGCTTACATCCTTACCATATCAGAGTGGTCGGTTATTTGGCGAAAGGCTGGATCAGCTCATATCTGATGCGACAGGAGGGAAGAGCAGTTTCCTTCCTCAGCAAAAGATCAGACAGCCTTTTCATCGACAGCTTCAGCCTCGCTTTAGGGCCTTTCGTAACCCAGGTTGGGTCGCGCCAGTCACCTCCAGCGGCTCAGGTCGGCCTAATCAGGCCAGAGATCGCCAGGTCTCCTACAGGACCAACCGTCTGGGAAGAGGGCGATCTCAACAGCCAAGATCTAGAGGGTCCAAACCCCAAAGATATTCGGACAAATGACTGGAGGCAGAATCCGGTCAATTTATCCAGAGTAGGCGGCCGCTTACTCTGGTTTCGCCCCATTTGGCTATCGATTACTCACGACGAGTGGGTCAGGGAGTTAGTCTCCTCGGGGTACAAAATAGAATTTACCAGCCTTCCCTCAAATCGTTTTTTTCCCTCGCGCCTTCCCAAGGAGGAGTCTCGGGTTCGCGCCTTATTCAAGGCGGTGGAGTCTCTTCGGCACAGCGGGGTTGTCGTACCTGTACCGGAGGTCGAAAAAGGTCAGGGGTTTTATTCCAACCTATTCATTGTACCCAAGAAGGACGGTACCGTAAGGCCCATTCTGGATCTAAAGCGACTGAACCGGTTTGTCAGAATTCGACATTTCCGTCCGTTCGGTCATTGTAGCCATGGAAAAAGGGGAATTTCTAGCATCAATAGACATCCAGGATGCCTATCTTCACATCCCCATATTTCCCCCTCATCAAAGGTTTCTTCGGTTTGCCATCGCAAACTTCATCTTCAGTTTGCAGCCTTGCCATTCGGGCTAGCCACAGCCCCCAGGGTGTTCACAAAGGTCATGGCTGCTGTTGTGTCCATTCTGCACTCCAGGGGGATAGTCATCCTGCCTTACTTAGATGACCTCCTCATCAAGGGTCCGTCTTTTCAAACCTGCGAGGAAAGTGTCAGCATTACGTTAGACACCCTTGCTCGCCTAGGGTGGCTGGTGAATATGAGGAAATCATCTCCCGTGCCATCTCGGAGGATCACCTTTTTAGGGATGAATTTCGACACCGCTCAGGGGTTGATAATTCTTCCTCAGGACAAGGCCTTAGTTCTCCGTCAAGAGGTACGGATCCTTCGCCAACCGATTCCTCACACCATCCGGTTTTGCATGAGGGTCCTAGGAAGGATGGTGGCAGCAATCGAGGCTATTCCATTTGCCCAGTTTCATCTTCGCCCCCTTCAGCATGCACTCTTGGCAGTATGGGACGGGAGCCCTTACTCCCTCAATCTTCGGTGCCGTCTGTCCCTGCAGGTCAGACAGACTCTTACGTGGTGGACGAAGAGCACCACTCTTCAACAAGGTTGTTTGTTTCCTCCAAATTTTTGGTTGGTAGTCACAACGGACGCCAGTCGGCTCGGATGGGGAGCAGTGTTTCGTCACCACACAGCCCAGGGAACTTGGTCTCAGCAGGAATCGACCCTCCCGATCAATATTTTAGAGATCCGAGCTGTTCGGCTGGCTCTAAGGCAGTTTCACCAGCATCTGGCGGGCCGCCCAGTCCGAATACAATCGGACAATGCCACGGCGGTGGCATACATAAACCATCAGGGAGGTACCCGCAGCAGGGCGGCCATGCACGAGGTAAAACAGAGTCTGACCTGGGCAGAGGTAAATCACTCTGTGATTTCAGCGGTCCACATTCCGGGCGAGGAAAACTGGGCAGTGGATTTTCTCAGCCGTCACGGCATAGCGTCAGGGGAATGGTCGCTACATCCCGAGATTTTTCAGCAGATATGCCGACGGTGGGGAACCCCAGATGTGGACCTGATGGCTTCCAAGATAAATGCCAAGGTGCCCAACTTCGTCTCCCGGTACCGGGATCCGCAGGCAGTTGCAGTAGACGCCCTGGTTCTACGGTGAAATCAGTTTCATCTTCCATACTTGTTTCCACCAATAGCTCTGCTCCCAAGGGTGATCAGAAAGATCAGGTTAGAAGGGGTCCCAGCGATATTAATCGCTCCGGATTGGCCGCGTCGCTCATGGTACGCGGAGCTGGTACAATTGCTCGCCAACGCACCCTGGCGACTGCCAGAGCGCGCGGACCTTCTCTCCCAGGGCCCAGTTTACCACCAGAACTCAGCGGTCCTGTGTTTGACGGCCTGGCCGTTGAATCTTGGATCCCGACCAGGGCTGGATTCTCTAAAAAGGTCGCCGTGACGATGGCTAGCGCCCGAAAGCCCGTCTCGGCTCGCATCTACCACGGTACTTGGAAAGTCTTTTTTGCTTGGTGCAGGGAACATGGTTGTTCCCCGCTTCTATTTTCAATTCCAAACATTCTGTCATTTCTTCAAGCGGGCCTAGATTCAGGTCTAGCGCCAAGTACGCTTAGACGGCAGATATCAGCCTTGTCGGTTCTCTTTCAGCGAAGGATCGCGTCTAATTTTCAGGTTAGGACCTTTATTCAGGGGGTTGTCCATATAGTTCCTCCCTACAAGGCTCCCTTAGAGGTTTGGGATCTCAATCTAGTCCTGGGAGTCCTGCAGGAGTCTCCATTTGAACCTTTGCAGGAGGTTTCTCTGACATTCCTTTCCTGGAAAGTGGTATTTTTGGTAGCCATAACATCCATAAGGCGGGTTTCGGAGCTGGCAGCACTGTCTGTTATGTTACGGTAGCTGAGGAGTGCAGGCAAAAAAGGAAATACACCAGAGCAGTTGGAATCTATGAGATTGCAGCACCCTGACCAACCACCGCAACCAGAGGCAGCCGTGGAGCGTTCCCACGTTGGTCCTAGACGCCTCGTCACAGCCCGAGAAACCAACTACACCCAAAGACAGAAACAGGAAAGCTATCTGCCCCGGAGCAGAACCCCAAAGATAATAGAAAGCCCCCAAACATGTAATGGCGGTTAGACAAGAGGAAATACTGACACAGAAAGAAAATAGTATGAGCAAACGCTGGGGCCCAAACTATCTAAATAGAAAAGGACAGGAAGGGTACTTACTGCAATCTCAGAAAACCCTGAAAAACACCAACTCTACTAATTTCAAAATCACCTGAGATCACACGACCTCTACCACCTAAATTAGTTCTCTGGTGTAACAAAAACAAAACAGCAGCCACTGAAAAAACTGGAAAAAGCAAAAGTACAAAACACAGTGGCTGGACTAAACTGAGAGGGCAAAAGCCCCCGGAGGGGACCATGAAGGCCCCCACAGAAGTGCAGGACAAAATGCAAAAATATAGCAAAAACACAAAATAAGAAATTGTCTTATCTGATAGCAGGAGATGCAGACACGACACAGCAGGCTACAAGGGAAACTGGAAAGAAGGATTCAGACCAGAACAATTGATCACCGGCAACCCTGATGGGAAAATGACTCCCTTACATAAGACCAATCAGTAACACCTGATTCCCAGTCCTCACAATCCTCACTAGTACCGCTTGTAACCACCAGAGGGAGCCTCTGCTCAGAACTCATCTCAAACCCATTCACAACAGTACCCCCCCTTGAGGAGGGGTCACCGAACCCTCATTTGAGCAACCAGGTCGGTCAGGATGAGTTCTATGATACGCACGGATAAGTCTCCTAGCATGGATGTCCGAAGCAAACACCCAAGAATTGTCTTCCTGACCATAACCTCTCCATTTAACCAAATACTGGAGTCTTCGTCTAGAAAAACGAGAATCCAATATTTTCTCAACCACATACTCCAGATTGCCCTCAACCAAAACAGGGTCAGGAGGCACAGCAGCAGGAACCACTGGCTCAACAAACCTCTTCAACAAGGACTTGTGGAACACGTTATGGATCTTAAATGTCCCTGGAAGAAGCAAACGAAAAGAAACAGGATTAATAATCTCCATGATCTTATAAGGTCCAATGAACCTAGGCTTAAATTTAGGAGATGCTACTCTCATAGGAATATTCTTTGAGGACAACCAGACCAAGTCCCCCACTTTAAACCGAGGACCATCAGTCCTATGCCGGTTAGCAAACCACTGGGCCTTCTCCTGAGAGAGGGACAACCTCTCCACTACCTGGTCCCAAATCTGCTGCATACGCTCAACAACAGAGTCAACACCTGGACAGACAGAAGCCTCCGTCTGTCCTGAAGAAAATCGAGGGTGAAACCCAGAATTACAGAAAAACGGAGACATCAAAGTGGCAGAGCTAGCCCTATTATTAAGAGCAAACTCAGCCAAAGGCAAAAAAGAGACCCAGTCATCCTGATCAGCAGACACAAAGCATCTTAGATAAGTCTCCAATGTCTGGTTTGTTCTCTCAGTTTGACCATTGGTCTGAGGATGAAATGCCGAGGAGAAAGACAATTGAACACCCAGTTTAGAACAAAAAGTCCTCCAAAATCTGGAAACAAACTGGACTCCTCTGTCAGACACAATGTTCTCAGGAATGCCGTGTAAACGAACCACGTGCTGAAGGAACAACGGCACCAATTCAGAGGAGGAAGGCAACTTAGGTAATGGCACAAGATGTATCATCTTGGAAAACCTATCACAAATTACCCAGATGGTGGTCATTCTCTGAGAAACAGGAAGATCGGAAATGAAATCCATAGAGATATGGGTCCATGGTCTCTTGGGCACAGGCAATGGCATCAACAAACCACTAGAGCGAGAGCAAGGCTTGGAGCGAGAGCAAGTCCCGCAGGACTGCACAAATTCCCTGACATCGCGAGACAAGGTAGGCCACCAAAAGGACCGACTAACCAAGTCTCTGGTACCAAAAATTCCGGGATGCCCAGCCAATGCGGAACAATGAATCTCAGACATCACACTCTTTTTCCATTGGTCCGGGACAAACAATTTTCCAACAGGGCAGCGCTCGGGCCTATCCTCCTGACACCCCTCCAGAGCAAGTCTCAAATTGGGCGAGATGGCGGAAAGAACTACACCCTCCTTCAAAATAACAGAGGGATCAGATAGCTCAGGAGAGTCCGCAAGGAAACTCCTCGAGAGGGCATCCGCCTTAACATTCTTAGTGCCAGGAAGAAAGGAAACCACAAAATTAAAACGTGTGAAAAACAAGGCCCACCTGGCCTGTCTAGGATTGAGTCGCTTGGCAGATTCCAGATAGACCAGATTCTTATGGTCCGTAAGGACCACCACCTGATGTTTGGCTCCCTCCAGCCAATGTCTCCACTCTTTAAAAGCCCACTTCATTTAGCAAAATCATAATCCATCAGGTTAATAGCTGCTCCAGAATCAACGAAAGCCTGAGCAGAAAATGAGGACAGAGAGCATATCAGAGTGACAGTTAACAAAAACTTAGTCTGAACACTACCCAAGACAACCGAGCGTGCAAAACGTCTTCCCCGCTTAGGGCAGACTGAAATAGCATGAGAGGCATCACCACAGTAGAAACATAACCCATTGCGCTTTCGAAACTCATGACGCTGTGCCCCAGACACCACTCCATCACACTGCATGGGCTCAGCAGCTGGCTCACAAGGCAACACCACTCCACGCATACTTCTCCGCTCACGCAAACGTCTGTCAATTTGAATCGCTAATGACATAGAATCATTGAGACCAGAGGGGACAGGGAATCCCACCATAACATCCTTTACATTATCCGACAGACCCTTCCGGAAAAGGGCCGCCAAAGCGTCGTCATTCCACTTGGTCAGGACTGCCCACCTACGGAATCTCTGACAGTATAACTCAGCGTCATCAAGCCCCTGATTTAATGCCAACAAGGCTTTTTCAGCTTGATCAGTGACATTAGGCTCATCGTACAATAACCCCAAAGCCTGAAAAAATGCATCAACATCACTCAAAACAGGATCCCCAGGTATCAGGGAAAAAGCCCAATCCTGAGGATCGCCGCGCAGGAGAGAGATGATAATTTGAACCTGCTGCGCTGCGTTTCCTGAGGACTTAGATTTTAAGGCAAGAAACAATTTACAATTATTTTTGAAATTCTGAAACTTAGCTCGATCCCCTAAAAACAAATCTGGCATGGGGATCCTAGGTTCCACAACAGGCAACCTAGCAAGATATGCAGCAATACTCTGAACCTCAGTGGCAAGCTGATCCACACGGCCAGACAACTGTGCAAACTCCATTGGGAGAAAAGATCCTCCCCAGCACCCAGAGATACAGAGGGAAAAAAAAAAAAAATGCAACAAACAGAAAAATATCTCTGACAACTTTTCTTCCTTCAAAATATTTTTTCCCTTCTGTGAGTACCATACAATTTTTATGGCCGGTGATACTGTTATGTTACGGTAGCTGAGGAGTGCAGGCAAAAAAGGAAATACACCAGAGCAGTTGGAATCTATGAGATTGCAGCACCCTGACCAACCACCGCAACCAGAGGCAGCCGTGGAGCGTTCCCACGTTGGTCCTAGACGCCTCGTCACAGCCCGAGAAACCAACTACACCCAAAGACAGAAACAGGAAAGCTATCTGCCCCGGAGCAGAACCCCAAAGATAATAGAAAGCCCCCAAACATGTAATGGCGGTTAGACAAGAGGAAATACTGACACAGAAAGAAAATAGTATGAGCAAACGCTGGGGCCCAAACTATCTAAATAGAAAAGGACAGGAAGGGTACTTACTGCAATCTCAGAAAACCCTGAAAAACACCAACTCTACTAATTTCAAAATCACCTGAGATCACACGACCTCTACCACCTAAATTAGTTCTCTGGTGTAACAAAAACAAAACAGCAGCCACTGAAAAAACTGGAAAAAGCAAAAGTACAAAACACAGTGGCTGGACTAAACTGAGAGGGCAAAAGCCCCCGGAGGGGACCATGAAGGCCCCCACAGAAGTGCAGGACAAAATGCAAAAATATAGCAAAAACACAAAATAAGAAATTGTCTTATCTGATAGCAGGAGATGCAGACACGACACAGCAGGCTACAAGGGAAACTGGAAAGAAGGATTCAGACCAGAACAATTGATCACCGGCAACCCTGATGGGAAAATGACTCCCTTACATAAGACCAATCAGTAACACCTGATTCCCAGTCCTCACAATCCTCACTAGTACCGCTTGTAACCACCAGAGGGAGCCTCTGCTCAGAACTCATCTCAAACCCATTCACAACAACTGTCTTGTCGAGCTCCGTACTTACTTTTCCATCAGGATAAGGTAGTGCTCAGGCCAACACCACCCTTTTTGCCTAAAGTCGTGTCCTCATTTCATATCAATGAGGACATTGTTCTACCTTCTTTTTGCCCGGCTCCTATGCACCGGGTTGAGAAGGCTCTCCATACGCTAGATCTGGTGAGAGCACTCAGGAGATATGTATCTCGGACGGCGTCCTTTCGACAGATGGACACGCTGTTTGTCCTCCCTGAGGGTCGCAGGAAGGGACTCGCTGCCTCTAGGTCTACCTTGGCTAGGTGGATCCGGTTAGCCATTCAAGAGGCTTACCGCATCAGAGGTGCGGTGGTTCCCGCAGGGATCAAGGCTCACTCCACCAGAGCGGTGGGTGCCTCCTGGGCCCTTCAGCATCAGGTTTCGGTGGAACAGGTTTGTAAGGCGGCAACCTGGTCCAGTCTGCATACCTTTTCCAAGCATTATAATGTCCATACTCAGGCTTCTGCGGATGCCAGTCTGGGTAGAAGGATTCTTCAGGGCGCGGTTGCGCACCTATAAGCAATGCTTGATTATAAATTACACTGTGGAGTCGGTTTCCCACCCAAGGGACTGCTTTGGGACGTCCCACAGTCCTGTGTCCCCCAATGAGACGAAGGAGAAATACGGATTTTTGTGTTACTCACCGTAAAATCCTTTTCTCCGAGACGCTCATTGGGGGACACAGCACCCTCCCTAAGAGCCGGCTGGCTTTGTTTTGAGTTAACTCTATTCTCTGTTAAGTCTGTATCAGCAGTTTTTTTCTTCTAGATATACTGTATCTGTGTTAACTCTGATTTATTTTTTAGCCTCCTACTGCTTTTTGCACTAAACTGGGTTTGCCTGCGGCCAGTGCTGAGGTGTATACGGCGGAGGAGGAGCTAACCTTTTTTATGTTTACTTAGTGTCAGCCTCCTAGCGGCAGTAGCATACACCCACAGTCCTGTGTCCCCCAATGAGCGTCTCGGAGAAAAGGATTTTACGGTGAGTAACACAAAAATCCGTATTTCAGCTGCAGATGGAAGGGAGGGAGACACAGGAATTCATTACTGATGGGTAGGCGGAGCCCCAGACCAGGATGACACCTCAGATCAAAAGCGTGTTGACTGGCTGGCTCCTCCAGCTCGGGCTCCTCCTACTCAGCTCCTTCAGTCTAAGATTTGAGGTCTCAGAGGATGGTCGCTGCTAATGCAGCTCCTCAGAAGATTTTATTATTTTATATTCGGACAAGAGACTTGGATCACTAGTTGGTCTAGAGGTCTCAGGGGTACCAGCGCTGCTGTACCCCAACCTCTCCCTCGGCGGATCTGTATTTACACTATGGTCCCTGCAGAATCTTGCCGGCCCTGGGGGATGAGGATGGCTTCCCTGGCGGGGACGCAAACCACACGTGCGGTCACTGCGTTCCTCGCCCTGGGGGAAGCATGGGCACAAGCGCCACAAATCCTCGGGGATCCCTGTGGCGCTAAGCTGGTGAGTACTCCACACAAATTTTATTATAATAATGTGTGAGTGCTTTAGCGTCTGAGTGGCAGCGCTATTACATGTATGTCAGTATGCTTCAGCGCTACGGTGACAGCGCTGTTACATGTAGATGTGGTGATCTTTTGTCCGCAGGCAGATACCTGCAGGACAGAGAGGGAGCAGGAGCGAGGGAGTTCGCGCTCAATATTTGAGCTGGCGGGGGCGTGGCCTATCGATTCCCGGTCTTACGAGCAGGAAGACGCGCGCTCTGGCGCTTCTCCTCCATCCCCCATCACTGTGGCGGCCATTACACAGGCTCCTGGGCTCCTCAGACCGCTCCTCTCCTCATAGACACCACGGCCAGCTGGGTGAGTGCTGATTCCTCACCCCGCAGCGCAGCGATCGCTATCCTGCAGCTGCAGTCTCATTAGAGACTTGAAATTTAGCTGGGCTCACACAGTATATCTATATTGTGGAGAGATTGCAACATTAACCCTTCTGAGGGTTATTTCTGTCAGCGTTTTTTTGACTGAATGCCGCTGGGGTAACCCTTCCTGAGGGAGCGTTAACCCTTCAGCGTTAAAAAAAAAAAAAAAAAAAGACCGCATATTTTTTGCTGGTACTACCGCTTTGACCTGCAAATATAGGTGAAGCATGTCTGAACAGAGTTCAGAAGCCGCGGACCATGTCCCAGTACCACTGCGGCAATCAGATACGCAGACCTCAACAGCGTCTAACGCTGCGGTCGACAGTGGTGCAAAATTGGATGATATCGCTCGCTCGATTAACAGCTTGTCTGACCTTTTAGGTCAATATGTGTCTGCTAATTCCTCTCAGAGGAAGCGACGCAGGCCGTTACCGGCCTCTGCACGGAGCGAGTCAGATGTATCTGATTTTGGACAGAGTTCCCCTTTAGATTCGGATGGTGAATTATCCGATTCAGATGAGGACGAACCGCAGGGGCGTTCTTCTATGGCGAAACGTACGGAGGCTTTGATTGAAGCCATGAGAGAGATGTTACAGTTACCGGAGGAGGTAACTAGTCGTCCTGGTAAATCAGCACGTATGTTCCAGGAGTCCCGTACTTCGCGTACAACATTACCAGCTCTGAAGGAGCTTAATAGTGTAATAGAAGAGGAACGTCTGTGTCCAGATAAGCGTTTTCACGGAACGCATTTCTTTGATGCACTTTATCCTTGCTCTGCGGAGTTAAAGGATAATTGGACTTCTGCACCTGAAGTGGATGTTTCCTTATCCCAGCTTAGTAAATCCTCACTACTCCCTGTTAAGGGGAAAGCGAGTTTGCAGGAGCCGTTGGACAGAAGAACGGAAATGGCGGCAAAAGCAAGCTATGAGGCTGCGGGTCATGGATTCCGAGCGGTGCTAGGATCCATGTGTGCTGCTAGAGCTTCTCTAGGCTGGTTGGCACGTTTAAAGACGGAGTTGCAGAACGGATCTCCGTTACCTGATATACGGGAAACTTACGAATTGTTAGAAACTGCAGTCTGTTATATCTTTGATGCCGGTCTGGATACGGCATCCCTGCTGGCCAGAGCGCAGGCTTCAGCGGTCACAGTCAGAAGAGCTTTATGGCTCAGACAGTGGGCCGGGGACGCAGTTTCCAAACATGGTTTATTGGCTTTACCTTACAAGGGTGGCCTCCTTTTTGGATCCGACCTCACAGAGCTGATTTCCAAGGCTAAGGCGAAGGAAGCAGCATTGCCACAGCGTAGGGCCATGGCTTCGGTATCCAGTAAGCCTGGTGGCTATAGCGGTCGGCGGTCCTTTCGGGGCCGAGGACGATCTAGTCATTCCTCGTGGGGATCGGGTCGTTCTTCTTTCTCAGGAAAGAAGTCCTCTCAGAAAACCTGTACTCCCTGGAAGCAGAATTTCCGCCAGGACAAGCGGGAATCTGACAAGAAGCCCGCCAAGTCAGATTGACGCCAGGGGTCCACTCGAGGACTCTCGAGTGGGGGGTCACCTGCTTCATTTCAAGGCGACTTGGATGGCTCGCGTTCCAGATTCCTGGGTAACGCGGGTAGTGTCGGCAGGCTATTTCATAGAGTTTTCTTCTCGACCCGCAAATGTTTTTTGTCAGTCTCGCGTTCCGTCAGAACCCGAGCTTTTTGTCGCTTTACAGCGAGAGGTCGATTTTCTGCTACAAAAGGGTGTAGTAATACCGGTCCTGTCAGAGGACCGAGGAAAAGGTTTTTATTCCAACCTTTTCGTAGTTCCCAAAAAGGAGAACAAATTTCGCCCGATTCTGGATCTCAAGCGATTAAACCGGCATGTCCACGCCCGGAAATTTCGCATGGAGTCACTTCGCTCAGTTGTAGCAGCTCTGTCACAGAACGATTTTCTGGTGTCAATCGACATTCGCGACGCCTATTTGCATGTTCCCATCGGAAAGGCTCATCAGCGTTTTCATCGGTTTGCCATAGGACAGGATCACTATCAGTTCGTGGCTCTCCCTTTCGGCTTAGCCTCAGCGCCCAGAGTCTTTACAAAAATTTTGGCGCCCCTCATGGCAATCCTTCGAAAACAGGGGATTACGATTCTTCCTTATCTGGACGATCTTTTGATAGTGGCTTCCTCGGAAGAGGAGGCAGTGACAGCTCGAGATTTGTCTCTTCAGCTTCTGAAGGACTTCGGTTGGCTGATCAATTGGGAGAATGACCTGCGTAGTCTCGAAAGCTTGCAATTTGTTACCATCTTTTCAGTTAGCCATTAAAAGGTATCAACCACTGAGGACTCTCAAGTCTAAATATTTTTCTATCTACTGGCTAACATGGTACGAAGATACACATCTTTCCTATATCCAATTGGGAGAAGTCGTTTCTGGAACCATCGAGGGCAATCCTCTTTTTGGGGATGCATCTCGACACGATTCGGTCGGTAGTTTCTCTACCGCCAGACAAACAGTCATGTCTTCTTCGACATGTGCAGATTATGAAATCTCGACAGCAATGTCCCTACGGAAGTGTATGCGTCTTCTGGGACTGATGGTGGCGTCCATGGAGGCAATTCCTTTTGCCCAGTTCCATTCCAGGTCTCTCCAAAGGTTCATCTTGAATCGATGGAACCGGTCGCAGTCGCTGGATTGCAGTGTCACCATTTCTCGCGCGGTGCGGGATTCTCTAGGATGGTGGTTACGTCCAGGGGCATTTTCCCTGGGGAAGTCCTTCCTCCCTCCGAAGTGGTCAGTCATAACCACCGATGCCAGCTTAACGGGCTGGGGGGGTGTTTGGAACAATCTATGGATTCAGGGGGTATGGTCATCGGAAGAGTCTGTTCTTCCGATCAACATCCTGGAATTGAGGGCGATTTTCCTTTGCCTCCAACATTGGACGGTCCCTTTGAGCGGTCTGCCAGTCCGAGTACAGACAGACAATGCGACGGCTGTCGCATATATCAATCACCAAGGCGGGACAAGGAGTTCCAGACTCATGGTAGAGGTGTCCCGAATTCTGATTTGGGCCGAGGCCAGTGTACCAGCCATTTCGGCGATTCACATTCCAAGGGTTCAGAATATTACAGCGGACTTTCTCAGTCGCAGGAAGATGGATCCTGGGGAATGGAGCCTTCACCCGGAAGTTTTTGCACTACTGTGCTCTCGTTGGGGAACTCCCCAAGTGGATTTGATGCATCCAGGTCCAATGCCAAGTTACCGACGTTCATGTCCAGATACCAGGACCCGAAGGCTGTGGCAGTGGATGCTCTAGTGGCTCAGTGGGATCAGTTCGAGCTGATCTATGTATTCCCACCGATATCCTTACTTCCTCTAGTACTGCGTCGGATCAGGCTAGAGAGAATTCCAGCTATTTTGATAGCTCCAGATTGGCCAAGAAGGGTGTGGTTCTCGACAATAATGTCGCTGTTGGCGGCACCTCCTTTTCCACTTCCTCTTCAACCGGACTTGTTGACTCAGGGGCCCGTTTGTCATCCGGACTTGATGTCCCTGCGTTTGACGGCGTGGCTCTTGAGACCGAAATCTTATCCCGTAGAGGTTTTTCAGCCGAGGTCATTGCTACTCTTCGTGCTGCAAGAAGTCCGGCTACTACTAGGATTTACCACAAAACTTGGGAAACCTTCTTTTGTGGTGCTTGGGGTCCTCTCGGAACCCGAGAAAATTTTCCATTCCCAACTTGTTGGCTTTTCTGCAGCATGGGTTAGACAAGGGTTTGGCAGTCAGCACCCTGAAAGGTCAGATTTCTGCTCTGTCCTTATTGTTCCGGAGAACCATCGCTTTGAATAGGGACGTGCTCTCCTTTTTCCGCGGTATAGCTCGTAAGTTTCCGCCGCAGAAGGCACCCGTGTCTCCTTGGCGGCTCAACCTTGTTTTGGAGGTTCTTCAGCATAAACCTTTTGAGCCTATGGGTTCTGCTAGCCTTTCTTTACTTTCTTGGAAGGTGGCCTTCCTTGTAGCAGTCACCTCTTTGAGGAGAGTTTCTGAGTTGGCAGCTCTTTCTTGTTCGTCTCCTTTTCTGGAACTTTTTCCGGATCGTGTGGTGCTTCGCACACGGGGTGATTTTTTACCTAAAGTGGTGTCACAATTTCATGTTAACCAGGATATTGTGTTGCCTTCATTCTGCCCGGATCCGAAGAATGCAAAGAGCGAGCTTTGCACACATTGGATTTAGTGCGGGCCTTGAAGTTTTATCTATCTGTTACTCAAGGTTTTCGTAAGACGGACTCCCTATTTGTGGTTCCAGCTGGTCGTCGGCGTGGTCAGCGAGCTTCCAAGGATTCTATAGCTCGTTGGATCCGGTGAGCTATTTTGGAAGCTTATCGTCTTCAGGGTGAATCTTGCCCGATTAAGATTCGAGCCCATTCCACGAGAGCTGTGGCTTCATCGTGGGCCTTTCATCAAGGTGCCTCGGCAGTGCAGCTTTGCCGGGCGGCAACTTGGCGCTCTGTCCACAAGTTTACAAAATTTTATAAGGTGGACGTCAGTGCTTCCGCTGATGCAGCCCTCGGACGTAGGGTTCTGCAGGCAGCTGTAGTTTAAAGTTCTAGATGAACTTGTGTTTGGCGCTGGTTGCGGTTTTTTTTTTGTTAAGGTTGTTGGGTTTCTGCCTTTTGTTGGTTTTTTTTCCCCCCCTTATTTTTTGAACTGCTTTGGGACGTCCCATCAGTAATGAATTCCTGTGTCTCCCTCCCTTCCATCTGCAGCTGAAACACGGATTTTGGTAAGAACTTACCGGTAAAATCCTTTTCAGCGAAGGAAGGGAGGGAGACACAGCACCCTCCCAAGGCAGAAGTGTGTTGATGTTTTCAGATGCAGCGTGACCCTTATCTGATAAGCGATTATCTGGGCTGAGGTCAGCGCGCTAAGGCTCTGTTCCAGCATCGCCAGTTCATCGCAGTAGTCAGGTTCAGTGAGTAGTACCTGGAACTCTGTGGTTTTTGGCTTACTTTGCATACATAACCTGTATTTTTGTGTTTTTCTCTGAAGTTCCTTCAGAAGGGGTTATGTTGCTCCGCTGGTGATCTTGGTTCTTCCCTAAAGCTTTGGTACGACTGAAGGAGCTGAGTAGGAGGAGCCCGAGCTGGAGGAGCCAGCCAGTCAACACGCTTTTGATCTGAGGTGTCATCCTGGTCTGGGGCTCCGCCTACCCATCAGTAATGAATTCCTGTGTCTCCCTCCCTTCCTTCGCTGAAAAGGATTTTACCGGTAAGTTCTTACCAAAATCCGTGTTTTTTCTGAGCTCCTGATTTATGACCACAGACCACATAAAAGTTGAATGAGCAGCAACACAATGAGCCTGTAAAAGACAAACTGCAACATTTCTAATTTCAATATTCCAATTCTGGAGCATCTTTTCACCTAACTCTGCATTGTACCATTCCTCTCTTCTTCCTCTTGGATATTTATAAATGAACTTGCAACTGGGTGTCATCTGCATCTAAGGCATTTCATTCAGCCAACAGGAGCCTGCTCGGTACTGATGAGGGGCAAAAGGTACAAAACAGTTCAGTCTGCACTTGATTTTCTGGTTTGGTTGCTATGAGCTACTTTAGATATACTCTAAAAAAAAGTCTCTAGATTCAGCATTGCTGGTGAGGAACTTTTTTTTTCATTGCTGTCTCTTAACAAAATAATTATACATCCATTCTAACAAGGATTTTCATAATAAGTACACCAGCCTTCTCAGGTTTGTGTGCGTGATCTATTAATGTTCGCAGCTTGTATGATGGATTCTGCTTACAGATATTTAAAGTCAGGAAATGTGTATTTCTTTTTTATGCCAAAACCAGAAGTGTAGCAAACTGGGAGACGTTCTAGGCCTTTCTCTTCTATTCCCCATGCCGTTGGAGTCCATTCTTGGGCTGCTGTGATTACCGACTATGGCTAAATGTATAAATGCCATTTTGCTGTGGTTTTCTACATTTGTTTTTTTTTTTCTTTTTTTAACAAATCTGTATAATTGACATATATATAAAGCCTAAAATTCCATCGAAAGTAAGCAACGCACAGCAAAGCGAAGCGGTGCTATTATGTCACCTTACCCTAGCTATATTTGGCGCAATGAGTAGATGTTTTTCACCTGACCTGTATCCTATTCCTCCTCTGTAGTATGAGTCTCACATTCTTGTGACTGGTGTATTGGTTTCTCTGGTATTTTAAGTAATGTCTAACCATCTTTTTTTTAATAATTAGTTTCAGGTTCTGTTCGAGAGGAAAGTGGAGTCCGATGGCACGTCTGTACTTACTGTGAAAAGGAGTTTAAGAAGCCCAGTGATTTGGTTCGACACATTCGAATCCACACTCACGAGAAGCCATTTAAGTGTATGCAGTGCTTTAGGGCCTTCACTGTGAAGAGCACCCTGACTGCTCACATAAAGACCCACACAGGCATTAAGGCTTTTAAATGTGAATTCTGCATGAAGTGCTTTTCTACCTCTGGAAGTTTAAAGGTTCACATCCGCCTACACACAGGTAAGTAGCCAAATTCTCGTATCTAGGTTTATAAAGAATTGTAGGTTCCCTTACACACCTTCTGATTTAAAGGGTTCCCAACATTAAAAGTTATCGCCTATTTAAAAGATAGGTGAAAAGATCCAGATTGGTGGGGGTCTGATCTCTGGGATCCCCACCAATTGTGCCTTTTTTTTTTTTTTTAAATCTGTTGTACGGTGCCAGAGATATGGTCCATTTTAGTTATCGCTACTTTTTAGCAAGGGGAGGAGTCTTAGCAGGATTCCTTGGGGGCGTATCTTTAGGCTGCTCTGCAACGCCCCCTTGGTAAAGATCATAAATATTACCAGTTAATAAAAAAGCCCATATCTCAGGAACCATATGGCTGATTTAAAAAAATAAAATAAAAAAGTGGAATACTAGGGGTGAGGCAGGAATAAAATAATGAGAAAATTGGCCATTTTTAATCTAGAGAATGGTTCTCTTCAATGCCTTTTACAGGTCATTGATATGCTAACTAACTAATCAGACCAAATTATTCTTTAATCTCTGTGACCAGGGGCAGATCGCAGATCATGGACCCTTAAAGATTCACTGGTGATCAGAGCAGCAAATGCTGCCACAATATTATAAGCTAGAAATAAAGGGTGCAGATGAGGACTATCACAGCCATGCCCCTGCTACATATGGAATAATGCAGTTATATAGTGAACTTCTTTGGGTGAGACACCCCGTACCAGTGTAATATGATGATACTACAGTTAATATCGCCATTGAACGCTTGTTCTAACCTCTCTGTATAGATGTGATTATATGAATCCCATTTATGTGAACACTATGCCCCCATTCATAAAAGTATTTTTGATTTTAAAAAATGGCATAGAACACTTTGCAAAGTTGCAACATTTTGTGCAATTCAAGGTTGCGCACACATTTTGTGACTTGGAGCTTTCACGTTTGTTTCGGGAAGCTCTACCAAAATGGGCTTAGCTGCGGAGGAGCCTGGATGGGGCATGACTACACCCACCTGTCAAATTCATCAGAAGGGCACAGAGACCCTCGTGACTGTTTAAGATGCTCTGGATTAAAGGGAACCCGTCACCAGGAAGAACGCGGTTAAACCTGCAGTTATGGGGATAATCTGCAGGTTAACAGTGTTATGATTCTGTCTGGTGCCTGCATGCAGCCAAATGCAGCAGGGAGAAAATGATCTTTATTCTCCTCACCAGCAATCGGTATTCAGTCATAGGGGCGAGGGCTGCACCGGTTCAGTATACAGTCTTACAGATTGCGTATACAGAGCTGCCGCTGTAACTGCGACCCCGGCCCTGACTGACACTGGTTCTACATTGAGGCCGGCTGTCAGTCGGGGCCGGGGTCGCAGTTACAGCAGCAGCTCTTTATACTCAGTCTGTAAGACTGTATACTGAACCGGCGCTGCACCCGCCCCTATGACTGAATACCGATTGCTGGTGGGGAGAATAAAGATCATTTTCTCCCCGCTGCCTTCGGCTGCGTTATCCTGTAGATTGACCCCATATCTGCAGGTTAACAGCGTTATTCCTGGTGACAGGTTCCCTTTAAGTGGCTTGTGTCTCCTAAGGAATTTACTGCATCTAAGTCCTGCACATCCCAGTGACTGTGGACTAGTGATGAGTGAACATGCTCGGTTAATGTCTTATCCGAGCACGCTTGGGTGTTATCCAAGTATCTTGGGAGTGCTCGTATATTATGTTCGAGTCCATGCGGCTGCATGATTTGCAGCTGTTAGACAGCCTGAACACATGTGCCTGTTAGGGAATCCTTACGTGTATTGAGGTTGTCTAACAGCCTCAAATCATGTAGCCACAGGGACTCGAACATAATTTATAATCAAGCCCAGATGCTCTGATAGGACGTTATCCGAGCACGATCGCTCATCACTACTCTGGACCTATATGTGCAGTTATTTTCTAATATGCAATAAAATGATCAGTATAATCTGATAATGTGGTCATCAAACCAAAAAAGATGTAAACTGTTGTACCCTCAGCACGCTGCTGCCGTCAGCTAACCGCTTTATCGCTGTCAATGATATCAGATCACATTGGATGAGCTTGACTTTCATTAGCGCATACACCTTTTGTAACAAAATTCCAGTAAGCATAAAAAAGATGGATGAATGCATATGCTATAGTGATGACGATGAAAATGACTACTACAAATTGTCGTGCCGCTCTCAAAATCTTGCTCCTGGCCTCAGAGATCAGGATTGATGGAATTATGTCAGTGGTTATAGAGAAAAATACATAATTTGATTTCCCTAACACTATACTATCAGTCTGACAGATGCATGATATGAAAGTAAAATAGCTCCGATTTCTCAACATACCCTTATATTAAGGTGTCATGTATAAACCACGCTGGAGAGGGGACCGTGTGTAATATGAATGACTGTAATTGGTAGATGTCCTTTGCTTCAACCTTTTTACTGGAATGTGGCTCATTTTGCCAGTCTTCATGAGTAATCTGTATGGTTTTTTTTATATCGAATTGTTGTCATTGTTAAAAATAAAACCAAAAAAAAAACCCTTAAGTTGGGTCAATTGTAAATCAAGGGTACAGGCTCCACCTGTAGGAGAGGCACAGCTGTGGAGGCCATTTTGATCGGTTTTACATGCTTACCTGTCCTTTCTTTTGTTGCAACAATCTTTGGCTAAGGAGCACTCCTTTTCTACAAATTGTAATATTCTTCTGTAGAGTTGAGCAAAAAGCTTCTCATTTGCCCTGATCCAGCATTCAATCCAGCCCAACATGGATGCCAGGTCAAGGATGCAGTCTTCATATCTGGGCTTGGCATCCTTGATAATCTTGCGTTACATGAGGACTAATCACTAGACCACATGCAACTTCATGTCATGTGTTCTTGTGATATTATGACATTGCAGGTCCTACTAAGTGCAATTGTCGTCAATGGGGGCAAAAGTGAAGACTGCCCCTTTCTGGGTGCGACAGAGGACCAGAGTGGATGCTGGACGGTGCAAATTGTTTTTCTCAACTCTATTCTTCTGGGATCGTTTGACACAATATAAATCCATTATGAACTGGAGGCATTTTTAAAGATTTCAGTATGGACTACAACCAGTTGTGAGGATCAGGCATCACTCTTTTGATTGGTCAGACCATAGAAAAAAAAAACATTGAGAAGCCTGAGTTGAGGGGACAAGAAACACAAGTAATTTCACTAAATCGATATAACATTGTGTGACACACATGCAGATCTCATAGAGTAAACATAGTTGCCCCCATTTGGGATGGTTCCAATTGTAGGATTCTAATAAAAAAGGAACATAGTCAATATCTTGCCCAGGCAAACATTAGCCAGGTGAAAAAGACAATAATGTTGTAGGGCCTAGATTAAAACAACTGATGAAAGTAATGAAAACATATTTAGACAAAAAATCAGAAAAGGCACCACAACTGGTTATGTGACAAATGTACTTGATATTTTGCTTCCCAGTAGTCAGAATAGTTTGATAGTGTAAACGGTTCCTCCTCCATTTTAGTAGTAGGTATTGTGCCCTTAGCTCTCACCTCAACTTCCCCCATTGAATGCCCCACCTTACTAAGTAATAACAGCGGCCCCCAGTTCTATAGTAATCACAGCAGGCCTTCTCCCTTCCCCAATGATCAGAACAGTCCCCCTCACAATCCACAACAAGCAGATGTGTTCGCCCACCTTTCTCAGTAGACGGTCACTACAACATAGTTTGTCATTCTGAACATACTGACTAGCATCAGAAAATGGACATCTGTGGCTTAAAAAGAACAAACGTCTCCTGTAGTACCTTGTAAGAAAAGTTATGCCCCTGGTAAAGGTTATACAAATTTTCTCTTTAACCAAATAGGCGTTTACCACAGTGATGTTTGTTTTGTCTACTTTGACCGTGGCCAATCAAAACACGAGAACGCCTGCAAAGAACCTCTGTCGTATACGCCCAGTTGATTGAAGGGGCAGTTTGTATAAGCATTACCAGGGGGCATAACTTTGGAAAGGAGGGGCACAGAATAATAAGAACTTCTAGAATCTGTGTAGCAGCAGTGATTGGAGGAGGCTCTCAGAATAAAATAATAAGGCAGTGACAGGTTCTCTTTACAACTCCTGAAACTTGTGGTGATCTTACTATTTTTTGTTTTGGCTGATTCATGGTTAATAATGATCACTTATAGTTTATGATATACTAATAATAATTACTCATAATTTCTGATACACCTGTACAAGTTTTCATTTTGATCCCCTTCTATCCTTCTTTTCTACTAACTAGGTGTCAGACCATTTGCCTGTCCCCATTGCGACAAGAAGTTTCGCACTTCAGGCCACAGGAAAACACATATTGCTTCTCATTTCAAGCAATGCGAGTTGAGAAAATTACGACAACAGCGGAAGCCCGGCAAAGTTCGCACTGGGAAGATCAATGTCCCGGTGTCAGAAATCCCATTACAGGAGCCAATTGTCATCACTGATCTTGGTAACGTGATATCTAGTTATTAGCAGAATGTGACAAATCACACACTTCATTGCCTTAATGTTACCGACCATGTCAATGACCATGCATGTATTACCATATGTTGTAGTTGTCAAAACCGGTTGTGCACTTTCTGGTCTGACAGTTCCTAGATTGTTCTGCTGCCTTGAAGCTCGTGCTCAGCTATAATAATCAGTTGCGTGCTATCCATCATTTTGACAGGTAGCTTGTCCCCATCTTGTTAAATGAGGCGGTGCACATGTCTGATTTTTTTTTTTTTCCTCTGGCAATGTCTGTCCAAGGAAAAAAAATGGAAGCATGCCTGAGTTTGATCTGATATTCGGATCGCAGTCTGTCATGCAAGTCCATAAGTGCATGATAAAAACATGAGACCTCACTGATGACACCTCGGCCTGACAGAACGGAGAAGAAGGAGACATTTTTTTCTCCATCTTCTCATCCGAGAGATTCAGATCAATTGTGATCACACT
Source organism: Oophaga sylvatica (assembly GCA_033576555.1). Classification (NCBI taxonomy): domain Eukaryota; kingdom Metazoa; phylum Chordata; class Amphibia; order Anura; family Dendrobatidae; genus Oophaga; species Oophaga sylvatica. Next base: position 267,226,697 of record JARQOD010000006.1, read on the forward strand.
GATCAGAGTGTCATTTACTTAATCGGCCAGATGGGAGAATCTACAGCCATCTACACTTGCCCTATCCCAGAAGTATGCAAGCATTTCAAGGTGCCCAAACACCTTCCTGACCCCACCCATATATATGCATGCTCTGTTCGGTAGAGCATACATATGTTGTCAATGGGGAGAGGTGAGTATGCTGCTCAGACACTGAAGGCAGCAAATATTTCTCCTTAGGACAAGAGGATTAAAAGCAAACCCTTCCTTGACATGATTTGTCTAGATTCCCCCATACACATGAGCTAGTTGGCTGTGCCTACCAAAATGTTATGCCTTTGCTCTAAAGTATTGGGGCCTTTAGACTTTTTGTAGATTGGGACTCGCAAAAAGATCCTGTATTTTACTGTCGTTTGTTGCATATCAGAAATGATAAGATATGCAGTTATTCCAGCCCTCCCATGAACGATAGGACTTTGAAGAAGATGAGGGTTAAAAAAAAAGTTAGTTGCTAGGTAAAAAGCCTAAAGATTATGACTGGTAAGAACAATGCGATAAAAAAAGCATATAGACTCGGGACGAGACTTTAAACTTTATATTGTATAGCAATAATGACCCAACAAAGCCTTATGAGCTGAAGCCTTTCATGCTTTTTGTAAACGATAATAATAACAATTGACAAATTATAAGTAGTTTATATAATCTATTATTTGAAGTTTGTATAAAATAAAGCTATACATATACATACATATATATATATATATATATATATATGTGTGTATGTATATATATGCATTTATGTTACTTAAAGGGAACCTGCCACGTTGTACATGCAGTGCAATGTGTAGACCGCATGGTATAGAGAAGAAGCTGAGCAGAATGATATATCTGTTGGTTGGAAAAGATTCAGTATAACCTGTATTTATTCGAACGTCCATGACAGCACTACAGAGAGAGGGGATCCGCCCCTTAGGAACAGGAAACCTACAGATATAAAAGGGCGGCACCTCTCCCACACATCAGTTGGTTTCCTGTTCCTAAAGGACGGGTTTCCTACAGATGAAGATCTTCAGGAGGACCCAGGCCGGCCGGTCGACCCAGGTAGCGGGGGGGAATCTCCTACCTCGGCCGGTGCGGAGCCCCTGGAAGCGCCACGGTGGGTCCGGGTAGGATTCCACGGCAGTGTGCGGAGCAGGTGGAGCAGTATCCAGAGGATCTCTGTCTCCCAGCCAGCGCCGGTAGGTAAGTATTCCCCCCCTCTCCCTGGTCCCGATGCCTTCTCCCTGTCCTCTCCTGTGGTCCTGTCATGGTGGGGGCCTCTTGAGGGTGCAGCCGTGATTTAAAAAAAAAAAAAAAAATTAAAATTTGAATTTCCCGCCGCGTCACTGCTGTGAACGGCGGGGGTTTTTTGAATTTCCCGCCGCGCGTCACTGTTATGGACGGCGCGGCGGGCGGTTTTGAATTTCCCGCCGCGCGTCACGGCTATGGACGGCGCGGCGGGGTTTTTGAAAATTCAGTCGTGCGCCGCTATTGCAGCAGCGCGGCTGGGGTCGGGGGAGATCTCCGCTCGGAGGGGCGATGCAGCGGGGGATTATACTTACCTCCATCGGTATAGTGGGGTCCGTGCGAGCGGGGGAAAAAAGGGGCGGAGTCTCCACCACCGGAACCGGAAGTGAGACGCCGGCCGGCGTTTTTGAAAATTTTGGCGGCTGCATCATCGGACGGCGCCTGCTGTGGGGACGGCGGGGAGGTGCGGGGGGGGCCGTGGGGCGGGGAGTAGGGGGGGGTGGACCCCTGGCCAGACCTGCTGATCCGGATATCCGGGGGAGGATATAAGGAGCCTAGGAAAGAGGTAAAGCGCTTCTGCCCCATTTTTTTACGATGGACACTGCAGAGGCTCCCTCGGTGCAACAGGAGAGCCAGCAGCAGACAGAGCGCTCCTCTTCAATGGCCAGGAGCACCAGCCGCAGAAGTTCCGCAGCTGGGAAAAAGCAGCCCCCTCCCCGTGATCCGGTACCTACTGCTGTACAATCTGGGTAAGAGATCGTCAGATTTAGAATACCCAGTAATACAGTTTTTTCCCCATTTTGTGTCTGTTACTAGGGGAAGAAGTGTTCGGTGAAAAGCAAGCACAGGGAATGTGCCTTTTGCGCTTGCCCTCTGCCTGACGCTTGCCCTAAGAGGTTGTGCCAGCCGTGCATGCAACAGACGGTAGGGCATTTTTAAGGGGAAGGGCAGGGGCATGGGATGACATAGTAAACCCCCCCTATGCCCCTTCCCTTTTTAGATAGCGGAGGAGACTCCAGATTTCACCGAAAGCCTGAAGGAGATAATAAGAGCAGAGTTGAAAGCGTCCTCAAGACACGGAGAATTTTCCAGGCGTAGAAATGTACCAGTTTTATCTGATTCATAGTCACCTGCCGCCCATGATAGGGGTGAAGTTGTGTCAGGACCCTCCTCGCCTTCCTCTTCGGCTTCCTCCTCGTCTTCTACGGAAGACGCTACCCGTTTTTGTTTTCCCTTGGACCAGATGGACAAATTTGTCAAATCAGTTAGGTCCACCATGGGGGTAGAAGAGGCGAAACCAGAGCCCTCAGTACAGGATCTGATGTTTGGTGGTCTAGATCCAAAAAAACGGAGATCCTTTCCACTAAACAGTAGCATCCAAGGCCTTATAGACAGAGAGTGGAAGAAGCCTGAAAAAAGAGGCTCCTTACCCCAAGCGTTTAAACGGAGATATCCCTTTGAAGATCCCCTGACGGGTAAATGGGATAAGGCCCCGAAGCTGGATGCAGCAGTGGCGAAGGCTTCTAAAAAATCCTCCATCCCATTTGATGATATGGGGTCTTTGAAAGATCCACTAGACAGGAAGGCAGACTCCTTCTTGAAAGGTACATGGGAGATGTCGGCAGGTGCCCTGAGGCCGGCAGTTGCAGCCACTTGCGAAGCCAGGTCATTGATGGTCTGGCTAGACCAGTTAGCTTCCCAGTTAACAGATGGAACCTCCAGGGCGACAATTCGGAAGACCTTGCCAATAATTCAGAATGCGGCGGCTTTCCTGGCTGATTACTCAGCGGACTCAGTAAGAATGGCTGCCAGAGCGGCAGGCTGTCTAATGCAGCACGAAGGGCATTATGGCTGAAATGTTGGCCGGGCGATATTCAAGCCAGATCTCGCCTCTGCTCCATTCCGTGTGACGGCGAATATCTTTTTGGCCCGGTCCTGGACGAACTTTTAGAAAAGGCAGGGGACGACAAGAAAAAGTTTCCCAGTCTATCAACCCCTTCCTATAAAAGACCTTTCAGCAGAAGGAGGTTCAGCTACCGAAGGTCGTCCAGGGAACGAGCCAAATGGGATGAAAAGAGGCGAAGAGGTACAGGGTTTATGTTTAGAGGTCCACCTAGGGAAACAAAAAAACCCTCGCAATGACTAGCAATGCCGGTAGGAGGCAGATTGAAGGCCTTCTACCCGGCCTGGTCGGAAATCTCAAACAGTAGCTGGATCCTTAACATCATAGCTACAGGGCTGCGGTTAGAATTCTCCTCGGTACCTTGGGATAACTTTAAAATTACCCCACTCAGGTCATCGCCATCGGAGCAGGCCGCTCTAGAGTTGGAGGTTCAGGAGCTTTGCGCTAAGAATGTCTTAGTGGAGGTGCCAGAAGCAGAGCGGGGTAAGGGGTTTTACTCCCCTCTGTTTTTGATCCATAAACTAGATGGGTCTTTTAGAACAATTATTAATTTGAAAGCCCTCAATAAATTCCTGATTATTCACCCATTTAAAATGGAAACGGTCAGCTCAGCAATAAAGCTTCTGTTTGAAAATTGCTTTATGGTGGTGTTAGATCTGAAAGACGCTTATTACCACATACCGATCCATATGGAGCATCAGCGTTTCCTCAGAGTAGCAATCCAGATGGGGAATCACTGCGACATTTTCAATTTAGCGCCCTTCCCTTTGGCTTGGCGGTTGCCCCACGAGTATTCACTAAGGTTATGTCGGAGGTCATGGCCCACTTACGTGAATCAAATATGCTTATAGTCCCCTACCTTGACGACTTTCTTATTATAGGAAAGACGGCAGAGCATTGCCTAGAGCAACTGAAAAGAGCGATTTCTACCTTAGAGCGGCTGGGATGGCTAATAAATACCAAAAAGTCTCGTTTGAATCCGATGAGGGTTCAGCAATTTCTAGGGCTAATTCTGGATTCACAAAATCAGAACTGTAGTTTACCGTCAGACAAGTTAATTCGTTTACGGTACCAGGTCCTAAACGCTTCCAGTAACCCCTCCATGTCGCTTAGGAAGGCCATGTCTCTTTTGGGCTCCCTCTCGTCCTGCATTCCCGCGGTTCGGTGGGCCCAATTTCACACAAGGGCACTGCAAGCTGAGGTCTTGCTGTATCAAAATTTGCTAGGTGGTTACCTGGAAGGCCAGCTATCCTTGTCCCAGGCTGCTATAAGATCCCTGGATTGGTGGAAGAATGAGACAAACCTGTCTAAGGGGTTCCCTGGGAATATGACATATCCCGAATAGTCACAACAGATGCTAGCCCCTCTGAGTGGGGGGCTCATATGGGGGACGTTATGGTTCAGGGCTCATGGGAGCAGGATCAAATTCAAATGTCTTCTAATATGAAGGAATTAGCAGCGGTAGAGCTAGCGATTAAAAAACTCCTTGTCTATCTACAGGGTCACCACGTTCGAGTGCTCTCCGACAATCGGGTCACAGTCGCATACATCAACCACCAGGGTGGTACTCGTTCCGGTCCTCTCATGGAAGTGGCAAGGCGCCTACTTCAGATAGCAGAACGACACTTTCTTTCTCTAACGGCTCTACATATAAGGGGAGAAGAAAATACCAAGGCGGACTTCTTAAGCCGCAATCTCCTGAGCCAAGGAGAGTGGTCATTAAAGACTTCCATCTTCGACCTAATTGTGCGGAAATGGGGTCTACCGGAAGTAGATCTCTTTGCTACCAAAAGCAACAGGAAAGTGAGACAGTTCTGCTCTCTGAATCCCAAAGAACGCCCTCTGGCAGTGGACGCTCTTCTATTACAGTGGGATTTCAATCTAGCCTACGCCTTCCCTCCCCTGTCCTTACTCCCCCTAGTATTGAGGAAGGTCAGGAAGGACAGGGCAAGGATAATATTAATCGCTCCTTTTTGGCCCAGGAGGGCATGGTTTTCATGTCTCAAAAACATGTCGATAGCCGACCCGTGGGTCCTGCCGGACATTCCCGATCTGCTCTCCCAAGGTCCAGTCTACCATCCTCGAGTAGCGGGCCTCCACCTGACGGCGTGGATTTTGAACGGTCGCTGCTGACAGATAAGGGGTTTTCTGCTAATGTAATTAATACTCTCCTTAAAAGCAGAAAAGAGGTTACAACTAGGATCTACGCTAGGATTTGGAAGAAATTTCTTCAGAGCTCGGCGGTTGTAGCAGGGGACACAACACCGATAACCCAGATTCTAGAATTCCTACAAAAGGGTCTGGACTTAGGTCTCTCCACAAGCACCCTTAAGGTGCAAGTTTCAGCTTTGGGGGCACTCTTTCAGTTGCAACATCGCAAATAATTACTGGGTCAGTAGATTCATTAAAGCTGCGGGTAGGTCGAGACCCATAGTGAAGGTGAGAATCATGCCATGGGACTTAAATCTTGTTCTCACTGCTTTAACAGAGCCCCCTTTTGAACCTATATCAGCAGCATCAATAAAAATTCTTTCCCTTAAGACCGCTTTCCTGGTAGCATTAACCTCGGCTAGGAGGGTAAGTGACATCCAGGCACTATCTAGACTATCTCCTTACACTCAGGTCCTGAATGACAGGATAATACTTAGACCGGATCCGGCATACCTACCTAAGGTGTCTTCCGCTTTCCACAGAACACAGGAAATTATTCTCCCTTCGTTCATCCCTAATCCATCTAATCAAAAAGAGATGAAACTTCATACTTTAGATGTTAGAAGATGTCTGCTGCAATATTTGGCAGTCACTGATCCCTGGAAACGGGACAATGCATTGTTTGTCTCTTTTCAAGGAATTAACAAAGGCCGTAGATTAACAAAGAGCTCATTGGCCAGATGGATTAGGGAAGCAATTTCTCTGGCATACACCTCGAGGGGCAAGCAGCCACCTGAGAGGCTAAGGGCGCATTCCACTCGAGCTGTGGCGACTTCATGGGCAGAAAGGGCAGAAGTCTCGATTGACCAGATATGTAAGGCAGCTACGTGGTCTTCTCCACACACGTTTTACACTCATTATAGATTAGATTTGGGTGCTTCCTCAGACCTTTCTTTCGGACTAAGGGTGCTGCAGGCAGTAGTCCCTCCCTAAGTAGTTATTACTCTCTGTAATTCTCTCTGTAGTGCTGTCATGGACGTTCGAATAAAGTCTAAGTTACTTACCGTTAACGGTATTTTTCGAAGTCCATGACAGCACCCTTACATTCCCACCCAGGTTCTATGTGCACTTCTTCCCCTTATGTAGTCCACATGTAATAAACAATTGATTAATGTTACTGTGTGATGCATAACATTTTTTTGCTGTATACCATTTAACCTTGATGTCCTCTTATGCTCTGTAATCCAACTGATGTGTGGGAGAGGTGCCGCCCTTTTATATCTGTAGGTTTCCTGTTCCTAAGGGGCGGATCCCCTCTCTCTGTAGTGCTGTCATGGACTTCGAAAAATACCGTTAACGGTAAGTAACTTAGACTTTTATTAATTGACGTCTCTGGTGTTTGTCTGCATGTGAGAGATAGCTGTCAATCACTGGGTAGCACCACCCACTGGACTCCTAGTCATACAATTCCAGGAATTTTAATAACTACAATATAAGTTATACTGAAACTTTTCCTACAAAAAACACCTAAATCTGATCAGCTGTATAACATCATGCTTGCGGGTCAGATACCATTTTCCAGATGACCGGTTCCCCTTTAAAGGAGCATGCCATACACATACATGACTAATCTTTTTGTGGCTCTTTCAATTAGGGCCTGCAGTAGGCACAAAAATTGTGAATCTGCTTTGCCTTCAGTGTTATGCCACATATCTCCCCCTCTATTAGAACGAACAAAGTTATAGTTCCGTAATTTTGTGTTCCTCTAAGTGCTTTCTGACTTCATGATAGTCTTACACAGTATTCACTTGTCTGCTGCTTTCTTTGCCAAAAACACCCCAAGCAGAAAACAAGCACATGTGACTGCAGCCTATCAAGTTCATTGCTCCATTTATAGAGCCAGTCTATCATCAGATTTTACAATACGTACTACATACATAATTAAATACATTTCATAGACCTGTTGAGGCCGGTGTATTTACTTTGAAAAAAAATCCTGATTGACAGCTGCTCAGTGTCCCTCTTGCTACTGAGCTCTCACACTTTAGAAAAAGTTGCTGTTAACCCATTAAATGCCTTTTTTTAAACCCTGACAGCAGCATTTAAAATCTGTAATCCGAGATGCATTGATGGGTTGCCATGGCTGTTATGTTGGTACTGCTTTGATGACCAGACTTTGGCCTATGGCTGGCCTTCAAAGGAGGTTATAATTTCAGCTGTACACTGCAGCTATATACTATAGTACTGCGTTTTTTAGAACAAAAGGTCAGCAGATTACAGGTTCAAGTCCCCTAAAGGGACTAAAAAAGCAATAAAATCTGGATGCAAAAAAGTAAAACTCATCCCCTTCCCCCCTTAAAAATAAATATAATAAAAAAACCTATTTGGTGCTGCTGCATCTTCAAAAGTCTGATTTATGGAAATATATAATTATGTAGCGTGTACAGGAAGAGCCTTAAAACAAAAAGTGCTAGAGGTAAGCTTTTGAGTTTGGCTCTCCACCCAAAGAAGCAATAAAAAGTAATTAAAACATTGTATATTCTTCAAAATGGCATTAATAAAGACTTGAGTTTACCACACAAAAAACAAGTTTAGATACTGAATCAAAATTTTTTTTAACAAATTTCTGCATTGTTTCACTTTTCAAATATGTTTGTTATAGCTATAATTGTGCTGACCTAGAAAATCATGTTACTGGGTCATTTTCCTTTCTAAAAAAAATGAAAATAACACCCCAAAAAAGTTTCATTTTTTTTCACATTTCACCGCACTTGTAGTTTTGAATGACACCATTCATTTTATTACTATAAATGGGAAAAAAATTCCAACTCTTCCCACACAACGTAAGGCGTCATACAGCTTTACAGATGGAAAACTAAAAAAGTTGTGGCTCTTGGAATACGAACAGGTAAATGTAATGCACAAAAACAAAAATTGTCCATTGGTGGAAGGTGAACAAAGTATTTAGATTGTATTGGAAAATCTGGAGATGGATCCAGTTTAAAGAGAACCTGTCAGCAGATTGTGCACAGTAACCTACAGTGTCAGGTGGCGCTGTATACTGATTAAAATGATACCTTGGTTGATGAAATCTGTCTTGTGGTTGTTGTTTAATCTATATTTCCAGGACGTTTCTCCAGACAGCAACACCAGGAGGTAGTCCTTCGTATCCTTGATAGGGACTGGAACACAGAAGAGGTTAAATATCCTCTCCCCAACACCACCCTTTAGTGTTTTTCTTGTACCTATCAGAGACAGACGCAGAAGTGGAACACACAGATGCGAAGATTCTGGGATAAGGCTCTACATACGTGAGTGCCTCGCCGACATTCTCTTCAGGCGTCGGAGTCCAGTCTAGCTGGGGGCTCTTGGAAACAGCTGCATCCCTCTCTAGAGGGCTCTGGGGCTTCGGAGACTATGTCCGGTCGGGCAGGCTCTGGCATCACGCTGGTACCTGAGAGGTCCCTTAGCGTCCGGTCGAGCTGTGCGCTCCCAGAATCTGCCGTATTCCTCTCCAGAGGGGTCTGGGCATCGTCTGCCAGTTCTGGCCTTCGCACATGGGGTTGGCGTTCGGCCGGCAGCACGCTTCCGTGAGCGAGCTGTCGCACCACATTATCGGTGGGCACGCTGATGACGTGGCTTCCGGGGGCGTGTCCTCATGGCATCAGGTGACAGGCCGGGAAAATTACACCAGATACCAGCGTTTCTACTGCTGCCGGTGTGCATTCCAGGTGGAGCATTCGCAGTACGGCTGAACACCTGAAAGCCATCAACTGGAATTAGCAGCAGCTGGGGCTCGGAAGGATGACGAATCAGATGTCCTGAAGCCGAGTAAGGCTGACTACTTAAGGGGTGAGGGACAGCTGACAGCACTCCTGCCTTAATATGGAGAGTACTTGCCGTTCTGACGTCAAGTCCTTAGAGCCATCTTTGGATCATGTGAGTAAAGCGTAGTATATCATGTTACTGGGCACTAGATCCAAATACTACAGGAGCTTCTTTATATACTGTCTTTTAGGATAAAGGCGCCTAGACGGTCCACCTCAGCGTCCAAAAGGAAGGCTAACAGATGTGCCATATGCAAAGCCTGATTCCCAGAGAGCTATGATAAGAAGCTCTGTGAAGGTTGCATCTGCAAATTACTGAAGGAAGAGCAAACCTCACTGCTAACCAGCATAAAGACCTTGATTAGGGAAAGGTACAGAGCACAGTTTCCGCTCTAATACCGTCCCAATCCCCTCATCCTAAGAGACCCAGATAGGACATGGACCAAGTTCAGAGTAAGGAGAATTGTCTGGCTATTCTGATCCAGACACTGGAGAAGGCGAGGGTTCCTCAGTAGTGCTTCCTGTGGAAAAGAAGAGATACTTGTTTTCCTCTGAGAAAACGGACATGCTCTTACAAGCTATTAGGGGCACCATGAAAATTGAGGACTCCACTAAACAACTGACTGTCAAGGATGAAATATTCGGGGGTCTAAGAACCCATAGGAACAAGGTATTCCCAGGTAATAATCATATAACAGCAATGATACTGGAAGAGTGGGAAGGCGTGGTGAAAAAGCTAGTTGTCCCAAGAGATTTTAAGTACCCTCTTCCCTTTGATCCAGAAGAGACCAAGGTATGGGAGACAGTCCCAAAAATTGACATACCGGTAGCAAGGGTCTTTAATAAAACAGGTATTCCTTTTGAGGACTCCTCTGGCCTTAAGGATCCGATGGATGAAAGATCAGCAGGCCTCCTTAAGAAGGCCTTGGAATAATCTGCAGCTATTATAAAAACAAACATAGCAGCCACCTCAGTAGCCAGGTCAATGAGTCTATGGGTGGATGAGCTGGAGAGTCATATTAAAAACAAGACTCCCAGGGAAGAGATCCTGAAATCGCTAGCTTTGCTAAAAATGATGACCGATTTCAGGGCAGACGCTTCAGCAGAGTCAGTCCTGTTTGCAGCAAGGAATAATGCATAAACATGGCAAGGAGAGCTCTGTGGCTAAGATCATTGACAGGGGATACCCAGTCAAAAAATTAGTTATGCTCAATGCCCTTCTCTGGCCTACACATGTTCAGACCATTCCTGGATGAGTTGCTTGAAAAAGCATCTGATAAACAAAGTTTTTCTTCGGGAAAGCCCAACACATATAAAAATTCAAGAGGACTGTATCATCCTAAGGCTGGATCGCCGGCGTTCCTTCCCAAAGTAGTTACTGACTTTCACAGAAGGCAAGAAATCGTGCTACCTGCTTTTTGCCAGAATTATAGCAATGAGAAGGAACTTTCTCTCCACTCCTTGGACGTAAGGAGGACAGTTCTACAATACTTAAAGCTCACAGAAAGCTGGAGAGTGGACTCAAACCTCTTCGTCCAGATGGCAGGAAAGAACAGGGGAAAGAAAGTATCAAAATATATACTGGCTAGATGGATAAAGTTGACAATTAGCGCAGCGTACATCTCGGCGGGAAAGACTCGGCAGGAAAACCTCAAGGCTAACTCACTGAGGGCAATCTCGACTTCGTGGGCAGAGAGCGTAAGGGCATCTGTGGATCAGATCTGTAGGGCTGCGACTTGGTCAAATTTAAACACCTTTTGCAGACATTATAAGTTTTGTCAAATCAACAGACGGCCTTTGGGAGGAAAGTCCCCCAAGCAGTGATCCCGCCCTGGTAGGAGTTATTTTTAGTATTTCTCCTGGTGGTGCTGTCAGAAGGGACGTCCTGGAAAGTAGGAATTAGATAGAAAATGAACTCGGCACTCAACTTTAGTATAGTGAGAATAAAGATTTTTATTCACAGTAGTAACACGAAACGTTTCGGTCCTATATCATGGACCTTCATCAGTCACAGATACTACTGGGAAGGGGGTTGATCCACATAGGGAAGAAAGAAAGGGCTGGATATAGCCTGTATTGGTGGGGTGAGATGAGGAAGAGGACAATGCCTCTATTGCACTAGTAACCTGTTGTGAAGGAGTCCGGCAGTGAGGATAGGTCTCTGCATTGGACGCGGTGTCCACCGCTAGTCTGAGTGCCGAGTGCTAGTCTGGCACTCAGACTAGCGGTGGACACCGCGTCCAATACTAAAGTTGAGTGCCGAGTTCATTTTCTATTAGATACGGTGTGGGAACCTACTCTGGCACCTTCTTGGTTGTGCACACGGTTATTTTTTCATAGGAAAGTAGGAATTAGTCCTACTGGTAATGGTGTTTCCTGGAGTCCATCATGACAGTATCCCTTATATACCCGCCCTTGGATTTCCTGTCGGATATGTGATATGAACACGTGTAGAGAGCAAATTCATTAAAATATTTGTTTCATTCATGCTGTTGTATTTGGGACAATCACTGAAAAATGGTTGTGCTATTTAACCTCTTCTGTGTTCCTGTCCCTATCAAGGATGCAAAGTACTACCTCCTGGTGGTGTTGTCATGCTGGACTCCTGGAAACACCGGTAGGACTAATTCCTTCTTTTCAGTTTTTAGTTAATGATATGCTTGTGCCACATGGTGGGTCTGTATGGGGTCTTCATGTGGTGCTCTGATTAGGCATTCATAATGCAGACTGCTGACAGGTCACTGCTCCCTCACTGACTTGCCCCCAGTTTGCATAATGAATACCTGTGTACATAGTGAAGAAAAAAAACGCTTCTGCAGCCAGGTGCGAGCCGAATAATCGCATGTTTAGTATTAACTATTCTTGATGTTATTGAGCAAGTACAAAAGAAAAAAAAATCAGTTTCAAAATGGTGCCCACCGCGCCTGCGCATTAGCAGCTAACGGTGTATAGTGATCAAGAACTGCTAATTTTTTTTTCTTCAGCAAGTTTGCGCCGCCGGCGCCCGCACAATAGCAGCTATCGGATCTCTATACACACTGATAGCTGCTACTGCGCTGGCGCCTTTTTCACATTATTATTTTTTTCTTTTTTACTTGCTCAATGACATTAAGAATAGTTATTACTAGGACACTAGACATGCAATTATGCTACAACGCAGGTGTCACGGCTCACACCTACCTGCAGAAGGTTTTTTTTTTCTTCACTATGTACACAGGTATTCTTTATGTAAACTAGGGGGCAAGTCAGTGAGAGAGCAATGACCTGTCAGCAGTCTGCATTATGAATGCCTAATCAGAGCACCGCATGAAGACCTCTCACAGGCTGCCCCGCTTCACGAGTATATCATTAACTTAAAACTGAAAATAAAGATTAAACAACAATCACAAGACGAAATTCTTCACCAAGTATCATTTTGATCAGTATAACGGCGCCGACCTGACACTGTCTGTAGGTTACTGTGCACAATCCTGCTGACAGGTTCCCTTTAACATTGACAACATTTGTGTCTATTTGGATTTCTCTTTCCTAACGCTTTATAAATGTGGTGTATTAAAATGCCGAAGAGGAGCGGCTATTGATAAATCGTCATCTTATAGAGGCAATCAGTGAGAGGTTTATTGGTCAAAGGTACTAAACTTTTATATGGAGAAATGGAGAGATCTTTAAATATACATCGCATTAAATATGGATGAAACAGATGGGGCTGTAAACTGTACCATTATCAGCTTTATGTGCCAAATTACATTTTATTTTATACATTAAGAGAAACTGCTGCATCTCTTTTGGCCAACATAATTCTGATAGCTAGAAAGTGTCATCTAATGGATAATGACAATTTGAGTTTTCCCACTATAATTACTTAGAAGTCCTCCACGCTCTCTGGTGAATATATTTCCCCCCACTGTTTAGTAAATGTTGACCTATAGATTTCACATAAGTGTTTTAGGCCAGACTTTGCATTTTTCCACACGTCAGCAGTTCCTTCAGGACTTCAATCTGAAGATCTGAAAAACAGGATCCTGAGCAGGAAACCCTAACAGGTCCATGGATTTTGATGCGGCTGACTGAGCCACATTGTGGTCTGTGTGACCTCAGTCCACACCTTTGTGTCAGCTTCAAGAAGGCACACACAACTGAAGTGGAGGCTAGATAGAGAATAGTGACTGCCTCATTCTGAGTGGCACCCACTCCTTCAGCGGCTGAGTCCCTGACGCTCTTATCCTACTCATACACCTTCCATTTTCCTGATAGGCGCACAGAATTTGCTACCTTGATAAAGGAAATATTTTGCCGAAACGTTGGTGTTTCTGTGCTACCTTGGAAGAATTATAATAAAATTATTATTGCATTTGAGAAATGTTTTGCCCCAGGTTTTTCTCTAAGGAATTAATGCACGCCATGATTACATTGAGTTGGATTGCCAGTCATAGTAACATAGATAGCAAGGCCGAAAAAAGACATTTGACCATCCAGTTCAGTCTATATTCCATCAGAATAAATCCCCAGATCTACATCCTTCTAAAGAACCTAATAACTGTAAGATACAATATTGTTACGCTCTAGGAAGACATCCAGGCCTCTCTTGAACCCCTCGACTGAGTTCGCCATCACCACCTGCTCAGGCAAGGAATTCCAGATTCTCACTGCCCTAACAGTAAAGAATCCTTTTCTATGTTGGTGGAAAAACCTTCTCTCCTCCAGACGCAAAGAATGCCCCTTGTGACTGTCGCCTTCCTTGGTATAAACAGATCCTCAGAGAGATATTTGTATTGTCCCTTTTTTACTTATACATGGATATTAGATCTCCCTTCAGTCGTCTTTTTTCTATACTAAATAATCCTAATTTTGCTAATCTCTCTGGGTATTGTAGTTCCCCCATCCCCTTTATTAGTTTTGTTGCCCTCCTTTTTGTACTTGATCTAGTTCCATTATATCCATCCTGAGCACCGGTGCCCAAAACTGTACACAGTACTCCATGTGTGGTCTAACCAGGGATTTGTACAGAGGCAGTATAATGCTCTCATCATGTGTATCCAGACCTCTTTTAATGCACCCCATGATCCTGTTTGCCTTGGCATCCGCTGCCTGGCACTGGTTACTCCAGGTAAGTTTATAATTAACTAGGATCCCCAAGTCCTTCTCCATGTCAGATTTACCCAGTGGTTTCCCGTTCAGTGTGTAATAGTGATATTGATTCCTTCTTCCCATGTGTATAACCTTACATTTATCATTGTTAAAACGCATCTGCAACCTTTCGGCCCAAGTTTCCAACTTATCCAGATCCATCTGTAGCAGAATACTATCTTCTCTTGTATTGATTGCTTTACATAGTTTTGTATGAACTGCAAATATCGATATTTTACTGTGTAAACCTACTACCAGATTGTTAATAAATATGTTGAGGAGAATAGGTCCCAAAACCGACCCCTGCGGTACCCCACTGGTCACAGCGACCCAGTTAGAGAATATACCATTTATAACCATCCTCTACTTTCTACACTAAGCCAGTTACTTACCCATTTAAACATTTTCCCCCAGACCCAGCATTCTCATTTTGTGTACCAACCTCTTGTATGGCACTGTATCAAACGCTTTGGAAAAATCAAGATATACCACGTCCAATGACTCACCTTGGTCTAGTCTATAGCTTACCTCTTCATAAAAACTGATTAGATTGGTGTGACAGGAGCGATTCTTCATAAACCCATGCTGATATGAAGTTAAACAGTTATTCTCATGGAGACAATCCAGAATAATATCCTCAGAAACCTTTCAAATATTTTACCAACAATAGAGGTTAGACTTACTGGCCTATAATTTCCAGGTTCACTTTTACAGCCCTTTTTGAATATTGGTACCACATTAGCTATGCGCCAGTCCTGTGGATCAGACCCCAGTCACAAGTGCTAGAATATGTAATACTATGTCCACATCTGTGTCATGGTGTCCATTCATATCAGAAGCGACAATGCTATGCCGGGTCTCTCATACAGTGGATCCCAAAATGCCCAATGGACTTCTTTGACTGCCAACAAGGTTTGTTAGGGATCTGTTGTGGTCTCTGCCAATTTGGCAGCAAGAGTGGCTCTGCGTATTGCAATATTCTAGCTGTCATGCGTGGCAGGACAGAGCCAGACTTGTGTGCCCGGTCTAAGAGAGGAAATGCCTGGGACATGTGTATATTTTGCAGGTTTTATTTTTTTTTGTGTAATACCAATTATATATGACTTGTCAGAGCACATTCAATGTGTGACTGATTTGAACTCTCTCATTCCATCTACAAGTTGCAAGATGCTGACTTAAAAATGACCTCGTGACAGTTTTACGACTTTAAGGCTGTGTGCACACGTTCAGGAATTTTTGCGTTTTTGCGGCTGTTTTCCGCTGCAAAAACGCTTAAAAAACGCATTCATTAAGCATCCTATTATTAGAATGCATTCCGCAATTTTTGTGCACATGCTGCATTTTTTTCCGGGAAAAAAAACGTATCGCGGAAAGAAACGCAGCATGTTCATTCTTTTTGCGGAATCGCGGCGATTCCGCCGCCATAGGAATGCATTGAACCGCTTACTTTCTGCAGGTGGCTATGCCCACCATGCAGAAAGTGAGCAGTTCATGTGCGGATGGTACCCTGGATCTGGAGGAGAGGAAACTCTCCTCCAGGCCTTGGGTATCATATCCCTGTTAAAACAATAATTAAAATAAAAAATCGTGATATTCTTACCTACCGGCGACCCCCACAGCTTTCCCGCTCCTCAGCGACGCTCCCTGCAACTCCCTTTCCCAGGGATGCCTTGCGACAATGTCCCCAGATGACGTAGTGGTCTCGCGTGATGCTACGTCATCTGGGGTCATTGTCGCCAGGCATCACTGGGAACGGGAGTTGCCGGGAGCATCGCGAGGACCAGGAAGGCTGCGGGGGCCGCCGGAAGGTGAGACTAGCACGATTTTTTTTTATTATTATTATTATTTACATTAGATCTTTTCACTATTGATGCTGCATAGGCAGCATCATCAATAGTAAAAAGTTAGTCACACTTGTCAACACAATGCGTGACAAGTGTGACCAACCTGTCAATCAGTTTTCCCAACGATGCTACAGATCGCTTGCAAAACGCTAGTTTTTAGCGGGAATGCGCATACTAATAAAATTCATTCCTGTGTGGGAAAATTGATCTACTGATACATTTTGTATACATGTGAGATCACATTGGACATTGGTGATGTGTGTGATCCTGAACTCTCACTGATGTACAGCATTTCATGGCTCTACAAACTGGCAGATTTTTTGTGAAAACCTTGACGATGACTGTAAAATTACTGTGGAAGAGTTGGGGAACTCATTTCGACAGTGGTCACATTTTTGTGACTATTGAAAGATAAACATTATACTGTAAGAAATGAGCAATATCTTTTAGGTGGTAAAAATGATCTTATGTATGTACGGTATGTACAATATGTACTGTATCTATGTATATACTGTATCTGTGTACTCTATGTATCTACTGTGTTTTCTTTGTGTCTATCTTTATCCTTTATTTTTTTTTCTCACACATCTAGGCCTCATCCAGCCCATTTCACGGAACAGTCAGTTTTTCCAGAGTTACTTTATTAATAGCTATACGCATGAAGCTGATCGACCCTACAAATGTTACTGCTGTCATCGAGCGTATAAGAAGTCCTGTCACCTCAAACAGCATATCAGGTAATAAGAAACGACACTTGCAGAAAGATGACTTCTTTCATCCACGTTATAAATATATTCATTAAGGCTTCTTGTTGTAATAGAGCAGAAGTACGCTGCGATCACCATGGTTTGTGTATATGTACGTCAGTATACCATGTAACCAACTGTATGAAAAAATGAATGCAACGATAATGTTTTTTTTTATTGGTGGAGCGAGAAAATAAACATTTTGCATAGCTATATTTATAAAATGTGTAGCTAAACAGGCCAGAAATGATAAAAAAGCATACAAAATGAAAGCTATTCTAAGTTGTTATTGTAATAAATTATATACTATAATTCCAAAATAATAAGTAGTTTAACCCCTTAGGAAGCAGGCACTTTTGTTTCATTTTCTCCTTTTTTTAAGAGCCATAACATTTTGCGATATTTTTCAAAAATGTGGGCATTTTTTTTCTATGTTTAACACACTTACCTAATTTGAAGGAGTTTTTTTCCTTTCAGAAAATCTTCTGCACCGAATATTCTCTAAAAGGGTGAAAGCCCTTATAATTATAACCACAACAAACTTTGCGGTACTCACCTTCCTGGGGTCCACTGGTGAGCTTCCAACAATTCTCTCTGCACGTTGATGGATTGGCAGCCATTCAATGAGCTCAGTGCCTCTAAAGGGGGGGCTATTCCACCTACATTGTCAGAACCGCTTAGTTCACTGATTGGCTAGTGTGCTGTGATGTCATCATTGTACCAATGCCAAATACTTTGAGCAGCGTCAGAGACTTACTAGGGTACCTGGGAAAGGTGAGTTCAGCCTGGTTTGCTATTTTTTTTAACAAACTGCAGCCGAGGCAGAACATTATTTGAAAGGGTACAACCTCTTTAAACAATAGGCCATTTTCTGATGATGGCTGGTCGGTGAGAGTGCTAGCTAGTGTATGAATACATAGTCACTTCCTGAAAAAAGCAAAACGATATATACACATAAAGACCACACATCCAATAATTTTATACTTTATTCACATGTAAATGCACAGAAATCTAGAAACAATTAAAGCTATCCACAGACAGGAGAGTCAAGGTTCCAGCACTAAATGAGGCCAGAGACCACCCTACATGGCTTACAAATTACATATAGGCTCTTAATGCCATGTAAATCCTTTCTAAGTATACGCAACTTGTGCAACAATGCTGTATAAACAAGAAAATTGTAGAGAACATGTCCTGAGCCATCTTGTTGGTGCCCCTAACCCACGCGTTTCACCATAGGCAGATGACTTTCTCAGGTGTCCTAAGCGAACAGGCAAAATTAACTATGACCTTAACGATCAAAAATATTCTGCTTACTATTGCAGACTTTTCTGAATACCTTCTTCCTCTTACATCAACTTAGATGAATAGTCAGAATTGCAAAATAGTACAGAGCTTGTAAAGATCTCTGTTGCAATGGTTCTCCTATTTCACAATCTCATATTGTTCAGCTCTCCGTATGCTGTGTAAGGCGATAATTGATGGTATTGCTCCAGCAGCCAGAAACTAGAACTAATAATAAATGGCATAGTCTCTTTTCATCTGTCTGACCTGTTGTCTCCAGCTGTCCATACATGAGTAAGCCAATAGCAGTAAAAATGGTAATTGGTGTAGTGCGCCCTATATACAGAGAAATAATAGAACCTAATATGTTTTCATGTACCCTTAGAATAGTATTATATCTGCTTAAAATGAGGAGGTAGTGCATGTCCTTAATTGAAAAAGAACTGCTAGCTGAAGCACGATAGCAGCCATAGACACCTGTCTTATGGAAGACTACACAATGGCCAAGATTCATGAAGATTGGCATCGGTAATGATTAGAGGGTGTGTTGGAGTGAGATGTGCCTGATCCATTAAGAGGCGCCGCTAAACGAATCGGGCACGTCAAGGAAGTGGGATCCACCTCGCTACAAATTTTTACCGGAGTAAGATTTCTAGAATAAGATACACCCCAGCTTTTCATGAATTAGATGAGCCGTCATGTAACGCCTTTGTCCCACGAGTTGTGCCAAAATTTTGCAACTAAGCAAAGTGCTTTACACCAGATTTCTGGGAAAAAAACATTTTAATGAATCTGGGTTATTGTATTTATTCAATGCCTAATAATAAAATTCCTTTTTCAGCAGCAGATGAAGGAAGGGAGACACACTAGTCATTACTAGTGGGTAGGCGGAGCCCACATAGGATAGAAACACCTCAGATTAAAAAAAGTGTTGACCGGCCCCTCCAGCTTATAGGGCTCCTCCTACTCCAGCTCTCCAGTCTAAAATTTGAGGTCACAGAGGATAGTCGCTGCTGGAAGCAGCTCCTCAGAAATTTTTTTTTATTTTAGTCGGACAGAGACTTGGACCGCCAGTGGTCTAGAGGTCTCAGGGGTCTCAGCGCTGCTGGACCCCCACCTCTCCCTTGGCGGATCTGTATTACCCTGTAAGGTGGTCCCTGCAGAACCCTGCCGGCCCTGGGGGATGAGGATTGCTTCCCTGGCGGGGACGCAAACCGCGCTTCTGGGGTCACTGCGTTCCCCGCCCTGGGGGAAGCTACGGGCACAGCGCCACAAATCTCTGAGGGGTCCTGTGGGCGCTCAGCTGGGTGAGTACTCCACATCTTAATGTGTTTTGAGTGCTTCAGCGGCCGCTGCGGCAGCCGCTGCTACATGTATTCATGTGTGGTGATTGTGTACTTTTGTCCGCAGGTGGATACCTGCAGGACATGGGAGCGGGAGCGGAGTGAGTCGCGCGCTTTTTTTGAAACCGGCGGGGGGCGTGGCTTCGCGCTTTTCCATTTTTTTCGCGGGCAGGAAGCGCTCTGAGCGCGCTCTTTTCCCTGCCTTTTTCTCTTCCGGCTTCTCTCCTCTAGCGCGGCGGCCATTACTGAAGGCCTCCTCGGGCTCCTCACTCTCCGCTCCCCCCGACCGACCGAAAGGAAGACACTACACCGCGGCCAGCTGGGTGAGTCGCTTCTACCTGTCAGGGCAGAAGCTTGACCCCCTCACACCCACAGCGCAGGAGGTACTGTCACACGGAACGCTCCCGCTACGATCACAATAGCGTCGCTTAATTTTGCGATCGTTTTTTTGTGATCGTTTTAATGTCGCTAGTAGCTGCCACAGTGGGCGATCTCATTGACGACGCATAAGTGGTTAGCGATCTCCTTAGCGACTTTGGCGGTCATTGCGATGTACAATTCAGCGCAATATGTTAGCGATCTCGTTGGCGTTCTTGTTTAGTGTGGCATACCTTTGAAACACTGTCCTGCAGCTGTTACCTCATATGAGGCACCTGGGGCTCGCACACCCTTTTCATTACACAAGGGTTGTGGGGAGTCTGCGACATTAACCCCTTCTTTGGCGGTTAACCCTTTATTGGGAGACAGCTGGGGTAGCTCTCTCTTTAAGAGCTTTAACCCTTCAGCGTACGTTTTTCCTTTGAAAACCACACTGTTCTAGTTGCTGACAGGTTTTTGACCTGCCATATACTGTGTGAGGGCATGTCGGATCAGGGTCCAGGAGGTGCGGACCGTCTCCCAGATCCGCTACAGGATCAGTCTCGCGTATCTGACACGCAGACC
Organism: Oophaga sylvatica; assembly: GCA_033576555.1. Lineage (NCBI taxonomy): Eukaryota > Metazoa > Chordata > Amphibia > Anura > Dendrobatidae > Oophaga > Oophaga sylvatica. Next base: position 267,247,130 of record JARQOD010000006.1, read on the forward strand.
TCGACGGCATCAAACGCAGCGGTCGGAGGTGTCAGTGATGACAAAATGGAGGCCCTCACTCGTTCTATTAATGGCCTTTCTGACCTTCTAGGTTATTGAGTGTCAGCTAGATCCTCTCATGGTAGGAAGCGACACAGGCCGGTGCCTTCTTCCCCGCGTAGCGACTCGGAGATCTCTGGTATGGAGGGTTCCCCTTCAAGCTCGGATGGGGAGGTGTCCGATTCGGATAAGGAGGATCGGCAGGGACACTCTGCCTCTCTTTTGAGCCGTACAGAGGCTTTTATTGGAGCCATGAGGGAGGCGTTACAGTTACCGGAGGAGGTAACTAGACGTCCTGGTAAGTCGGCCCGGATGTTTCAGGAGTCGCATAGGTCGCGATCAGCCTTACCATCTCTGGACGAGCTTAATGGGGCAGTGGAGAAGGAACGCCTGTGTCCAGATAAACGTTTTCAGGGGACACGGTTTTTTGAGACGCTATATCCGTGTACGACGGAGTTGATTGATAATTGGATTCCTTCTCCTGAAGTGGATGTCCCTTTATCCCAGCTTAGCAAATCCTCATTGCTTCCTGTTAAAGGGAAGGCGAGTCTGCAGGATCCGCTGGACAGAAAAACGGAGATGGCAGCGAAATCCATCTACGAGGCCGCGGGTCATGGATTCAGAGCAGTGCTAGGATCCATGTGTGCTTGTAAAGCTTCCCTGAGCTGGTTAGACCGTCTACGGACGGCGTGGCAAGATGGATCCCCACTCTCCGAGGTAGAGGGGCTTTTCAAGTCATTGGAGGATGCAGCACGATATGGCAGTGATGCAGGTTTGGATACTGCCTCACTGCTGTCCAGGGCACAATCCTCGGCGATCACAGTCAGGAGAGCTCTGTGGCTTAGACAGTAGACCGGAGACGCGGTTTCCAAGCAAGGTTTGCTTTCTTTAGCTTACAAGGTGGTCAGCTATTTGGATCTGACCTCACGGAGCTGATTGCCAAGGCAAAGGCAAAAGAAACGGCTTTACCGCAGCGAAGAGCTGTGTCTTCTGCGGCTGGCAGGCATAGTGCCGGTACTGGTCGGCGGTCCTTTCGGTCCAGGGGACGGTTCGGTCAGCCCTCTTGGGGATCGGGGCGTCCCTTTTTTTCGGGAAAAAAGAACGTTCAGAAATCCCGCACTTCCTGGAAACAGAGCTTCCGCCAAGATAAGCGGGAAGCTGACAAAAAGCCCGCTAAGGTGGACTGATTCCAGGGCCTCACTCGAGGGCTCTCGAGTGGGAGGTCGCCTGCTCCAATTCAAACCGATTTGGGCTTCCCGCGTGTCGGACGCCTGGGTGACGCGGGTTGTGTCGGCAGGCTATTTCATAGAGTTTCTTTCTCGACCCCCAGACAGTTTTTGCCAATCCCGCATTCCGTCAGAGCCCGAACTATATGCCGCTCTACTGCGGGAGGTCGATTCCCTTCTACAGAAGGGTGTGGTGGTACCAGTTCCACCGGAGGACCGGGGAAGAGGGTTTTATTCCGACCTCTTTGTGGTCCCCAAAAAGGAGGACAAATTTCGCCCCATTCTAGATCTCAAAAGATTGAATCGGCATGTCCGCTCCCGGAAATTCCACATGGAGTCACTTCGCTCCGTTGTGGCGGCCTTGTCGCAGAACGATTTTTTGGTGTCAATCGACATTCGCGACGCTTATTTGCATGTCCCCATCGGAAGGGCCCACCAACGCTTCCTTCGTTTTGCCATAGGCCAGGACCATTACCAGTTTGTGGCCCTGCCATTCGGGTTGGCCTCAGCACCCAGAGTTTTTACAAAAATTCTGGCTCCTCTCATGGCGATTCTGCGAAGACGGGGTTACGATTCTTCCCTATCTGGACAACCTTTTGATTGTGGCGTCCTCAAAGGAGGAGGCGGTGACGGCTCGCAATCTATCCCTTCAGCTCCTGGAGGACTTCGGGTGGCTGGTCAATTGGGAGAAGTCGTCTCTGGAACCGTCGCAGTCAATCCTGTTTTTGGGAATGCATTTCGACACGGTACGAGCAGTGGTGTCTCTGCCTCCAGACAAACAAGCGAGTCTTCTTCATCATGTACAGGTTATGAAGTCTGCGACAGCAATGTCCCTTCGAAGGTGTATGCGCCTTCTGGGTTTGATGGTGGCGTCAATGGAAGCAATTCCGTTTGCCCAATTTCATTCCAGGGCTCTCCAAATGTTCATCTTGAACCGTTGGGATCGATCGCAGTTTTCACTGGATTGCAGTGTCATCATCTCCCACAGGGTGAGAGAGTCTCTAGAATGGTGGTTACGTCCGGAAGCGTTATCCCTGGGGAAGTCCTTCCTTCCTCCGAGGTGGTCGATCATAACCACCGATGCCAGCCTGACGGGCTGGGGGGGTGTCTGGAACGATCTCTGGATTCAGGGAGTATGGTCGTTGGAAGAGTCTGTCCTGCCGATCAACATCCTGGAATTGAGGGCAATTTTCCTTTGCCTCCAACACTGGACGGTCCCTTTAAGCGTCTACCAGTCCGAGTGCAGACAGACAACGCGACGGCGGTCGCGTATATCAACCATCAAGGTGGGACGAGGAGCTTCAGGCTCATGATGGAAGTGTCTCGAATTCTGGTATGGGCCGAGGCCAGAGTGCCAGCCATCTCTGCGATTCACATTACAGGAGTTCAGAATATCACAGCGGACTTCCTCAGTCGCGAAAAGATGGATCCCGGAGAATGGAGTCTTCATCCGGAAATTTTTGCACTGCTGTGCTCCCGTTGGGGAACTCCCCAAGTGGATTTGATGGCATCCAGGTTCAATGCCAAGTTACCGACGTTCATGTCCAGGTACAAAGACTCGAACGCTGTGGCGGTGGATGCTCTGGTGGCTCCTTGGGACCAATTTGAGCTAATCTATGTGTTGCCGCCGATATCCTTACTTCCTCTGGTGTTGCGTCGGATCAGACTGGAGAGAGTCCCGGTGTAAGGTTCTTTGTACATGTTCTTGAAACTCAGTTTTCCGTCAGCCATTTTGCTTTCTGTCTTGCTGCAGCTATCTTGCCCTCAGTCAATATGGAGTTTTCAGCTTTCATGTTCCCGCCCTGATTCTCTCCCTCTTGCTTCTTAAGCAGCCACAGCTGAGCAATCAGTGCTTCAGAATCTAGCCTGCAGTGAACCTGTGACCTGACTCCTGGAAGCCTTGGACTATGTACTCCAGCTATTCCTACTGAGGAACTCTGAACACTTGTGGACTCTGGAACCCTGCTCTTTGAAAGATCCACGTTTGCATGGACTTACGGTAACAGAGAAGAAGATCCTGAACCTGTTGTGGAGAGTGATTGCTGAGCTTAAGTTACTCTGGCCTGCTGTGTCTCCTGCTTCTGTATCTGCAAACTGTGTGACTATTTTTGCCACTTGTATGAAGTAATACAAGACCTTCTATATCAAACCTGTGTCTCATGTATTTTCATCGCACCCAAGCACAAGACGCTATATGAACTGTACTACATACATTACAAGATTCTGAAGCCAAAACGTTAGTGTCTGCTGGGTCTGGGAAGGCTGTGTCTGCTGTAACTGTGGATATCAGATGTCCAGTTGTACTTTCTGTGATGACAGTGGTTGTGACTTCTCACAACCATTCCAGGTGAGCAATTCCCTTAAGTTTTTTTTTCTGCAGTGTTACCACAGGTAAACACTATTGTTTTTTTTCTCTCTTCCCTCTTTTGTGTCTGCTGTAACTGTGGATATCAGATGTCCGGTTGAAGTTTCTGTGATGATAGTGGTTGTGACTTCTCACAACCATTCCAGGTGAGCAGTTCCCTTATTTTTTTTTCTCTTTGCAGTGTTACCACAGGTAAACACTATTGTTTTTTTTTTTTTTTCTTTTCTCCTCTCCTTCCAGTACTCCTGTCTTAAAAGATCTGGAAAATGGAGGCCCGCATAAAGGAACTTTGCGGAGTGACTGATAATATCCTTGCAGATTTACAGACTATAAAAACCCGTTTTACAAACCTACAGGACCTCACTAATCACAATTTGCAAGTGTTTGGACAGACTGCCCAGGATTTGCGAGCCAGGATTGAGGTTCTAGAGGAGCGAGTCCAGGCTCCTGCCGTAGCCCCAAGTTCTGGGATTCCCAAGTTGCCCCCTTTTCGTTTTGGCGGTGAACGTGAAAAATTCAGGGGATTTATTAACCAATGCAATCTGTTTTTTTCTGCACATGCTTCACAATTTCCCACTGAACGATCTAAAGTGCTTACTATAATTATGTTACTTACCAACAAGGCTTTGATGTGGGCAAACCCTCTGATTGAGACTGAGGATGAATGTTTGGATCATCTTGATGCTTTCATTTCATCCATGGGGCAGGTGTTTGATGACCCCAATCGAGGTGCAACAGCTGAAGCAGCCATGTTAACTTTGCGCCAAGGTAAGCACTCGGTAGCCGAATATGCCTTGGATTTCAGGAGATGGGCCCTTGATACCACCTGGGACAGTTCCGCCAAAAAATCTATTTTTCAAAAGGGGTTGTCTCCACTAATTAAGGATGAACTTGCTTGTGCCGACCCTCCCACTGCGTTAGGTGACTTTATTAACTACTGCATCCGTATTGATGCTCGCCTGACTGAACGCAGGCAAGAGAGATGGTTCGAAAGCAATCACACTAACCTTTTCCGACCTTCCTCCCCAGCTAAGGAACCTTTGAGTAGGATCACACGGGAACCTGAACCTGAACCCATGCAGGTAGACTCTTTACAAAGACGGGTTAGTGATGCACGCAAGGAACATCGTTTTAAGGAAAATCTATGTTTCTATTGTGGTAAGTCAGGGCACTTCATTATAAACTGCCCCAGCCGTTCTCGTAAGACTACTGCAGCACTCATTCACTGTGAGTGTTGCGAGAGGAGATCTGTCAGGTCCGAGCCTCAGGCTCCAGAGAGATCTGCAGCAACAGATCTTGATTTCTCGGACTTAAACTCCGTTACTTCTGAGGACGATGACTGTGTAAACGCTGCAATTTTTCAAGTTTCCTCAGCGGTGTCCCAGCTGAGTTGTAGGAAAAACAATTCTCATTGCTTCCTTTCCATCAAACTCTGGGTTAACTCAGTCTGGGTGTCTAGCTCTGCTATGATCGACTCAGGGGCAAGTGGGAATTTTATGGATGTCTCCTTTGCTCTGAAACAGGGGATACGTTCAGTGAAGAAGGCTACTCCAGTACAGATGGAAACTGTGGATGGCTCCCTGCTGACCTCTGGACCAGTGGATCAGGAAACGGAGCCTTTAAGGGTCCTTATGGGTAAAGATCATCAAGAGAAACTGTCCTTTATGCTTATCTCTTCTCCCCACTTTCCCATTATTCTAGGGCTACCATGGCTGCAGGCTCAGAACCCTACCATTAACTGGGAGACCAAGGAATTACACTTTCCCGAGAAACAGATGAGTCCAGAAGTTTCAGCTTGCTCTGTTCCTAAAGGAACCATGTCAGTCCCTGAACTACCAGCTGTATACCAGGACTATGTGGATTTATGTGACAAGAAGAACGCTGACCAGCTTCCCCCTCACCGTCCATATGATTGTCCAATTGAATTATTGCCTGGAGCAGAGATACCTTTTGGTAAGATCTACCCCCTGGCGGGGCCTGAGCTAAAGGCTTTAAAGGATTACATAGACGAAAATCTAGCCAAGGGCTTCATACGCCCCTCTTCATCTCCTGCAGGTGCACCCATCTTCTTTGTGAAGAAGAAAGATGGATCTCTGAGACCCTGCGTAGACTATAGGGAACTCAATAAGGTTACTATTAGAAACCGTTATCCATTGCCTTTAATCCCTGAGTTATTGGAGAGAGTGCGGCATGCCAAAATTTTCTCTAAATTGGATCTCCGTGGGGCCTATAACTTGGTCCGTATTAGACCTGGGGATGAATGGAAGACTGCATTCAGGTCACGCTATGGACACTTTGAATATCTAGTTATGCCTTTTGGTCTGAGTACCGCCCCAGCCACTTTCCAACACTTGGTGAATGACATCTTCAGGGATCTCCTAGATACATTCGTGGTGATTTATTTGGATGATATTCTAATTTTTTCTAACTCCACAGAGGAACATCATGGACATGTGAGAATGGTCTTGGAACGTCTAAGACAAAACCATCTTTACATCAAACTTGAAAAGTGTGAATTCCATAGGACCGAAATTCAATTTCTGGGGTATGTACTGTCTACACAAGGAATTAGTATGGATGGAAGTAAGACCCAAGCCATCAAGGATTGGCCAAGTCCTAGAAATGTGAAGGAGGTGCAGCGCTTCATCGGGTTTGCCAATTTCTATAGACGTTTCATTAGGAATTTCTCTGAGGTAGTGTCACCTATCACCCAACTTACCCGGAAAGAGTCTAGGTTCTCCTGGACTCCCCAAGCCCAGGAAGCATTTTCTCGTCTAAAAGATAAATTTACCACCGCACCTATCTTGGTACATCCCAACCCCGAACTTGCCTTCATAATAGAGGTGGATGCTTCAGATTGTGCCGTTGGAGCTATACTCTGTCAGAGAACAGGTGAGAAGAATGTCTTGCATCCCTGTGCCTTCTTTTCCCAGCAGTTGTCTTCAGCTGAGAGGAACTACGATGTGGGCAATAGAGAGTTGTTGGCCATTATTGCCGCCTTCAAAGAATGGAGACACCTTCTTCAGGGAGCTGCACAGCAAATAGTCATCCTGACAGACCATCGTAACCTTGAATTTATCAGGTCGGCTAAGTGCCTGACTCCTCGCCAGGCTCGCTGGAATCTTTTCTTAAACCAATTTAATTTTGTCATTTCTTATAGACCAGGATCGCGCAATGGAAAGGCTGATGCACTCTCTAGGATTCATTCAGCAGAGACCCGTCCACTTGCTCCTCCTAAGACTATTCTTCCTGACTCTAGATTCCTGGGAGTGATTCATAATCAAGACCTACTTAAGGACATCAAGGAAGCATACCATGCGGATTCCTTGTTGGCACAACCCCCAAGGGACGTAAGTCTTGTCTTTAAGAATGGTGTGTGGATTCTGGGACAACGTCTGTATATTCCTGAAACAGTCAGATTGAGAGTATTGCAACTCATTCACGATTCCAAGATAGCTGGGCATAGAGGAATTCTAAAGACACAGGAATTTCTTTCTCGTTTCTTTTGGTGGCCCACTTGCAGGAAGGATGTTTTAAACTATGTCACTTCATGTGAAGTCTGTGCAAGATGCAAAACACCTCGCTCCTCACCAACTGGTCTGTTGCAACCTCTTCCCACCCCGTCCCGCCCGGGGGGATCCATTTCTATGGACTTCATTGTGGAGTTACCAACCTCTCAAGGGAAAAACACCATTCTAGTGGTGGTTGATCGTTTAACAAAGGCAGCTCATTTTATTCCTTGTGTCGGCTTACCCACTGCAAAACAGACATCAGATTTGATGATTAAAGATGTGTTTCGCTTACATGGAGTACCGGATGAGGTTATTTCGGATCGAGGGGTGCAATTCACTTCAAGGTTTTGGCAAAATTTCTGTGCAGCATTGGACATTAAAGTAAACCTTTCTTCTGCTTTTCATCCCCAGACTAATGGACAGACCGAACGAACCAATCAAACTCTGGAGCAGTATCTCCGCTGCTTTATCTGCCACCTACAGGATGATTGGGTGGATCTACTTCCATTGGCTGAGTTCTCTTATAACAACTCTCAGAGCGCCTCCACTAAGCAGTCTCCTTTTTACTCCAATCTAGGTTATCATCCTAACATTCTTCCACGATTTCCCATAGAAACGCCTTTACCAACAGTGGCCGAAAGAATCACGTCTTTACAGAAGAATATGGATCTTCTAAAAGAGAATCTGGAATTGGCTCAGGAAAGGTACAAGAAAGCAGCAGATAAATTTCGTAAACCTGCACCAGCTTTCAAGGTAGGAGACCTGGTCTGGCTGTCAACCAGAAATCTTAAGTTAAGGATTCCATCGTCTAAGTTGGAACATAAGTACATTGGACCCTATAAAATCAGTAAGATAATAAGTGCCGTTGCTTGTCGTCTTCAATTGCCTAGAACTATGAGAATCCACCCTGTCTTTCATGTATCCCTACTAAAGGCTGCAACACCCAATACGTTTCCTGGACGTTCTTCTCCTTGCCCTGACCCAGTGCTAGTCGATGGTCAGGAAGAATTTGTGGTGGAAAAAATTCTAGATTCCAGGTTATACAGAAATCAGTTACAATATTTGATTAAATGGCAGGGCTACCCAGTGGAGGACAACTCATGGGAACCAGTCAATAACGTTAATGCTCCTCGTTTGCTCCGCCAGTTTCATCAGAGGTACCCAGACAAGCCTGGTCTGAGGCCATCCGGAGGTTGTCCCTAAGGGGGAGTAATGTAAGGTTCTTTGTACATGTTCTTGAAACTCAGTTTTCCGTCAGCCATTTTGCTTTCTGTCTTGCTGCAGCTATCTTGCCCTCAGTCAATATGGAGTTTTCAGCTTTCATGTTCCCGCCCTGATTCTCTCCCTCTTGCTTCTTAAGCCGCCACAGCTGAGCAATCAGTGCTTCAGAATCTAGCCTGCAGTGAACCTGTGACCTGACTCCTGGAAGCCTTGGACTATGTACTCCAGCTATTCCTACTGAGGAACTCTGAACACTTGTGGACTCTGGAACCCTGCTCTTTGAAAGATCCACGTTTGCATGGACTTACGGTAACAGAGAAGAAGATCCTGAACCTGTTGTGGAGAGTGATTGCTGAGCTTAAGTTACTCTGGCCTGCTGTGTCTCCTGCTTCTGTATCTGCAAACTGTGTGACTATTTTTGTCACTTGTATGAAGTAATACAAGACCTTCTATATCAAACCTGTGTCTCATGTATTTTCATCGCACCCAAGCACAAGACGCTATATGAACTGTACTACATACATTACACCCGGCTATGTTGATAGCCCCAGATTGGCCAAGGAGGACGTGGTTCTCGACACTGGTGTCGCTTCTGGCAGCGCCTCCACTTCCACTCCCTCTTCGCCCGGACCTGTTAACCCAAGGGCCCGTTCGTCACCCGGACCTGAAGTCTCTGCGTTTGACGGCGTGGCTCTTGAGACCGAAATCTTGACCCGTCAAGGTTTTTCAGCCGAAGTCATTGCCACTCTGCGAGCTGCCAGAGGTCCGGCTACTACTAGGATTTATCACAAGACTTGGGAAGCCTTTTTCGTGGTGTTCGGGTTCTTCTAGGAACCCGAGGATTTTTTCCATTCCCAATTTGTTGGCCTTTTTGCAGTACGGGCTGGACAAGGGTTTGGCAGTTAGCACTCTGAAAGGACAGGTTTCTGCTCTGTCCTTGCTGTTTCGGAAGACTATCGCCTCGTGTAGGGACGTACGTTCCTTTTTTCGCGGGGTAACCGGTCAATTTCCGCCGCGGAAGGCGCCTGTGTCTCCTTGGCGGCTCAATCTTGTCTTGGAGGCTCTTCAACATGGGCCTTTTGAGCCTATGGACTCTGTTAATCTTTCCTTTCTCTCTTGGAAGGTTGCCTTCCTAGTGGCGGTCACTTCTTTGAGAAAGGTTTCTGAGTTGGCGGCTCTTTCTTGCTCGCCTCCTTTTCTGGAGTTTCACCCAGATCGCGTAGTGCTTCGCACACGGGGCGACTTTCTACCTAAAGTGGTGTCACAGTTTCATGTTAACCAGGATATTGTGTTGCCCTCTCTTTGTCCGGAGCCAAGGAATGCGAAGGAACGGGCCTTGCACACATTGGATTTGGTGCGGGCTTTGAAGTTCTATTTGTCTATTACTCAAAGTTTTCGGAAGTCGGATTCTCTGTTTGTGATTCCAGCAGGTCGTCGACGTGGGCAACGAGCTTCCAAGGATTCTATAGCTCGTTGGATTCGGTCGGCCATTTTTTAGGTATCTGCCTCTTTTGGTTTTTTTGCCTACCCTTATTTTTGGACTGCTTTGGGATGTCCCACTAGTAATGACTAGTGTGTCTCCCTTCCTTCATCTGCTGCTGAAACACGGATTTTGGTAAGAACTTACCTGTAAAATCCTTTTCAGCGGAGAAGGAAGGGAGACACACATCCCTCCCATGGCAGAAGTGTGTTGTTGTGTTTTCAGATGCGGCGTGACCCTTCTCTGATAGCGATTATCTGGGCTGAGGTCGGCGCGCTAAGGCTCTGTTCCAGCATTGCCAGCTCTCACAGTGGTCAGGTTCAGTGAGTAGTACCTGAGACTGTGTGGTTTTTTCTGTTATATGCATAACCTGTCTCCTTGTTTTTCTCTCTGAAATCCTTCAGAAGGGGTTATGTTGCTCCGCTGGTGATATTTGCTCTTCCTTAACTTGGGTACGACTGGAGAGCTGGAGTAGGAGGAGCCCTATAAGCTGGAGGGGCCGGTCAACACTTTTTTTAATCTGAGGTGTTTCTATCCTATGTGGGCTCCGCCTACCCACTAGTAATGACTAGTGTGTCTCCCTTCCTTCTTCGCTGAAAAGGATTTTACAGGTAAGTTCTTACCAAAATCCGTGTTTTTGTTTTCTTTAAGATTTAATTCTTATGTATGTTTAGGTCTCTGCTTAGGAATCAACTAATTCCCATTCATCTGAATGGCTGCCATGTAATGCTACATTTCCTGCAGCACCCACACTATTAAAAATGCCTGTCTAATCAAAATCAACAGACCACAGCCTCGGCTTCAAAAATAATAAAAAAAAAAATTCTGTTCAGCAACAGCGATGAAAGTGACATATATGTTTGATTAAATATTACAAGAAAATCACAAATTCTTTATATTTTTCTTTTTGTCTTAGGTCTCATACCGGTGAGAAGCCATTTAAATGTTCTCAGTGTGGAAGAGGCTTTGCATCATCTGGCGTTTTAAAAGCTCATATCAGGACTCACACAGGATTAAGATCTCATAAGTGTCTTATATGCAATAGCGCTTTTACAACTGGGGGCAGCCTGCGGCGACACATGGGCATTCATAATGACCTACGACCATATATGTGCCCATATTGTCAGAAAACCTTTAAAACCTCTCTGAATTGCAAAAAGCACATGAAAACTCACAGGTAACGATCAACCAAGTGAAATCTTTGATTCTATTCTGATTTCTATTCTGATTTTAAAGAAGCACTCGTCCCATGAAGGTTTTTATCCTCTAAATATACTGCAAGCCATCATATTATATGACACTGTGTATTTACAATTGCTCTTTTTGCCTTTCTACCCAGTAGGGTTGAGCATTCCGATACTGCAAATATCGGGTATCGGCCGATATTGGCTGTATCGGAATTCCGATTCCGAGTTCCGATATTTTCGTCATATCGGATACCGGAATCAGGATTGTCACTGTCACTGTCAGTGTCCGTCGGTCGGGTCTGTCAGGACTGCTTCATGGCCGCAATCTTCTTTCCCCGGCGGTCACATGCGTTTCTCGCGATAACTGCAGTGACTGCTGGGTAATCCCGGCCGTAAAGCAGTCAGTCCGATGACGTCACCGCCGGGAAGCAGGTAATCAGCTGTGCTGCGCCGGGATGTCAGGCTCTGCCTGTCATTGCGATGTAGCAGAGCTGGATCGTCGTGGGACTGTCGTTATGGACTGCGTCGGACAGGTGGTATACTGTTGGTTTGTTTTTTTTCTTTTTTTACAGGAGATCGATGGCGTCGCAGGAATGAGTGTATAATAAAATTAATGAAAACTGTGTTGTCTCTTTTATTTCATTAAAAGACTTTTTTCTTGCTTTGTCTTTTTTTTAAACATTTAATAACTTTGGGATTAATAATGGATCGGTGTCTTATTGACGCCTCTCCATTATTAACCGGGCTTATTGTCACCGTGCAATCAACGGTGACATTAACCCCTTATTACCCCGCTTGCCACCGCTACAGGGCAAGTGGGAAGAGCCGGGTAAAGTGCCACAATTGGCACATCTTTTGATGCGCCAAATGTGGGGCTGCTGTAGCCTGGTATTATCAGGCTGTTGAGGGCCAAAATCCATGGGCCTTGACAGTCTTTTAATACCAGGCCGCAGCAGTCTGCATTTTACTTGGCTGGTTAACAAAAATAGGGGGACCCCTACGCCGTTTTTTTTTTCGAGGGGATTCCCTATTTTTGTTAACCAGCCAAGCTAAGCAGACTGCTGTGGCCTGGTATTATCAGGCTTGCAAGGTCCATGGATATTGGATCCTTACCAGCCTGAAAAACCAGGCCTCAGCGGTCTGCTTCATCTGGCTGGTTAACAAAAATAGGGGGGACCCCACGCCAATTTTTTTTGAGGGGATCCGCTATTTTTGTTAATCAGCCAAGATATGCAGACTGCTGTGGCCTGGTATTATCAGGCTGGCAAGGTCCATGGATCTTGGCTCCTTAACAGCCTGAAAATCCAGGCCTCAGCGGTCTGCTTCATCTGGCTGGTTAACAAAAATAGGGGGGACCCCACGCCAATTTTTTTCGAGGGGATCCCCTATTTTTGTTATTCAGCCAAGATATGCAGACTGCTGTGGCCTGGTATTATCAGGCTGGCAAGGTCCATGGATCTTGGCTCCTTAACAGCCTGAAAATCCAGGCCTCAGCGGTCTGCTTCATCTGGCTGGTTAACAAAAATAGGGGGGACCCCACGCCATTTTTTTTTTCGAAGGGAACCCCTATTTTTGTTAATCAGTTCCCTCTGACGTCACTGATTGTGTCCCTGGCTGACCTGAAGTGAAAGTGGAAAGCAATCAATTAAGCTTTCCACTTAAGGGCCCGTCTCACATAGCGATATCGCTACCGAGATCGCTGCTGAGTCACTAGTTTTGTGACGCAGCAGCGAGCTCACCAGCGATATCGCTGTGTGTGACATTCAGCGACGATCAGCCCCCCTGCCGGGTATCGCTGATCGTCGCTGAAATGTCAGGACCTTTTTTTGATCGCTGGTTTCCCGCTGACAGGCACGCATCGCTGCGTGTGACAGGCGGGAGACCAGCGATCCGCTGGTAACCAAGGTACACAGCGGGTTTCCAGGCGCGGGGCTGTGCCTAGAAACCCGCTGTGTACCTTGGATACCAGCGCCCTGATGCAGGGAGCTGGTATCCAAGGTACACAGCGGGTTTCCAAGCGCTGCGCGGTGCCTGGAAACCCGCTGTGTACCTTGGTTAACAGCGGATCGCTGGTCTCCCGCCTGTCACACGCAGCGATGCGTGCCTGTCAGAGGGAAACCAGCGATCAAAAAAAGGTCCTGACATTTCTGCGACGATCAGCGATACCCGGCAGGGGGGCTGATCGTCGCTGAATGTCACACACAGCGATATCGCTGGTGAGCTCGCTGCTGCGTCACAAAACTAGTGACTCAGCAGCGATCTCGGTAGCGATACCGCTATGTGAGACGGGCCCTTAAGCGATGTTACCCGCAGTGTCGTCCCAGATCGCTGCCTGAGCTGCCTGTTTGGCAGCTCAGCAGCGATCATGTAGCGATACACCAGCGATCCTGACAAGTGCATATCGTTGTCGGGATCACTGGTGTATCGTTATGTGACACCCAGCCTTTACTCTCCTGTCAGCCAGGAGAGGAACTCATTCATTTGGGGGTTTACTGTGAGGCTGCAGCATTAGCTGCGGTCCCTGCAGTAAACATTAACCCTTTCTGAAGGATTACACCGTGGGACCTAACTGTGCATGGGATAGTAAGAATAATTTTGCTTTTTTATTTTATTTTTATTACAGGAAATGGTTTTTGTAGTAAAATAAAAGATGGTCAAAAACATGTGTCTTTATTTCATTAAAATGATTTTTAATTAAAGTGTGTGTGTTTTATTTTTATTTCATGCAATAGGATTAATAATTGATAGTTGTCTAATTGACAGCTCTCAATTATTAACCTGGCTTAAGGTCACCTTTCAATAGCAAGGTGGCTTTAACCCCATATTAACCCATTCGCCACCGCTACAGGGCAATGGGAATAGACGGGCAAAGTGCCAGAAAGGGCAAATCTAATTAGAGATTTGCCCTTTCTGGGGTGTCTGGGGGCAGATGTTAGTAGCCGGGGGGGGCCAAAAATAATGGTCCCTCTCTGGGCTATTATTATCTGCCCCCACTCACTGGCTTTGTCTGTCTGGTTGCGAAAATAGGGCGGGAGCCCACGCATTTTTCTTCAGCAATTTTACACCTCATATATATATATATATACATGTCATTGAATTTGTGACACATATATATATATATTTATATTTGTAGTTCATACACTTCTACATAGTATAATAGCCGCTAATTCAATTGCCGGCTTTTGTGAAAATGCAGAACCCGACATGAAATGACACTTGGTGTACATAGGGTTAACCATGTCCTTTGCTATCTGATTTGCACAAACAATTACATCAGTCTAATGTGTGCAAAATTTCACACCTGTAGGGGTTAATTTAAAGGGTAAATTCGTAGCAAAAAGTCCGTTTTTTTTACAACGAATTTAACCTTTAATTAACCCATACAGGTGTGAAATTTTCACACCCATAGACTGATTTAATTGTTTGTGCAAATCAGATAGCAAACGACATGAAAAGACATGGCTAACCCTATGTACACCAAGTGTCATTTCATGTCGGGTGCTTCTGTCTTTTCACTGAAGCCGGCTTTACCCGGCAATTGAATCAGAGGATATTTTACTATGTAGAAGTGTATAAACTATACATATATGTATATATATATGTCACAATGACATGTATATATATATATATATGTATTCTATGTGTGTATATTTAGTGTTTACAAGGAAAGAATGGGGTTTTTTTTAGTTACGATATTTTGTTCCCATAGACTTACATGGGACTTCCGGTATCGGTATCGGGTATCGCCGATATTTTAATGATATCGGCGATACCATTCCGATTCCGATACTTTTGGATATCGGAAAGTATCGCTCAACTCTACTACCCAGCTAATTCTTCTCTTTTCTCTGCACTATGTAGAAACAGGAACACTTTTTCCTGCATGAGTCATCCCCCTCTTCAATCCTGACCCAACTACTCCATTTTTCCCCTCTGCCAGGGACTTTTTCAGGGATGACTCATGCAGGGAAAAGAGCCTTTCTACATAGAGCTTAAAAGAATTCAGCTAGTGAAAGTGACATCAACAATGCAGACAATCAAAGACACCAGGTGCGGCTGCAGAGACTCTGTCCTGGAGCCGAGGAGGGACCGTAAAGCAGTTTTTGTTTAGAAAACCTTCTGCTGCCAGGGAATTGTGGTTTTCTAAAACCAGTAAACTCGATTAATGCTACTATTACCATGCCGTGAAAAAATATTCATACTCCATGAACTTTTCCACATTTTTCATGTTACACCCACAAACTTAAATATATTTTATTGAGATTTTATGTGATAACAACACAAAGTATGAGTATTTGTCAAGTGTAAAGGAAATGATGCATGATTTTCTAATTATTTTAAAAACCTAAATCTGAGCATTGTGACATGCATTTGTGTTCAGCCCCCCGACTCAATACTTTGTAGGACCATTTTTTGCTGCAATCGTTTCTGCAACACCTATAAGGGAGTATGTCTCTATCATCTTTACACATCTCGAGGCTGAAATGTTTACCCATTTTTCTTTTCAAATGAGCTCTAGCTCAAATTGGATGGAGAGCATCCTGCCACAGGTTCTCAGTGGGTTTTAGGTCTGCACTTTGACTGGGCAATTCAAACATATAAGTATGCTTTGATCTAAACCATTCTATTGTAGCTTTGGCAGTATATTTAGGGTCTTTGTCCTGCTGGAAGGTGAATCTATGCCCCAGTCTCCAGTCTTTTGCAGCCTTTAACAGGTTTTCCACCAGGATTGCCCTGTATTTAGCTCCATCCATGTTCTCATCATCTCGGACCAGCTTTCTCGTCCCTGCTGAAGAAAAGTATCCCCCACAGCATGTTGTTGATGTTTTCATGGTGATGTTCAGTGTTAGCTTTCCACCACACATAGCGTTTTGCATTTATCCCAAAAAGTTCTGCTGTGGTCTCATCTGACCAGTGCACCTTCTTCCACATGCAAACTCTGTCCCCTACATGGCTTTTTGCAATCTACAAATGGGGCTTATTATGACTAGCTTTCAAAAATATCTTTTTGTTGCCACTCTCCTATAAAGGCCAGATTTGTGGAACATATGTCTAATAGTTGTCCTGCAACATTTTCCCATCTAGGCTATGGATCTCTGCAGCTCCTCCAGAGTAACCATAGACCTCTTGGTTGTTTTTCTAATTAGTGCTTTCCTTGCTTACAATGTAAGTTTAACCCCTTGACCCCCAAGGGTGGTTTGCACGTTAATGACCGGGCCAGTTTTTACAATTCTGACCACTGTCTCTTTATGAGGTTATAATTCTGGAACGCTTAAACGGATCTTCACGATTCTGAGATTATTTTCTCGTGACATATTGTGCTTCATGATAGTGGTAAAATTTCTTTGATATAACTTGCGTTTATTTATGAAAAAAAATGGAAATATGGCAAAATTTTTGAAAATTTTTGCAACTTTCAAACTTTAAATTTCTGTTCCCTTAAAACAGAGAAATATGTCACACAAAATAGTTAATAAATAACATTTCCCACATGTCTACTTTACATCAGCACAATTTTGGAACCAAAATGTTTTTTTGTTAGGAAGTTATAAGGGTTAAACGTTGACCAGCGATTTCTCATTTTTACAACAAAATGTACAAAACCATTTTTTTTAGGGACACCTCACATTTGAAGTCACTTTGAGGGGTCTGGCAGAAAATACCCAAAAGTGACACCATTCTAAAAACTGCACACCTCAAGCTACTCAAAACCACATTCAAGAAGTTTATTAACCCTTCAGGTGCTTCACAGGAGCTGTAGCAACATGGAAGGAAAAAATGAACATTTAACTTTAGTCACAAAAATGATCTTTTACAAACAATTTTTTATTTTAACAATTGTAAAAGGAGAAATGGACAGATAAAGTTGTGCAATTTCTGAGTACGGCGATACCCCATATGTGGGGAAAACCACTGTCTGGGTGCACGGCAGGGCTCGGAAGGGAAGGAGCGCCGTTTGACTTTATCAAACCAAAATTGGCTGGAATTGAGATTGTACGCCATGTTGCATTTGGAGAGCCCCTGATGTGACTTATCTAGATCTGTTGTGAGCACTTTGAACCCCCAAGTGTTTCACTAAAGTTTATAATGTGTGGGTGTGAAAAAAAAATTTCCACAAAAATGATTTTTGATTTTTCCCAAGGAAACTGGACCCAAAAAGTTGTTGTCCAATTTGTCCTGAGTACGCTGATACCCCATATGTTGGGGGGGAACTGTTTGGGCGCACGGCAGGGCTTGGAAAGGAAGTAATGACATTTTGGAATGCAGACTTTGGTGGGTGTCATGTTCAGTTTGCAGAGCCCCTGATGTGCCTAAACAGTGAAACCCCCCAACAAGTTAACCCCATTTTGGAAACTAGACCCCCTAAGGAACTTATCTAGATCTGTGGTGAGCACTTTGAACCCCCAAGTGCTTCACACAAGTTTATAATGCTGGGCATGAAAATATAAAATCCTATTTTATTCTCACAAAAATGATCTTTTAGTCACCAATTTTTTATTTTCCCAAGGGTAACAGGAGAAATTGGACCACAAAAATTGTTGTCCAATTTTCACTGAGTATGCTGATACCCTATATGTGAGGGGGAACCACTGCTTGGGCGCACGGCAGAGCTCGGAAGGGAAGGAGCACCATTTGACTTTTTCAAACCAAAATTGGCTGGAATCGAGATTAACTGCCATGTCGCATTTGGATAGCCCCTGATGTGCCTAAACAGTGGAAACCCCCCACAAGTGACCCCATTTTAGAAACTAGACCCCCTAAGGAACTTATCTAGATCTGTGGTGAGCACTTTGAACCCCCAAGTGCTTCATACAAGTTTATAACGTAGAGCCGTAAAATTTAAAAAATCCTATTTTTATTTTCCCAAGGGTAAGAAGACCTCAAGAGTTATTGTGTAATTTGTCCTGAGTACGCCGATACCCAATATATGAGGGTAAACCACTGTTTCGGTGCATGGCAGAGCTCGGAAGGGAAGGAGCGCCGTTTGACTTTTTCAACGCAGAATTGGCTGGACGCCATGTTGCGTTTGGAGAGCCCCTGATGTGCCTAAACAGTGGAAACCCCCCACAAGTGACACCATTTTGGAAACTAGACCCGCTAAGGAACTTATCTAGATATGTTGTGAGCACTTTGAACCCCCAAGTGTTTCACTAAAGTTTATAATACCTGGGTGTGAAAAAAAAAAAATTCCACAAAAATGA
>JARQOD010000006.1:267265461-267308196 GCA_033576555.1 Oophaga sylvatica
TGTAAAGGATGTTATGGTGGGATTCCCTGTCCCCTCTGGTCTCAATGATTCTATGTCATTAGCGATTCAAATTGACAGACGTTTGCGTGAGCAGAGAAGTATGCGTGGAATAGTGTTGCCTTGTGAACCTGCTTCTGAATCCATGCAGTGTGATGGAGTGGTGTCTGGGCACAGCGTCATGAGTTTCGAAAGCGCAATGGGTTATGTTTCTACTGTGGTGATGCCTCTCATGCTATTTCAGTCTGCCCTAAGCGGGGAAGACGTTTTGCACGCTCAGTTGTCTTGGGTAGTGTTCAGACTAAGTTTTTATTAACTGTCACTCTGATATGCTCTCTGTCCTCATTTTCTGCTCAGGCTTTCGTTGATTCTGGAGCAGCTATTAACCTGATGGATTATGATTTTGCTAAACGTTGTGGGTTTCCCTTGATACCCCTACAGAAGTCTATTCCCCTACTGGGGATCGATTCTACCCCTTTGGCTGAGAATAAACCTCAGTTCTCTACTCAGGTGATAATGAGGGTTGAACCTGATCATCAAGAGTGCTGCAAATTTTTGGTTCTGTATAATCTGCATGATATTATCGTACTGGGTTTCCCTTGGTTACAGTCTCATAATCCTGTTTTGGATTGGAAATCTGTGTCTGTAACCAGTTGGGGCTGCCAATGTGTTAATACCAACACTCCTGTTTTTTCTGCCTCCCCCCAGGCTCAGGATGTTCCTGACTTTTTGATTGATTTTTCTGATGTATTTAGCGAAAGTAAATCTGCATCCTTGCCTCCCCATAGGAGCTATGACTGCGCTATTGAATTAGTGCCTGGTAGTAAATTCCCTAAAGGTCGCCTTTTTAACTTGTCTGTACCTGAACATGACGCTATGCGGTCTTATATCAAGGAGTCATTGGAGAAGGGTCATATCAGACCATCCTCTTCACCCTTAGGTGCCGGTTTTTTCTTTGTGGCCAAAAAGGATGGTTCATTAAGGCCGTGTATTGATTATCGTCTTTTGAACAATATAACTGTGAAATATCAATACCCGTTACCCTTGATTTCTGACCTGTTTTCCAGGGTGAAAAACGCTACTTGGTTTACCAAGCTTGACCTCAGGGGGGCATATAACCTTATTCGCATTAAGCACGGGGATGAATGGAAGATGGCATTCAATACCCGGAGGGCATTTTGAGTACCTTGTGATGCCCTTTGGGCTCACTAATGCTCCTTCTGTCTTCCAGTCCTTCATGAATGACATTTTCAGGGATTTTGTGGATACATTTCTGATTGTTTATTTGGATGATATCTTGATTTTTTCTAATGACTGGGACTCTCATGTGAAACATGTTCGAACTGTATTCCAGATTTTGAGAGAGAATGCTCTGTATGTGAAGGGATCAAAGTGTCTTTTTGGCGTACAGAGGATCTCATTTCTGGGATTCATTTTGTCCCCATCTGTTATTGAAATGGACCCGGTCAAGGTTCAGGCCATCTGTGATTGGGTCCAACCTACTTCATTAAAGGCTCTTCAAAGATTTTTGGGTTTTGCCAATTTTTATCGTAAATTTATTGGTAATTTCTCTGTTATTGTTAAACCATTAACTGATTTGACCAAAAAGGGTTCTGATGTGGTGAATTGGCCTCCTGAGGCAGTCTCTGCATTTCAGGAACTTAAGCAGAGATTCACTTCTGCTCCTGTTCTACGGCATCCTGATGTTTCTCTGCCATTTCAGGTGGAGGTTGATGCCTCTGAAATTGGGGCAGGTGCCGTTTTGTCCCAAAAAGATCCAGAGACCTCTAAAAGTAACCCTTGTGCCTTTTTCTCTCGAAAATTTTCTCCTACTGAACGTAATTATGACGTGGGTAATCGGGAGTTATTGGCCATGAAGTGGGCTTTTGAAGAGTGGAGACATTGGCTGGAGGGAGCCAAACATCAGGTGGTGGTCATTACTGACCATAAGAATCTGGTTTATCTGGAATCTGCCAAGCGACTCAATCCTAGACAGGCCAGGTGGGCCTTGTTTTTCACACGTTTTAATTTTGTGGTTTCCTTTCTTCCTGGCACTAAGAATGTTAAGGCGGATGCCCTCTCGAGGAGCTTCCTTGCGGACTCTCCTGAGTTATCTGATCCTTCTGTTATTTTGAAAGAGGGTGTAGTTCTTTCCGCCATCTCACCTAATTTGAGACTTGCTCTGGAGGGGTGTCAGGAGGATAGGCCCGAGCGCTGCCCTGTTGGAAAATTGTTTGTCCCGGACCAGTGGAAAAAGAGTGTGATGTCTGAGATTCATTGTTCCGCGTTGGCTGGGCATCCCGGAATTTTTGGTACCAGAGACTTGGTTAGTCGGTCCTTTTGGTGGCCTACCTTGTCTCGTGATGTCAGGGAATTTGTGCAGTCCTGCGGGACTTGCTCTCGCTCCAAGCCTTGCTCTCGCTCTAGTGGTTTGTTGATGCCATTGCCTGTGCCCAAGAGACCATGGACCCATATCTCTATGGATTTCATTTCCGACCTTCCTGTTTCTCAGAGAATGACCGCCATCTGGGTGATTTGTGATAGGTTTTCCAAGATGATACATCTTTTGCCATTACCTAAGTTGCCTTCCTCCTCTGAATTGGTGCCGTTGTTCCTTCAGCACGTGGTTCGTTTACACGGCATTCCTGAGAACATAGTGTCTGACAGAGGAGTCCAGTTTGTTTCCAGATTTTGGAGGACTTTTTGTTCTAAACTGGGTGTTCAATTGTCTTTCTCCTCGGCATTTCATCCTCAGACCAATGGTCAAACTGAGAGAACAAACCAGACATTGGAGACTTATCTAAGATGCTTTGTGTCTGCTGATCAGGATGACTGGGTCTCTTTTTTGCCTTTGGCTGAGTTTGCTCTTAAGAATAGGGCTAGCTCTGCCACTTTGATGTCTCCGTTTTTCTGTAATTCTGGGTTTCACCCTCAATTTTCTTCAGGACAGACGGAGGCTTCTGTCTGTCCAGGTGTTGACTCTGTTGTGGAGCGTATGCAACAGATTTGGGACCAGGTAGTGGAGAGGTTGTCCCTCTCTCAGGAGAGGGCCCAGCGGTTTGCTAACCGGCATAGGACTGATGGTCCTCGGTTTAAAGTAGGGGACTTGGTCTGGTTGTCCTCAAAAAATATTCCTATGAGAGTAGCATCTCCTAAATTTAAGCCTAGGTTCATTGGACCTTATAAGATCATGGAGATTCTTAATCCTGTTTCTTTTCGTTTGCTTCTTCCAGGGACATTTAAGATCCATAACGTGTTCCACAAGTCCTTGTTGAAGAGGTTTGTTGAGCCAGTGGTTCCTGCTGCTGTGCCTCCTGACCCTGTTTTGGTTGAGGGCAATCTGGAGTATGTGGTTGAGAAAATATTAGATTCTCGTTTTTCTAGACGGAAACTCCAGTATTTGGTTAAGTGGAGAGGTTATGGTCAGGAAGACAATTTTTGGGTGTTTGCTTCGGACATCCATGCTAGGAGACTCATCCGTGCGTACCATAGAACTCATCCTGACCGACCTGGTTGCTCAAATGAGGGTTCGGTGACCCCTCCTCAAGGGGGGGTACTATTGTGAATGGGCTTGAGATGAGTTCTGAGCAGAGGCTCCCTCTGGTGGTTACAAGCGGTACTGGTCTGTCCAGTGAAGATTGTGAAAATTGTGAGGATTG
This sequence comes from Oophaga sylvatica, assembly GCA_033576555.1. Classification (NCBI taxonomy): domain Eukaryota; kingdom Metazoa; phylum Chordata; class Amphibia; order Anura; family Dendrobatidae; genus Oophaga; species Oophaga sylvatica. The sequence goes on from JARQOD010000006.1 coordinate 267,269,118, forward strand.
GGAATCAGGTGTTACTGACTGGTCTTATATAAGGGAGTCACCTTCCCATCAGGGTTGCCGGTGATCAATTGTTCTGGTCTCTATCCTTGATTCCTGTTTCCCTTGTAGCCTGCTGTGTCGTGTCTGCATCTCCTGCTAACAGATAAGACATTTTCTTCTTTTTGTTTTTGTGCTTGATTTTTGCATTTTGTCCTGCACTTCTGTGGGGGCCTTCAGGGTCCCCTCCGGGGGCTTTTGCCCTCTCAGTTTAGTTCAGCCACTGATGTTTGTACTTTTGCTTTTTCCAGTTTTTTCAGTGGCTGCTGTTTTGATTTTGTTACACCAGAGAACTAATTTAGGTGGTAGAGGTCGTGTGATCTCAGGTGTTTTCGAAATTAGTAGAGTTGGTGCTTTTCAGGGTTTTCTGGGATTGCAGTAAGTACCCTTCCTATCCTTTTCTATTTAGTTAGTTTGGGCCCCAACGTTTGCTCATACTATTTTCTGTCTGTGTCAGTATTTCTTCTTGTCTAACCGCCATTACATGTTTGGGGGCTTTCTATTATCTTTGGGATTCTGCTCCGGGGCAGATAGCTTTCCTATATCTATCTTTAGGTGTAGTTAGTTTCTCAGGCTGTGACGAGGCGTCTAGGACCAATGTAGGAACGCTCCACGGCTGCCTCTAGTTGTTGTGGTTAGTCAGGGTACTGCAATCTCATAGATTCCAACTGCTCTGGTGTATTGCCTATTTTGCCTGCACTCCTCAGCTACCGAAACATAACATTTGCCTTTTTCAATGCAGAATTGGCTGGAATTGAGATCAGACGCCACGTCGCGTTTGGAGAGCCCCTGATGTGCCTAAACAGTGGAAACCCCCCAATTCTAACTCCAACCCTAACCCAACACACCCCTAACCATAATCCCAACCCTAACCACAAACCTAACCTTAACACACCCCTAATCCCAACCCTAACTTTAGCCCTAACCCTAATGGTAAAATGGAAATAAATACATTTTTTAAATGTTATTATTTTTCCCTAACTAAGGGGGTGATAAACGGGGGTTTGATTTACTATTTATAGCGGGTTTTTATGTTTGGCAGCTGTCACACGCTAAAAGATGCTTTTTATTGCAAAAAATAGTTTTTGCATCACCATATTTTGAGAGCTATAATTTTTCCATATTTTGGCCCACAGAGTCATGTGAGGTCTTATTTTTTGCGGGACGAGTAGATGTTTTTATTGGTACCATTTTTGGGCACTTGACATTTTTTGATCACTTTTTATTACAATTTTTGGGAGGCAGAATGAACAAAAACCAGCAATTCATAAATTTCTTTGGGGGGCGGGTGTTTATACCGTTCCACGTGTGGTAAAATCGATAAAGTGGTTTTATTCTTTGGTCAGTACGATTACGGCGATAACTCATTTGTATAATTTTTTATGTTTTGACGCTTCTATACAATAAAAACAATAATATATTAAAAATAATTATTTTATCATCACTTTATCCTGCGAGCTATAACTTTTTTATTTTTTCGCCGATGATGCTGTGTCACATCTCGTTTTTCTCTAGTAGCCTTCCACGACAGCATAGGAGGATGTCTCCTTGTCCTATTGGGGGACAGGAATACAGAGAGGTTAAAAACCCCTCCCACCTCCCATTAACCAGTGTTTTCCTGTCCCCCTTGGGGCACGGAGAGATCCGGGTATGCTGGTGGCCGGCTGTGCAGTATTACCTGGCGCACTCCACGTGCGATACGTCTTGCCGGGCAGCGGTGGTCGGGTCCTCGGTCTCCCTCCTCCGTGGCTGCTCCCGACGCTGGGACCACATCGAGGCGGTCTCCCTGCGTTCCCATGAGGGGATAAAGCGGTCCGCTCTCTCCCCGCCGGAGGCCTCCTGGAGCTCTCCGGCATCTTCCCCTCCACGTGCGGAACCCGGAAGTGCAGCTGACATCACTTCCGGGTCTCGCGTTCCACTGTGGAACGCAGGGCTCCTGTGAGCTTCTGATACCGCGGGCGCACGGAATCCACCTGTTCTGGGACCGGAGGGGGAGGGGGAATCCAAGCGCTGGGCAGCGCTTATACCGAGGGTATAAAAACTGCCAGAAGACGTCAGCAGGTAAGCGCCTATGGACCGAAATACCTGCTATGGAGACGTCCAGCCCTGCGACTGCAGAGCCCAGCGCTTCTCTGGCCTCAGTGAGTACTGAAGGACCCCTCCCTTGTTAAGAGGCTCCTGGAACCCCATTTTCTTTTACTCCTCTCTCCCTCTATTACAGGGAGAAGGTTCATCCCAGAGACCCTCAGTTAAAAGGAGCAAATGCGCTATTTGTTCCCTGAAATTACCTCCCAAATGGGAGAAAAAACTCTGCCAAAAGTGCACAGATAAAGTGATCAGTGCAGAGCATCCATCGTGGCTAGATGAGATCCGTACCCTGGTGAAATAAGAAGTGCAATCTTCACTAGCCGCATTAACTCCCCACCCCCGCCTCCACCACCCTCACCTGGTCCTTCTCTCCCAAAAAAGAGAAAGATCCAGGCGGAACATTCGGATTCTGAGTCCGACGTATCCCAGTGGTCATCATCATCCAAGTGGGAAAATCCCTTAGTTCATAAAACCGCGGAATTAAGGAAATTCCTTTTCTCCTCAGAATATATTGAGGAGCTAGTAAGTGCGGTACGTAACACTATGGGGTTGGAGGACCTACCGGTCCCTCATTCCGTTCAGGATGAATTTTTTGGCGGGGCTCAGACGGAGCAGATGGTCGGGTTTCCAGTCCATAAGAGTATATCGGACATGATAAATTGGGAGTGGGAGCTTCCAGAGAAACGCCTCGCGATCCCTTCAGAGTTTAAAAATAGATTTCCTCTGGATGAAAATCCTATCAAGTGGGATATCCCTAAAGTGGATGTACAGGTGGCGAGGGTAGCGAAGAAAACGGCACTGCCATTTGAGGATTCCTCCCAACTGAAGGATCCCATGGACAGGAAAGTCGAAAGTCTTCTTAAAAAATCTTGGGAGACCTCCTCTTCGGCCCTTAAGGGCAATATAGCGTCCACCTGCGTTGCCAGATCTCTTCATCGCTGGCTCCAGGAACTGGAAACTCATATCTCCCAGGGCACTCCAAGAGATGACATGCTAGACTCTCTACCCATCCTGCATAAAGCAGCGGGTTTTTTGGCTGATTCTTCTTTGAAGTCCATACGCATTGCGGCTAGAAATCTGGTCCAAACAAATTCGGCCCGTAGAGCCCTCTGGCTTAAAATGTGGAGCGGGGATGTTACTTCCAAAATTAAATTGTGCTCCATTCCTTTTAAAGGAGACTATGTATTCGGGCCAGCCCTGGATGACATCCTGGAAAAGGCCACGGATAGGAAGAAAGCTCTTCCAGAACAAAGGCCTCCCAAGAAGCGAGTTTTTCAACCCTCCCGGGCTCAACCTACTCAGTATAGAGGTAAAGGGAAGACGGGAAGATGGAGTCATGCAAAAGGAAAACCTAAAAATATCCTCGTTCCCCAGCAGACACAACAGGAGAAGCAATGACTCCCAGCAGGTAGGAGGGAGACTCTCGAAGTTTCTAAACAACTGGCAAAAATTTTCCAGCTGCCGCTGGGTGTTGAATGTAATAAGAGATGGTCTCTTAATAGACTTCGAGTCTCCCCCTCCTCCGCTATTCAGAGTAACCTCTCTATCATCTCAAGAAAGTCAATCCATTATCGCTGCAGAAATTCAAAATCTGGTAGCTTCAGGCGCAATATCCGTGGTCCCACGAAACGAGCAAGGGAAAGGCCATTACTCCCGCATTTTCATAGTAAAAAAAAACGTCGGGGAAATCTCGGGTTATAATAAATCTAAAAACCCTCAACCAGTCAGTTTCCTACCAGAGATTCAAAATGGAATCTGTAAAGTCGGCCATTCCCTTGATAACCCGTTACTCGTTTATGACGACCATTGATCTCAAAGACGCCTATTTTCACATTCCAATACATCCTCTTCATCGGAAGTATCTGAGATTCACGGTCCGTCTAGATCACAAGATAGTACATTTCCAGTTCAAAGTACTCCCCTTTGGCATTTCATCAGCCCCAAGGTTTTCTCAAGGATCATGTCGGAAACGATAGCTCACATTCGGAAACAAGGGGTGGCTATAGTTCCCTATCTAGACGACCTTCTAATCATCGGTCCTTCAGCCAGAATCCTCGAGACAAGGGTACACCAGACTCGAGACATCCTTCAGAGTTTAGGTTGGATCGTCAATACAAAGAAGTCTCATCTCCAACCTTCAAAAGTAATAAGGTTTCTAGGAGTTCTCTTGGACGCAGAGAATCAGACTTCTTATCTGCCAGACGACCACCGCCAAGACCTGATATCCAAGACTCTAGCCTTCAGAAGTCAAAGATCTCCATCGCTGAGAGTAGCTATGTCCCTGCTAGGCTCAATGACGGCCTGTATACAATCCGTGGCTTGGGCTCAGGCCCATTCCAGAGTTCTTCAGGCACACATTCTAGAAAATTGGAATGCAAATCCTGCCTTGCTGAACAAAAAGATACGAACTCCAGGAAGAGTCAAAGCCTCCCTGTCTTGGTGGCTAAATCTTTCAAACCTACGCAAGGGAATAGCCTGGTCTCAAGCTCCCTTGTTGACAGTGACCACCGACGCAAGTTCGAGAGGCTGGGAGCAGTGGTGCTACAGACTCCCTTTCAAGGCCTATGGTGTCAGCAGGACAGCGCCAAATCCTCCAACTACAGGGAACTAAAGGCAGTACTAAAAGCCTTCCAGGCAGCCAGTTCTCTAATCTCAGGTTATCATGTCAGAGTTCTTTCGGACAACATGACTACAGTGGCTCATCTCAAGCACCAAGGGAGTCCCAAATTCAACATTCTGAGGAACGTTTCAAATCATATTCTCCAATGGGCCGAAGCCAATCTCCTTTCCTTATCAGCAGTTCACCTGAAAGGCTCAGAGAACTCCCAGGCAGACTTCCTGAGCCGTCAAGACCTGCAACCAGGAGAATGGAGCCTAAAGAGAAAAGTCTTCAGGTCACTTACAGAGATGTGGGCCTTCCTGATGTGGATTTGATGGCCTCAAGGCAGAATGCCCAGGTAGAAACATTTTTTTCCCTAAATCCAGGAGATGGATGCCTAGGGGTAGATGCGTTCAGTCATCCTTGGAGTTTCCGATTGGCCTACGTTTTTCCCCCGATACCTCTCCTGGCAAAAACTCTGCGAAAAATCCAAGACGATCAAGTCCCGGTCATACTAGTAGCACCAGCCTGGCCAAAGAGAAGTTGGTTCCATCTCATTCTGGAGTTGCGGACAGAAGGACCAATTCAGTTGCAACCGGAGGTCGATCTCCTCCAACAAGGTCATCTCCATCATCTGGATCCCCGGAAACTGAACCTAGCAGCTTGGCTGTTGAAGCCCGGGTCCTCAGGGAAAAAGGACTTTCGGGACCTGTGATCGCCACTCTTCAAAAATCCAGGAAACCAGTAACTAATGCTATTTACAATAAGGTCTGGAAAAAGTTCTCCTCCTGGTGTCACCCTGATATTCCAGACCCATTGCGTCCTGATATATCTAAAATACTAGACTTTTTACAGAAAGGATTGGAGCTTGGTCTCAGACCAAACACATTAAAAGTCCAGGTGTCAGCTCTAAGTTCGGTGTATGACCAAAATTTAGCGTGCCATAAATGGATTAAAAGATTCATGGTGTCAGCACTCAGACTGAACCCTAGGAAGCAAATTATTGTCCCACCATGGGACTTAAACACAGTTCTCAAAGGCCTTACAGGACCCCCCTTTGAACCTTTGATGACATGTTCCCCTCAATTACTAGCGTGTAAAACAGCCTTTTTAATCGCCATTTCCACAGCAAGAAGAATAGGGGAATTACAAGGCCTCTCAATTCGAGAACCATATTTGCTCATTAGAGATGACGCTATTATATTTCGTCCTGATCCATCTTTTCTTCCCAAGGTTGTATCAGATTTTCACCGATCACAGGACATAGTTTTACCTTCATTTTGCAATAATCTGGCAAACCTTAAAGAACAACAGTTCCATACCCTGGACGTTAGAAGAATTGTTCTTCACTACCTTGATTTTTCATCATCTTTTAGAGTTGACCAGAATCTTTGTTCACCTATACGGTAAAAATAAAGGTAAAAAAGTGGCAAAAAACACAATTGCCACTTGGATAAAGAAAACCATATCTGAAGCTTACTTGGCCCAGAATATAGCTCCACCAGCGGGCCTGAAGGCCCACTCAACAAGATCCGTAGCAGCATCCTGGGCTGAAAGAGCTGGAGCTTCGTCTGAGCAGATTTGCAGGGCTGCAACATGGTCTTCCTTGCATACTTTCACGAAGCATTACAGATTGGACTTTTGGTCCAATCGGGACTTAGTCTTTGGCCGGAAAGTTCTCCAGGCCATAACCCCCCCCTTAAAATTGAATTGGTTGGTATACCTCCTATGCTGTCGTGGAAGGCTACTAGAGAAAAAAGAATTATTCTTACCGTTAATTCGGTTTCTAGTAGCATTCCACGACAGCGCCAATTCCCTCCCGAAATTCTTGGATTAAGTTCTGAGAATACTAAAGGTAACCGTTTCTAAATGTGTGGTAAAACACTGGTTAATGGGAGGTGGGAGGGGTTTTTAACCTCTCTGTATTCCTGTCCCCCAATAGGACAAGGAGACATCCTCCTATGCTGTCGTGGAATGCTACTAGAAACCGAATTAACGGTAAGAATAATTTTTTTTTTTCGGGACAAGATGACGTTTTCAGCGGTACCATGTTTATTTATATCCGTCTTTTTGATCGCGTTTTATTCCACTTTTTGTTCGGCGGTATGATGATAAAGCATTTTTTTTTGCCTTGTTTTTTTTTTTTTTTTTAAGGGGTTCACTAAAGGGGTTAACTAGTTGGACAGTGTAATAGGGCGGGTCGTTATGGACAACAGGCAGTGCTGCAGGATTTCTCAGCGCCTGCTGTCAGCAGGCACTGAGGAAGCCACCTCCCTGCAGGACTCGGAAGGACCCCGCGGCCATCTTGGATCCGGGGTTTTGCAGGGAGGAAGCCCTCAGAACAGCGCGGTCACATCGCACTGCTCTGAGGGTTTCAGGGAAGCACGCAGGGAGCCCCCTCCCTGCGCGATGCTTCCCTGTGCCCCCGGTACACTGCGATCATGTTTGATCGCAGTGTGCCGGGGTTAAAGTGCCGTGAGCGGTCAGTGACAGTGGGAGCGCAGCTGATCGCCTATGACATACTATCCCGTCCTTAGGAATTAAGTCCCAGGGCACATGGATGGGATAGTACGTCTGATGATAGAGAGGGGTTAAGTGGATGGCTAAGCTTTGGGTAGATTTGCAGTTGTACCATACTCCTTCCCTTTTGGATGATGGGATTGAACAGTGCTCTGTGAGATGTTTACAACCTGGGCTATGTTTTTATATCCAAACCATGCTTTACTCTACTCAACAACCTTATTCTTAACCTGTCTGTTGTGTTCCTTGATTTTCATAATTCTGTTTGATCCCCAATGTTCTCAGTCAAACCTCTGAGTCCTTCACAGAACAGCTGTAGCTATACTGAGAATAAATTACACAAATGTAGACTCAGTTTACTAATTCTGACTTCTGGAGGCAATTGTTCACTTTGTATTCAGTTCCCTGTAGTCTAAAACCCCTGAATAAAATCGTAATACATGACACAATTTTCAAATTTATGTGTTTGACCCCTTTACACCAGAAGGTAGTTTGCACATTAATGACCAGGCCAATTATTACAATTCTGACCACTGTCCCTTTTTGAGGTAATAACTCTGGAATTCTTCAATGGATCCCGGTGATTCTGAGATTTTTTTCTGACATATTGTACTTCTTACAAAAAAAACCTGTTTGAGAGAGAAGAATAGACAAATCGCGGCGCCCTAACTGCGTAAAAACAATATTATAGTCTTTAAAGGGTGCACAATTTTATGCACTCACCTGATAGAAGACTAATATGGCTTTAGATTGTGTATCCTCAAAAATCCTTCTGGGATACTTTTCAATAGGACTTGCAGCTTGTACTTCATGATAGTGGTAAAATTTCTTTGATATGACCAGCGTTTATTTGTGGAAAAATTGAACATTTTTCAATTTTCCAACTTTGAATTTTCATGCTCTTAAATCACAGAGATATGTCATACTTAATAATTAACATTTCCCACATGTCTACTTTACATCAGCACAATTTTGGAGCTATTTTTTTTTTTGTTAGGAAGTTATAAGGGTTAAAATTTGACCAGCGAGTTCTCATTTTTACAACACAAATTTTATGGACCACATCATATTTGATGTCACTTTGAAGGGTCTATATGATAGAAGATACCCATAGTGACACCATTCTAAAAACTGCACCCCTCAAGATGCTCAAAACCACATTCAATAATTTTATTAACTCTTCAGTTGCTTCACAGGAATTTTTGTAATGTGGAAGAAAATGAACATTTACATTTTTTCCACAAAAATTTACTTCCTATCCAAATTTTTTTTTTGACAAGGGAACAGGAAAAAATGGACCCCAAATTTTGTTGTGTAATTTCTCCTGAGCATGCCGATACCCCATATGAGGGAGAAAACCACTGTTTGGACGCACGACAGAGCTCAGAAGGGAAGGAGCGCCATTTGACTTTTGAATGCAAAATTTGCTAGAACAATTGGCGGACACCATGTCACATTTGGAGAGCCTCTGATGTGCCTAAACAGTGAAAATCCCCCACAAGTGACACCATTTTGGAAACTAGACCCCCCATGGAACTGATCTAGATGTGTAATGAGCAAATTGAACTCTCAGGTGCTTCACAGAAGTTCATAACATTGAGCCTTAAAAATAAAAAAAATCGAATGTTCCCCACAAATGTTTTTAGCAAAAACTATTACATTTTTATAAGGGTAACATGAGAAATTGCACCATACGATTTGTTGTGCAATTTCTCCTAAGTACGCCGATAGCCCTTTTGTGAGAGAATACTACTTTTGAGGCACAGTGCAAAATACAGAAGAGAAGAGGCACCATATTAGAGTTCAGATTTTTCTGGAATGATTTCAGGGTACCATGTCACATTGACAGAGCCCCTGAGCTGCCACAACAACAGAAACCCCCTATATGTGAACTCATTTTGCAAACTACACTCCCCAATTAATTCATCTAGGGGTGCAGTGATCATATTGACACCACTTGTACCTTACAGTTTTATACCACTAAGCAGTAAAGAAAGAATAAATTTAAATAAATTTAATTTTTACCTCAAAAAAATGTTGTTTTAGCCCCAAGTTTTTAATTTTTCTAATGGATAATAGGAATTTTTTTTTACAACAAACTGAGGTTCATTTTTTCCTGAGTGCGCCAATATCCTACATGTAATCGGGAAATATTTTTCAGGCACAGTAAAAGCTCAGAAGGCAAGGAGAACCAGATATTACTGTTATGGTTTGCAGGTGCCATGACCCACTGCGAGAGCCCATGAGGTTCCAGAACAGCAGAATACCTCATAAGTGACCTCATTTTACAAACTTCACCTCTCAGTGAATTCATCTAGGGATACAATGATCATGTTGACACCATGGGTGTGTCACAGAATTTTACCCCATTGGGCAGTGAAGACAAAATAACTACATTTTTACCACCAAAATTTTGTTTTAACCTCAGATTTTACATTTTCACACAAGAAGTGGGTAAAAATGGCACCAAAATTTGTCCCACAATTTCTGCTGAACGTGGCAATACCCTATATATGGCTGGACAGTACTACTTAGCCATTCAGAGAGACTCGGGAGGATGGAGCGCTATTTGCCTCCTGGAGCGCAGATTTTCCTAAAACAGTTTGCGGACTCCATATACCGAGCCCCTAATTGCTACAAGAGCAGAATCCCCCCTCAAGTGACCCCTTTTTGGAAACTATACGCCTTGGAGAATTTATCTACAGGTGTAGTGACGATTTTGACTCCATGGGGATTTTCCAGAAACAAGTGTCAATGAATGTTGATGAGTGAAAATTGCAAACTGCCTTTGCAGTCACCAGTACGTTATGCCCAACCCGTGCTTCTAGAGGCATGCACCCGTAAGTTAGGCGGGCTCTCATCGCTTCAGAAATGCCAAACGTGGACACAATATGTGGCTTAGGTACACTGTGAGGCTCAGAAGGGAGGAGGGCATTTGAATTTGGGAGCGCTGAATTTCTTTTGGCAGGTGAGGAGCCATTTCGCTTTTCCAGAGCCTTTGTGTTACCAGTAACGTGGAAGCACCCTATATTTCCGTTAACAGATGATGGCCCTGAGTGACAGATGACTGACCTGAGTGAGAGCTGGCTTTTCTTGTGGATTGAGTTGAAGCTTTTATTGGGAACATTTTGCATAATGTTTGGGATCACATTTATCCGGCGCTCTACGCTGAGCACACACTTTGGGTTTCCATCTAAATCTCCGAGTGACGTGATTCAGATGAAACTCCTGAGGGATCCATTCAATATAATGAGGCAGCAGAGTTATTCTGGCCTCCGTCTAGCCTTTGTTCAGCAGTGTCCTTCTTTTCAGACGTGCACAAAACTGTGGCTGACGGCAATTTTATGCATTCCTAAAAAGACGGACACCGCCGGATCACAGGTCAGGCTGCGTCCACACTGCCCCATCTGCCTCATTATAGGGAATCTTCTGCCGGGGATACGTCTGATTCACGTATTTCAGAGCTATACACAGAAACTCCGTATAAACGCTCAGCACAGAGCGCAGGATAAATATGCGCCAAGCCTTACTGCGATTTTGGGAGGCAGAATGAGAAAATCAACAGCTTGTGAAAAATTTGTTTCATTTATTTTTTTACGCCGTTCCCCATGCGGTTTAAGTGATTAGGCGACTTTATTCTTCGGGTCGGTACGATTACAGCGATACCATATTTATATCGGGTTTTTATGTTTGGCTGCTGTCACACACTGAAAGACGCTTTTTATTGCAAATATAGTTTTTGCATCATCACATTTTGAAAGCTATAATTTTTCCATATTTTGGCCCACAGAGTCATGTGATATCTTGTTTATTGGGGACGAGTTGACATTTTTATTTGTACCATTTTCGGGCACATGACATTTTTTGATCGCTTTCTATTCCGATTTTTGGGAAGCATAATGGACAAAAAACTGTCAGGAATTTTTTTTATTCAAACATTTATTTAGAGATACAATATCTTTTTTTTTTTTTTTTTTTTTTTTTTTTTACATTTTTACAATTTATTTTAAACAATTTTTTTTACTTTTTTATAACTTTTTTTACTTTGTCCCACTATTGGACTATCATTTTTTGCAGGCTGATTGCTCTGCAGTGACAGGGAAACTTGCTCATCATGCACTGGGCATGATCAGCAAGTTTCCTAGCTCTGGTGTCCCGGATGTCGTCATGACAATGTGGGATCACCATGGCAACGATCGGGACTCTGAGTTACGCCACGGTGTCTCCGATCCAAAGGCAGAGCCCTCTGCCGGCTCCCGGAATGCTGCGATCTTTTTCGATAGCAGCATTTCAGGGGGGTAAAGTCCTGGGAGTGGTCTGTGACCGCTCCTGGCACTTATTGACGGGTGTCCGCTGTCAGAATCAGGTGAGACCCGATGACCCGGCAGCGATCACTCACACACCCCCCATGTGCGTGGGCGATCGCACGGACGTAATAATCTGTCCATGGTCAAATAGGTCCAGGATACATGGACGGATTAGCAGTTAAAATATTTAGAAAACCATGTATCATTTCCTTTACACTTCACAAATAATTGCTACTTTTGTGTTTGTATATCACATATCATCCCAATAAAATGAATTTAAAGGGAGCCTGTCAGCACTTTTTTGGGCTACCAGCTAAAAATATTTAATTTAGTGTCACCTATGCATTACACAACTACTTCTGATACTACTAGACTCCCCATGTATCATCCATAAATAGCTTTTTTATTCCTCCCGCGCTGTATGTTAATATTGTCGGTCCATTCCGATGGGCATATCTTCGTTTCCGTCTCTCCCCCTCTCCTCGCTTGCTCTTCGCATTCCTTGCGGTGAATTTTGGCAATCGCGTAGAGTTTTTGTGTGTGCGCATTCGAAAGGAATCTCGCGTGTGCGCAGTATGCTTTGCCCAACTGTGGGCAAAGTCGAAAAGCAGTATTGAGCATGCGTCGGCATACGCGATTGCTTTCTATGTACCGGAAGTATTTCGCTGCCATTTCTGTGTTCCATGACGTTGGAAACCTTTCAAAAATGCTGGAGAGAAGTCCGGAAGAATAGCAAAGCTAATCACTGAGGAATAAGTCTTTGCTATTCTTCCGGTTTTCTCTCCAGGGCTTTTGAAAGGTTTCTGCTGGCAGGTTTCCAGAAGGAGGCGCTGATGGATTACAGGGTTACAGGTCCAAATCTTAGTTACGTGGTTCCGTTGGCCATGTCAGGTAAAAGTTTTCAACTGGCAGGAAGATCCAAGTCCAAAATGAGGAGCTGCCTTATTTCTCCTAGGCTGCTTCCTCCCACACTCTGCGCCCACCCCTGGGCTTTGCTGCTTTCCTCCTCCCATATCTGAGAGTATAATTTTCCAGGCAGAACCCTGGATGGCCCATACCTTTCCACCCGTAGCTCTGAATGGAACGGCAGTGGTGCCACTGGATTCTGCTGGATTTTATCTGCGCATAGAGACGAAATATGCCTACCGTATGTAATTCCTGTTAGCTATGCTTTGTAACTCAATAACGCAGAGTGCTACAGGTGGCTAACGGGCACGGGCGTATGGAGGGAGGAATGTTGATTCTGATTATGTGCTCAGCTAGTCTCAGAGATATTGCATTCTGTTATTATAGGTCATTTTCCAGATTCAATACCACAGAGCCTTGCTGTGACCCATGGTGCCTGAGTTAAACAAAGGAATCCAGTTTGGCTGTAACTGCACGAAAGCTCACACACTGGTGCTAATTGCTAGTCACAAAGCTTCAAAGGGCTTGTTCCTGGAGTTTAATTAAAGGAAAACATTGCATTGCATTGCTTTTTCTGACCTTGGGGAATGCAGGGGTGGGGGCACATTCCAGGAGTTTATGGAGATCTACTTTGTCCCTCACACCCCTCCTCTAGTATTTAACCCCTTACTGCCATCGGACGTACTATCCCGTCCATGGTACCTGGGCCCGTATGACCGGGGACGGGATAGTACGTCATAGGCGATCAGCTGCGCTCCTGAGGGGAGCGCAGCTAATCGCCGCCGGGTGTCAGCTGATTATCACAGCTGACACCCATGACTGTGTGTCAGGAGCGGTCACGGACCGCTCCCGGCACATTAACCCCTTGCACACCGCGATCAAACATGATCGTGGTGTACTGGGGGCACAGGGGAGGATCGCGCAGGGTGGGGGCTCCCTGCGCGCCCCCCTGAGACCCTCAGAGCAGCGCGATGTGATCGCGCTGTTCTGAGGGCTTCCTCCCTCCCAGGACCCGGATCCAAGATGGCGCCGGGGTCCTGGAGGGAGGCGGCTACCTCAGTGCCTGCCGAGAGCAGGCACTGAGAAGCCTGCATCTATGCCTGTGCGATCGCTGGTGTGACAGAGTGCTGTGCACACTGTCACACCAGCGATCTGATAAAATACTGTGATGTCCCACCCTGGGACAAAGTAAAAAAGTTAAAAAAGTAAAAATAAACGTGTAAAAAAAAAATCCAAAATAAATAAAAAAATATATATATATTCCCCAATAAATTCACTTCTTCCTGTAAATAAAAAAAAAAAAACAATAAAAGTACACATATTTGGTATCGCCGCGTCCGTAACGACCCCCCCTATAAAATTGTCCCACTAGTTAACCCCTTTAGTGAACCCCTTAAAAAAAAAAAAAAAAAAACGAAGCAAAAAATCAATGCTTTATCATCATACCGCCGAACAAAAAGTGGAATAACACGCGATCAAAAAGACCGATATAAAAAAACATGGTACCGCTGAAAACGTCATCTTGTCCCGCAAAAAACGAGCCGTCATAAAGCATCATCAGCGAAAAAATAAAAAAGTTATAGCTCGCAGAATAAAGCGATGCAAAAATAATTATTTTTTATATAAAATTGTTTTTATTCTATAAAAGCGCCAAAACATGAAAAAATGATATAAATGAGGTATCGCCATAATCGTACTGACCCGAAGAATAAAACTGCTTTATCAATTTTACCACACGCGGAACGGTATAAACGCCTCCCCCAAAAGAAATTCATGAATTGCTGATTTTTGTTCATTCTAACCTCCCAAAAATCGAAATAAAAAGCGATCAAAAAACGTCACGTGCTCAAAAATGGTACCAATAAAAACGTCAACTCATCCCGCAAAAAATAAGACCTCACATGACTCTGTGGGCCAAAATATGCAAAAATTATAGCTCTCAAAATGTGATGATGCAAAAACTATTTTTGCAATAAAAAGCGTCTTTTAGCGTGACAGCTGCCAATCATAAAAACCCGCTATAAATAGTAAATCAAACCCCCCTTTATCACCCCCTTAGTAAGGGAAAAATAATAAAATTAAAAAAAAAGTATTTATTTCCATTTTCCCATTAGGGTTAGGGTTAGGGTTGCGGCTAAAGTTAGGGTTAGGGTTGGCGCTAAAGTTAGGATTAGGGTTAGGGTTGGGATTAGGGGTGTGTTAGGGTTAGGTTTGTGGTTAGGGTTGGGACTAGGGTTAGGGGTGTGTTGGGGTTAGGGTTGGAGTTAGAATTGGGGGGTTTCAGCTGTTTAGGCACATCAGGGGCTCTCCAAATGTGACATGGCGTCTGATCTCAATTCCAGCCAATTCTGCGTTGAAAAAGTCAAACGGTGCTCCTTCACTTCTCAGCTCTGCCATGCGTCCAAACAGTAGTTTATCCCCACATATGGGGTATCAGCGTACTCTGGACCCCAAGAGTTATTGTGCAATTTGTCCTATTTCTTCTGCTACCCTTGGGAAAATAAAAAACTGGGGGCGAAAATATCATTTTTGTACAAAAAAAAATATTTTTTTGCTTTTACGGCTGTACATTATAAACTTCTGTGAAGCACTTGGGGCTTCATAGCGCTCACCACACATCTAGATAAGTTCCTTGTGGGGTCTATTTTCCAAAATGGGGTCACTTGTTGGGGATTTCCACTGTTTAGGCGCATCAGGGGCTCTCCAAATGCAACATGACGCCCCCAGACCATTCCATCAAAGTCTGCAATCCAAAACGTCACTACTTCCCTTCCGAGCCCCAACGTGTACCCATACAGTAGTTTTCTCCCACATATTGGATATCAGCGTACTCAGGACAAATTGGACAACAACTTTTGGGGTCCAATTTCTCCTGTTACCCTTGTAAAAATAAAATATTGGGGCAAAAAAATCATTTTTGCAAAAAAAAAAAGGATTTTTTATTTTTACGGCTGTGCGTTATAAACTTCTGTGAAGCACTTCGGGGTTCAAAGTGCTCACCACACATCTAGACAAGTTCCTTGTGGGGTCTATTTCCAAAATGGGGTCACTTGTGGGGGGTTTACACTGTTTAGGCGCATCAGGGGCTCTCCAAATGCGACATGACGCCCCCAGACCATTCCATCAAAGTCTGCAATCCAAAACGTCACTACTTCCCTTCCGAGCCCTGACGTGCGCCCATACAGTAGTTTTCTCCCACATATTGGGTATCAGCGTACTCAGGACAAATTGGACAACAACTTTTGGGTTCCAATTTCTTCTGTTACCCTTGTGAAAATAAAATATTGGGGCGAAAAAATCATTTTTGTAAAAAAAAAAAAGATTTTTTATTTTAACGGCTGTACGTTATAAACTTCTGTGAAGCACTTCGGGGTTCAAAGTGCTCACCACACATCTAGATAAGTTCCTTTGGGGTCTATTTGCCAAAATGGGGTCACTTGTGGGGGTTTCCACTGTATAGGTGCATCAGGGGCTCTCCAAATGTGACATGACGCCCCCAGACCATTCCATCAAAAGTCTGCAATCCAAAACGTCATCTACTTCCCTTCCGAGCCTGACGTGCGCCCATACAGTAGTTTTCTCCCACATATTGGGTATCAGCGTACTCAGGACAAATTGGACAAAACTTTTGGTCCAATTTCTTTTGTTACCCTTGTGAAAATAAAATATTGGGGACGAAAAATCATTTTTGTAAAAAAAAAAAAGATTTTTTATTTTACGGCTGTACGTTATAAACTTTAGTGAAACACTGGGGTTAAAAGTTCTCACCACAAATCTAGAAAGTTCCTTGAGGGGTCTAGTTTCCAAAATGGCGTCATTTATGGGGGTTTCCACTGTTTAGGCAGATCAGGGCTCTCCAAACACGACAATGGCCGTCCAGCCAATTTCTGCGTTGAAAAAGTCAGACGGCGCTCCTTCCTTCCAACTCTGCCATGCACCCAAACAGTGGTTTACCCCCACATATGGGGTATCAGCGCACTCAGGACAAATTGCACAATGACTTTTGGAGTTTTGTTACCCTTGGAAAATAAAAATTGGGTGAAAAGATCATTTTTGTGGAAAAAATATGATTTTTTAATTTTACGGCTCACGTTATAAACTTGTGTGAAGCACTTGGGGGTTCAAATTGCTCACCAAAGATCTAGAAAGTTCCTTAGGGGGTCTAGTTTCCAAAATGGGGTCATTTGTGGGGGGTTTCCACTGTTTAGGCACATCAGGGGCTCTCCAAATGCAACATGGCATCCAATCTCAATTCCAGCCAATTTTGGTTGGAAAAAGTCAAATGGTGCTCCTTCCATTCCGAGCTCTGCCGTGCGCCCAAACAGTGGTTCCCACCCACATATGGGGTATCAGCGTACTCAGGACAAATTGGACAACAACTTATGTGGTCCAATTTCTCCTGTTACCCTTGAGAAAAATAAAAAATTAGTGACTAAAATATAATTTTTGTGGGAAAAAAATAGGATTTTTTATTTTCATGCCCGGGCATTATAAACTTGTGTGAAGCACTTGGGGGTTCAAAGTGCTCACCAAAGATCTAGATAAGTTCCTTAGGGGGTATAGTTTCCAAAATGGGGTCACTTGTGGGGGGTTTCCACTGTTTAGGCTCATCTGGGGCACTGCAAACGGAA
Source organism: Oophaga sylvatica (assembly GCA_033576555.1). Taxonomy (NCBI): domain Eukaryota; kingdom Metazoa; phylum Chordata; class Amphibia; order Anura; family Dendrobatidae; genus Oophaga; species Oophaga sylvatica. The sequence continues at coordinate 267,286,205 of JARQOD010000006.1, forward strand.
CATGACCCCCATCAACGTCTGCATTCCAAAACGTTACTACTTCCTTTCCAAGCCCTGCCGTGCACCCAAACAGTTTCCCCCCCCCACATATGAGGTATCAGCGTACTCAGGACAAATTGGACAACAACTTTTGGGGTCCAATTTCCTTGGGAAAATTCAAAAATTTGGGACTAAAAAATCATTTTTGTGGAAAATTGTTGTTTTTTTTTTTCACACCCAGGCATTATAAGCTTTTGTGAAACACTTGGGAGTTCAAAGTGCTCACAACAGATCTAGATAAGTACCTTAGGGGGTCTAGTTTCCAAAATGGTGTCACTTGTGGGGGTTTCCACTGTTTAGGCGCATCAGGGGCTCTCCAAACACGACACGGCGTCCAATCTCAATTCCAGCCAATTTTAGTTTGAAAAAGTCAAACGGCGCTCCTTCCCTTACGAGCTCTGCCGTGTGCCCAAACAGTGGTTTTCCCCCATATTGGGTATTGGCGTACTCAGGAGAAATTGCATAACAACCTTATCTGTCCATTTTCTCCTTTTACCCTTGTGAAAATAAAAAAAAAGTTTGTAAAAGATCATTTTTGTGGCTAAAAAGTTAAATATTCATTTTTTCCTTCCACGTTGCTTTAGTTCCTGTGAAGCACCTGAAGGGTTAATAATCTTCTTGAATGTGGTTTTGAGTACCTTGAGGGGTGCAGTTTTTAGAATGGTGTCACTTTTGGGTATTTTCTGCCATATAGACCCCTCAAAGTGACTTCAAATGAGAGGTGGTCCCTAAAAAAATGGCTTTGTAAATTTTGTTGTAAAAATGAGAAATCGCTGGTCAACTTTTAACCCTTATAACTTCCTAACAAAAAAAAATTTTGGTTCCAAAATTCTGCTGATGTAAAGTAGACATGTGGGAAATGTTATTTCTTAACTATTTTATGTGACATATTTTTCTGTTTTAAGGGAATAAAAATTCAAAGTTTGAAAATTGCAAAATTTTAAAAATTTTCGCCATATTTGCGTTTTTTTCAAAAATAAACGCAAGTTATATCGAAGAAATTTTACTTCTAACGTGAAGTACAATATGTCACAGAGAAAACAATCTCAGAATCGCGAAGATCCGTTGAAGCGTTCCAGAGTTATAACCTCATAAAGAGACAGTGGTCAGAATTGTAAAAATTGGCCCGGTCATTAACGTGCAAACCACCCTTGGGGGTGAAGGGGTTAATAAAGCACATGAAAACTCACAGGTAACGATCAACCAAGTGAATTCTTTGTTTCTATTCTGATTTTAAAGAAGCAATCCTGCCATCAACGTTTTTATCCTCTAAATGTACTGCAAGCCATCATATTATATGACGCTGGAGAGAAGACCGGAAGGATAGCAAAGTTAATCACTGGGGAAAAAGTCTTTGCTTTTGAAAGGTTTCCGGCGGCAGGAAATACAGAAGTGGCAGCGAAATACTTCCGGGCCATAGAAAGCAATCGCGTATGCTGGTGCATGCGCAATACTGCTTTTCGACTTTGCCCACAGTTGGGCAAAGCATACTGCGCACACGAGATTCCATTTGAATGCGCACGCACGAAAACTGTAAGCGATCTGTGATATTCACATTAAGTAATACGTACAGCAAGCCGAGGAGGGGGCTGAGACGGAAACTAAGCCACGCCCATTGGACAGGACAAAACAGATTACCATACAGGGCGGGAGGAATAAAAAAGGTATTTATGGATGATACACGGGAAGTCAGGGGGTTTCAGAAGTAGTTGTGTAATGCATTGGTGACATTAAATTAAATTATATTTTTAGCTGGTAGCCCCAAAAAGTGCTGACAGGTTCCCTTTAAGCTTGTGGGTGCAACTTGAGAAAAATGTATAAAAGTTCATGGGGTATGAATACTTTTTCAAGGCACTGTAAGTCAGAGCACAAGACTTTTAACCCATAGAGCACAACTAAAATCTAAAAGCAATGCTCTACTGATGGAAAATTACGCTATATTTGTGTGCTTTTTTGTCCTTTCTGTTTTCATAAAAACCTTAGTTGCGAGGCCTTTTCAACTATTTTCTGCCCTAATTACAGTTGCTGTTATTACTAAACTCTGCTACTATTGTCCTCCACGTACATTTTCTCTGCATAGCGTATGAAGGTTATTAGGATATTTGTGTGTTTTGTCATAGTCGGAGTGTTTGTGACAGCTTAGAACAACATATTGCTTTTATTCCCATACACATGTCCTTAAATAATGAGCTTCATGTGTTTCTGAGCGTATTCAGCTTGAGAGAAGGATCAAGGGTCTAGCAATGTGACCCACTATGCTTACAGTGAAAAACACAACCAAATATATATTTTCTGAACGTGAAAATGGTTCTTAGGTGTAATGTTGACATGGGAAGCCAGAACAAGTCGTATTATCATATAATCGGAACCATTAAGATTACAGCTCGGCCTCTTTCTCTCAGACTGTGTGCAGTAAGTATTTCCATTAGTATTTCATGTCACTTTGGCTGCGAGATTTCAAGCAATTTTCCTATTTTTCTTCTTTATTCAAATACTGGATCAGAGAAGATTTGAAGATGATTGCAGATTAGAAGGTTGAAGACTGAGTTGATTTAGTTCTTCACCAGCGTTAAAGTGGTCTCCTTTTCTTTAAACAGTACCTAGTCATCCTACTTTTGGGCAAAATGTATTAATCCTTTTTATTGAAAAGCTTTAAAGGTACTGACACAAAATAGAAAAGCTGTCGATTTTTGCCTGCAGACTTGTGGAGTTGAAATGCAGTAGCAAACTTTGGGATGAAAATTTTTGGATACAAATTTACCTCTGATGCAGATTTCCAAATCCGCAACATGTCAATTACTTTCGCTGACTTTCTCTTTTTGGATGTAGAAAATCCGCATTGATATCACAGTAGAATCGACATGTTACACTGGCGGATTTAGCTGCAGTTTTAGGTCGCATTCAGACGTCCATACAAATCAGTCCGAGATTGGATCGCAGTGCACTGTCTGGCCACTAGTCTCCTGACCCGAGCTTGACTGCTTCATATACAGGTGCATCTCACAAAATTAGAATATCATAAAAAAGTTAATTTATTTCAGTTCTTCAATACAAAAAGTGAAACTCGCATATTACACAGTCATTACAAACAGAGTGATGTATTTCAAGTGTTTATTTCTGTTAATGTTGATGATTATAGCTTACAACCAATGAAAACCCAAAATTCATTATCTCAGTAAATTAGAATACTTTATAACACCAGCTTGAAAAAATGATTTTAAATTCCGAAATATTGGCCTACTGAAATGTATGTTCAGTAAATGAACTCAATACTTGGTCGGGGCTCCTTTTGCATCAATTACTACATCTATGCGGCGTGGCATGTAGGCGATCAGCCTGTGGCACTGCTGAGGTGTTAAGGAAGCCCATGTTAATTTGATAGCCACCTTCAACTCGTCTGGATTGTTGGGTCTGGTGTCTTTCATCTTCCTCTTTACAATCATCCATAGATTCTCTATGGGGTTAAGGTCAGGCGAGTTTGCTGGCCAATCAAGCACAGTGATATTGTTGTTTTTAAACCAGTTATTGGTACTTTTGGCAATGTGGACAGGTGCCAAGTCCTGCTGAAGAATGAAATTTCCATCTCCAAAAAGAATATTGGCAGAGGGAAGCATGAAGTTCTCTAAAACTTCCTGGTAGACGGCTCCGCTGACTTTGGCCTTGACAAAACACAGTGGACCTAAACCAGCAGATGACATAGCTCCCCAAACCATCATTGATTGTGGATACTTCACACTAGACCTTGGAAATTAAGGTCCCAGAGTCTGGAGGAAGAGTGGAGAGGCACACAATCCAAGCTGCTTGAGGTCTAGTGTGAAGTTTCCACCATCAGTGATGGTTTGAGGAGCCATGTCATCTGCAGTTCCATCAATAATTGTTCCATGACAAACGCTTCCTGGATCTCCTGGCCAGTGGTGAGCTCCAGACCCTTGGTCCAGCGCTCTGCAGCTCTCATAAGGGCCCGTATGTGGTCTGCCTAAGTGTCCTTGGGGCATTTTGCAGACTCCGGAACTTCCTGCGGTAAGACTCCAGGGTGAGGTTGAACTGCTGGATCAGAGCCTGTTTGATGCTCTCATAGTCCTGTTCTGCCCTGGCAGGTAAGTCCCCTAAAATTTCCAGAGACTTACCCCTCAAACAGGGGTCAGGTACTTGGCCCACTGATCTCAGGCCAGATGGTGCTGTCGGCAGGTCTGCTCAAAGGCCCGCAGAAATGAGTCCAGGTCTCCATCCTTCTCTAGCAAGGGGAAGTCCTCAGCTCGGACCTTGGGTGTATTGGGTTCCGGAGGTACTGTGGAGGGCGGTAGGAGACCCTACCGGGTCAACTCCAGCTGATGCTGTCGCTCTGCAGCTTCACGGCGATCCACCGCCTCACGCTCCCGCTCTGCTTGTTCCGCCTCTCGGTCTGCTTGTGATGCCTCTTACTCTGCCTGGCGTTCTGCTGCCTCCTGCTCTGCTTGGCGTTCTGCCCCTTTCAGGAGGGTTGCGGAGGCTTCCTCGCTCCCCGCCTCGAGACTCACCAGGGCAGCTTGAAAGAGGGCCTCCAATCTGAGCTGTCCAGGAAGAAGGGCAGTAGGAGGTCGTTCTCCTTTGGCAGGGTAGTGCACTGGCGGCGAGATGCTTGGGGGGGGCCCGGGCGGGACCCCCTCTGGTTCACTCCTTCGTCGGAACCAGTACAGTCATTCTCCGCATTATGGGCTAGCTCCGTGCCCTTCATTCTTGTCCGGCTTCGAGTGCTGGCGTCCAGTCTTTTCAGCCCTCGATCACGGACACAGTGGCAACCCGAGTACCTCTACAGTACTTGCCCTCGGACTGTCTAGTGCTGAGCTGATCTTAAGACCTCAGCAGCAAAAGCTACTGCTGTTAGTCCTTAGTGTCTGGTAGTAGGGATCCCACACACAATATTATCTCAATACGGATCACAAAGGGGAAGGGGTGTGTCGACTTCACTCACCTCTGTGGAGGGGAGAGAAGGACTCAGCAGGGATCGGCTCTCTGGCGCCACCACTTGTCCCAGGTCAGTCAGGGAACTGCAATGAGGGCAAATAGTCGCCGGAAAGGCTTCCCTTATAGGTACGAGTTATTGAGGCACTCCCAGTGAGGGGGATATACATCACCAGTCCAGGCTGGGGATATATATATAAACTTCCCAGCCATCTTTGCCTATTTTACCACCTGTACCCCACCTGCTTTATTGCTGGTAGTTGCACAGGGAATCTTCCTGACATCTGAGGAAAATATGGCCCCTCCTGCCTAAAGCCGTGATTTAGCTCAGCCTGTAGCCGACCTAACCAGGGTGTCCAAAATGCTTGTTACAGTTGTGGAGCGATTGCCGTTGACTACTACAGCCCTAGGAGCTCCACTCGTCGTTGCTAGTGAATCGGGTCCTCCAGCCACCCCGCACCAATATGGCCAGATGCAAAGGCGGTTCAGGTGGCCTCGGTTTACCTTCTCATCCCAGTCACATTCATAGGGAGGTACTTAGATTACTTTTCCCCTCCTCAAGGAAATCTCTCCCCGTAAATGCTCAAAATCCAGTTTTAGTTTGACGTCCGTTCTAGATCCATATCAGGTGGGAAAGCTGAGGGAGATGGTGGACAGTTTGATGTCGGCTGCTGATGCCTCTCTGGGAGTGACCGCTACTCCACTCCCCTCCCATTGCTGAAACAGGTTATTTTAAGAGGGTAAGCATGTGGCTAAATCCTCTTCTAACCATGAGGAATTTACAGAGGTTTTACAGAGAGTGTGGGAAAACCCAAACACTTTCAAAAGCATAGTTTGCTACTTGGAGGAAAACTAATGCTTTCAAAAGCATAGTCGTATGGAGGTGTTATATACCTTTCCAGCAGAGCTGATAGCCTCTGGGTCTGCTCCACCAGTGGTATACACTCCTCGTCCCGGTCACATTCACAGGGGAGGCACCCAGATTCCTTTTCCCCTCCTCAAGGCATTCTCTCTCCTCAACATTCAGAATCCAGTTCTAGTTTGGAGTCCATTCTAGATCCATATCAGGTGGGAAAGCTGAGGGAGATAGTGAACAGTTTGGTGTCGGCTGTTGTTTCCTCTCTGGAATTGACAGCTATGCCGCCTCCTCCCGTTACTGAAAAAGTTTTTTTAGGAGGGGTGTGGTAAGACGACTCGCTCGGCTCTCCGGAAGGCAGACTCAGGACACACGTTCTCAGGTTTTTCTTCCTGCTGGTTTATTATCAGCCATAAACTCATGCAGGTTTCGCAGGAAAAGTAAACATGACCCCTCTGGGTTAAACGGGAAAACATAAAAAAAACAAAACAATAACTCAGTCCATAGATGAGTGGGTTCCACCCGCTATCGGTAGCATAAACTGCACTGCTAAAGTCCTTGTGGTAAGCTGTGCAGCTTCCACTATACTGTCTGGAGACTTTCTTCTCCAGACCACACTTCAGAGAAAAAAAAAACAGGCCTGAGCTTTTATACATTGCTCAGCCACACCCTGAGGGGGAGGTAGGGGAATGCCTCCCGCCCTCTTTGGCATTCCCATAAAACCGCACCTCCTTTAACAGTAAACCTACCAGCATATAACATGCTGGCAGATAAATAAAGTAGGTTTTAGTTCACACAGGAGAGCATCCTGTGTGACACATACCTCCCCTCACATATAAATCCAGTGACACTGTCACATAGGTAATCGTGTGGCTAAATCCTTTTCTAACAATGAAGAATTTACAGAGATTTTGCAGAGAGCGCGGGAACACCCAGACAAATGCTTTCAAAAACTTAGTTTACTCCTTGGAGGTAAATATGGTTTACAGCAGACAATTTTTACAAGAACCAAGCCCCGATTTCAAGCAACCAGTTTGTCTTATAAGTTGATCAATATGACATAATGATATCAGCTGCCATGGCCTTGTTAACACTTTCTTCTGAGCTAACGAGAAAATCACTGAAATTATGTAAGCAGGTCATTTTGTGGCACAGCTGAAATTCAGTGAAAATGGAGTTTTTGCAGATTAAGCCAATTTTCATGGCAACGAATGACATATTTTTTGGCATTTCATTTGATCAAACTTAACAGTTTAAGCCCCCGTCACACTATGCGAGATCGCTAGCGAGATCGCTGCTGAGTCACAAGTTTTGTGACGCAACAGCGACTTCCGCAGCGATCTCGCTGTGTTTGACACGTACCAGCGATCAGTCCCCTGCTGTGAGATCGCTGGTCGTGTCGGAAATGCCTGGACCTTTCTTTGGTCATTGAGATCCCGCTGGGTAGCATGCATCGGTGATTTTGACACCTTTTACCAACGATCTCGCTAGCGACTCGGCACTGAGACACATAGGAGACACATCGTTACACAGGTCGCTACGGGTCGCCGATCGTTGCTGCGTTGTTGGGAAGATCTGACTGTTTGGCATCTCACCAGCGACTACATAGCGACGCAGCAACGATCCCTGCCAGGTCATATCGTTGTCGGGATCTCTGCTGCGTCTCTGAGTGTGACAGTACCCTTAGAGTTACTGCACATTGTCACTATAAAAACAGAAGCTGCAAACTTTGTGAAAACCAAAATTTCTGTCAGTCCCAAAACATATAGATTGATAGGCTTTTCTTTTTCTAATAGGTATGAAGTTGCACATCAGCACCAGCAGCATCAACCAGCAGCTCCAGAGGAAACCCCTGTAGACCAAATCCATGTATCGAATCAAATACAAGTGGAAATAGATGGAACCGGTCTTCATCAGCCAAACAATGTAACTGTCCAGCAAGAAACCATTTTACAGCTAAGCCCACAGCAAGATATGGTCGCTGTCTCGCCTGTTATGGAGCAGACACTTGCTGATCAACCCTTGGAAACGGATGAAGGTAACCCTGCAGATTTTCTGGTAGTTTAATAATGTACCACTGCTTAAATTGCATAAACAGCCATTATCAAAGCGATCCCCATGGGAGCCAAGAGTTCATCTTAGTGTCAGAAGACGAATGACTATTTTATGGTAAAATATGTAAAACTTCCCCTACCTTCGTGTGCTTTGCATTGTTACTGTCATGTAGGAATCTTTTTCTAATGGTTACACATTTCCTTCTTGGGTACATTTTCTGTACCGTTATTGCTTTCCTCAGTCACATACACAGAAAAGTGAAGTAACTGCATGGAAAAAGTAATATTAGGTGCAAGCTTTAGATCTATCAAATTTAAGTACCATTTTTTCCAACATAACGCACTCTCCTGGGAAATTTGTCACACTCTGCTATATTCTAGAGTTTCACATTGGCATTACATCTTCCAAAATGTTACCCATCCTGTTTAATGAATGATCATACTAAAGGGAACCTGTCTGGTGATTGATGCTGCTCGACTCACAAGCAGCATTAATCAAGACTGTCTCCATCATTACAAATATAAAAATGGCATCCTGAAACGTTGTAGCATTTCCGAGAAAACATAGCTTAAGTAAGAGAATGACGTGACTACAGGAGCTAGTTATGGGGGGCTCAACCACTTCTTCCTGCCGACTCTGCTCGATTGATATGTCTCTTTATTTGTGTATAGGGAGAGACCTGCAAGTCAAGCCTAGCCGGGCAAGGAGAAGCCCGATGACTAGTCCCCTTAGTCGTGTTGTTTCTCAGCTCCCTGTTCAGAGCATTTTTTCTCTGAAAGGCTGCTGTGTTTTAGGTTGATAGATATTTATAGTAATGGATCCTGTCTCTGATGCTGACTGTGGTTCGGGTACAATGAACATGTTCTCTTTTAATAATCTCAATTGCAAATGGGAGAATGCCGTGTTTCTCTGAAAATAAGACTGGGTCTTATATTATTTTTTGCTCCGAAAGATTGGTTAAGACTAGAGTTGAGCGATACTTTCCGATATCCAAAAGTATCGGAATCGGAATGGTATCGCCGATACACAAAAAATATCGGCGATACCCGATACCGATACCGGAAGTCCCATGTAAGTCTATGGGAACAAAATATCGAAATAAAAAAAACCCCATTCTTGCCTTGTAGGTTAATTGTACATGAAGGAAAACAACAAAGAGTAATGTAGAATGTATTGGGGGAGGTTGAGGAGACATTAAAGGCATAGATGTTTAACCCAATCCAATGGAATAGCATTAATTTTTTTTTTTTAGGAAATACGTTCGGATTGACGAAGAAATTCACAATGTTGTTAACCTTTTTTCTATTTTGTCAAATATGTCTGTTTCACAACTTCCATGGTCTTCACCTTTTTAACTTTTCACACACTTTCTCCTTCATAATCTTCAGCAGCATCATCTTTCTCATCAAATTATTCTTCATCTTCACCTTCTTAATCTTCTAAAACTTCTTGCTATTCATCTTTTTGTTAACATTACTTATATTGTTCTTATTAAACAGTTATTATTCTTCATATTCTACTTCTTCATCTTCTTCCTATTCATGCTTTTCATCATATTCTTATTTGTGACAGACATTCCTGTACTTGTAATCTTAAAACTCTGAATTTTCATCCTTCCGTTCTTGCTGTCACAAAAGATTTTAATTACAACAGTATTTGTCCGCGTTCAGTTTAGCCTGCAGCAGCATCAGGCATTTTCCAGGGGCACCACGAGGAGGAACGGACTCACCCCCATACACTGCTTAGTCTTCTTCTGCTTAGAATTTAGAGCATATATTTTGCTCTTCATTTTGGTCTTATACTTAATGTTCTTCTGCTTTTTGATCTTCTGCTTATTGTTCTTCTGTCTCTTGTTCTGTATCTTGTAGTTTGTCTTAACCTTCTTTGTCCTGTTGGTGATGGTACAAAAGCCAATGGAAGTAACGAGGACCAGCTGACTGTGCTGGAACCCAGAGGGTCAGCAGAAGGAAAAGAGCCAATGGCACAACCGAGGACCAGCTGACGTTACTGGGACACGGTTACTAAGCAGGAGGTACCTGTGCTCCAAAGCACTACCAAGGACCAGCAGACGTTGCTGGAACTCGGATACCGACATGGAGGCACCTAGGCCAAAGGCACTGCGGAGAACCAGCTGACGGTACTGGAACCCGGTTGGGTAGCAGAAGGTACAAGAGCCAATGAAAGTAACGAGGACCAGCTGACTGTGCTGGAACCCGGAGGGTCAGCAGAAGGAAAAGAGCCAATGGCACAACCGAGGACCAGCTGACGTTACTGGGACACGGTTACTAAGCAGGAGGTACCTGTGCTCCAAAGCACTACCAAGGACCAGCAGACGTTGCTGGAACTCGGATACCGACATGGAGGCACCTAGGCCAAAGGCACTGCGGAGAACCAGCTGACGGTACTGGAACCCGGTTGGGTAGCAGAAGGTACAAAGCCAATGAAAGTAACGAGGACCAGCTGACTGTGCTGGAACCCGGAGGGTCAGCAGAAGGAAAAGAGCCAATGGCACAACCGAGGACCAGCTGACGTTACTGGGACACGGTTACTAAGCAGGAGGTACCTGTGCTCCAAAGCACTACCAAGGACAAGCAGACGTTGCTGGAACTCGGATACCGACATGGAGGCACCTAGGCCAAAGGCACTGCGGAGAACCAGCTGACGGTACTGGAACCCGGATGGGTAGCAGAAGGTACCCATGGAAATTAAAGTTGAGGCAGCAGGACTGTTTGCCGTTCACACAGCAGGGGAACAGCTGACATTACTGAACCCCAGTAACACAGGAGCAAGTGTAGACTGTGCTAACAGCACTTCTGAGAAACAACTGGCGGTGTTGTAACCCAGGGATGAGAAGAGAACATGGTGGAGGCAGCAGGACTGTTTGCCGTTCACACAGCAGGGGAACAGCTGACATTACTGAACCCCAGTAACACGGGAGCAAGTGTAGACTGTGCTAACAGCACTTCCGAGAAACAACTGGCGGTGTTGTAACCCAGGGATGAGAAGAGAACATGGTGGAGGCAGCAGGACTTTTTGCCGTTCACACAGCAGGGGAACAGCTGACATTACTGAACCCCAGTAACACAGGAGCAAGTGTAGACTGTGCTAACAGCACTTCCGAGAAACAACTGGCGGTGTTGTAACCCAGGGATGAGAAGAGAACATGGTGGAGGCAGCAGGACTTTTTGCCGTTCACACAGCAGGGGAACAGCTGACATTACTGAACCCCAGTAACACAGGAGCAAGTGTAGACTGTGCTAACAGCACTTCCGAGAAACAACTGGCGGTGTTGTAACCCAGGGATGAGAAGAGAACATGGTGGAGGCAGCAGGACTGTTTGCCGTTCACACAGCAGGGGAACAGCTGACATTACTGAACCCCAGTAACACAGGAGCAAGTGTAGACTGTGCTAACAGCACTTCCGAGAAACAACTGGCGGTGTTGTAACCCAGGGATGAGAAGAGAACATGGTGGAGGCAGCAGGACTGTTTGCCGTTCACACAGCAGGGGAACAGCTGACATTACTGAACCCCAGTAACACAGGAGCAAGTGTAGACTGTGCTAACAGCACTTCTGAGAAACAACTGGCTGTGTTGTAACCCAGGGATGAGAAGAGAACATGGTGGAGGCAGCAGGACTTTTTGCCGTTCACACAGCAGGGGAACAGCTGACATTACTGAACCCCAGTAACACGGGAGCAAGTGTAGACTGTGCTAACAGCACTTCCGAGAAACAACTGGCGGTGTTGTAACCCAGGGATGAGAAGAGAACATGGTGGAGGCAGCAGGACTGTTTGCCGTTCACACAGCAGGGGAACAGCTGACATTACTGAACCCCAGTAACACAGGAGCAAGTGTAGACTGTGCTAACAGCACTTCCGAGAAACAACTGGCGGTGTTGTAACCCAGGGATGAGAAGAGAACATGGTGGAGGCAGCAGGACTGTTTGCCGTTCACACAGCAGGGGAACAGCTGACATTACTGAACCCCAGTAACACAGGAGCAAGTGTAGACTGTGCTAACAGCACTTCTGAGAAACAACTGGCGGTGTTGTAACCCAGGGATGAGAAGAGAACATGGTGGAGGCAGCAGGACTGTTTGCCGTTCACACAGCAGGGGAACAGCTGACATTACTGAACCCCAGTAACACAGGAGCAAGTGTAGACTGTGCTAACAGCACTTCTGAGAAACAACTGGCGGTGTTGTAACCCAGGGATGAGAAGAGAACATGGTGGAGGCAGCAGGACTGTTTGCCGTTCACACAGCAGGGAACAGCTGACATTACTGAACCCCAGTAACACAGGAGCAAGTGTAGACTGTGCTAACAGCACTTCTGAGAAACAACTGGCGGTGTTGTAACCCAGGGATGAGAAGAGAACATGGTGGAGGCAGCAGGACTTTTTGCCGTTCACACAGCAGGGGAACAGCTGACATTACTGAACCCCAGTAACACAGGAGCAAGTGTAGACTGTGCTAAGAGCACTTCCGAGAAACAACTGGCGGTGTTGTAACCCAGGGTCAAGGAGGGTGTAGGCATAAAATATTGAGTTATTGCCTTGTTACGTGGCCATTGCAAATGTATGTACTTCAAACAAGAATAAATGAAGTTTTACTACGACAATAAAATGATGAATTTCAATTACAAGAATAGAAAAATATTTATACTTGACAGTCCTCTGTGGTTGATAACGTTTAATGGCTAACTGAAAATATGGTAACAAATTCAAAGCTTTCGAGACTACTCAGGTGTCTTCATCAGGCTAAGAGTAAAGCCAAAAATGAAGAATCACATATTTCTACACACAACAGGACACAGGAATAGCTAAGACAAGTGAGGGAGGGACAAGTGAGGGGAGACCGGCAACAAAAAGGAGAACAAGGATGAATTATCAGCGCCACACAATCAGAGATAAATTAATGAATTTACCTGTGGCAAAAGACTTTTGTATGCCCGGTCATAGCATGATGGATATGGAATTACTTTATTAAAATATAACTTCAAATATGAGAAACGTACAAAGGTTTCAGAATATAAGCTCATCATGACCTTTGACACTGTTAGTGATGGAATGAATAGATCACATGGATTTATGTCATTCTATATCAATTAAGGAATCTGCGTCTATGCCCTTCCAGGGTCATGAAAACCCAAAAAAAAAGGCAATGAGAGGGCAATCAAACTTTCTATCCTTATGTAGGAACTGTTCCAATATTTATGTTCATCCCTGTGAGATAATGACAGTTCTGATACACGTCACTTACTTGTCTTACCTATTGCAGTATTCCTGTGTCCTGTTGTGTATAGAAATATGTGATGCTTAATTTTTTTATTTAGTCTTTGCCTGATGAAGAGACGTGAGTAGCCTTGAAAGCTTGCAATTTGTTTCCATCTTTTCAGTTATCCATTAAAAGGTATCAACCACTGCTGACTCTGAAGTCTAAATATTTTTCTATCTACTGGCTAACACGGTACAAAGATACACATGTTTTCTAATTTCAAGAAGGAAAAATAAAGAAAATACAAATATAAACGCATATATGCACATGCCAAAAAAAAATGGACCAACACAACACCCAAAAAATTGGTAACAAAATATAGTGTTGTAAATGTAAGAATAAAAGTCCATTTTTTTTTTATGAATAATGCTTAAGGAACGCTATGTTAAACCATAACATAGTGAAGACAATGGATTTTGTAATAGTCACTCATCATCATCATCGCAAATTTTATGTGACAGTCACAGACATTTCAATTATTTAAGTTCATAAAATCGTAACTTTCTATAGCATGTATGACATGTCCAGCATGGACTCATCAATGTGATGATTGATGACACAATAATGTACGATAAAAAATAACCATTTAAAAAAACATTAGGCATTGTTTGTCACAATTTAAGTGTGTGCCTGCAAGTGTAGGTGAAACAAAGGCTACGGATAGCAAAGGTATATTCTATGTCTGTATCAGACAGTGGACAGCCTCTGATGGGTAATGCCGATGTTATACTGTACGTCAATAAAGTCTGTGGCTGAAATCATGCATTTTTTGCTTGTAGAGTGTTGAAGAGGGTAAAAGAATCTCTGGTTGCGCAAAGCTTTATCCAACAACACTACCTTCCTACTGTCACGCGTAGGGTAGGGTAGCGTGTGGCAATTAGCTGACTATAAAATGTGAGGTTAGGCTGCGTTATTGCGCACTAGGGACGCAAAAAAAAATACAGCAGTAATAATTTAATGTGTAATACTCCACCTATGACAAACAAAATATTACGTTCCCTCTTTAACAATGTACAAGACTAACAAGCCTAATGGTTCACGCTGACTTAATTGAGATACAGTATTACATCAACATTGTCCATGAGTAACTATGCACTGTGAATGTGATACCTATATACCAGTATTAATTTATATCTGTTGTGGTTGTTTCAACAGCACTCGCAGGTATAACTACCTATTGTTAGTATGCATGATGCACTTTCTAGATGTAATAATTTATTATTAGACATTATTACCATGTTTACATGCTGGCCATTTCATATATGGTGTTTGAAGTTACAGTTGGCATCAGTATGTGTATTTTATAATGTCTGTCATAAATAAAACTCGTGATGATGATGATGAGGATTTAATGATTCGTACATCCATTGACTGCATTATCTTACAGGTACAGATAAAGTTCCTTAAAAAGCATTAATTCATAAGTATGAAATGTACTTTTATGCATTAATTTCAAAATGTGAAGAGTAGACTATGTTTTATTTTTTGTTACCATTTCTAATAGACATGTGCAGATATGCGCTGTGATGACAAATTATTATTTGTCCATATTTGTCATTAAAATTTATCATTCTAGGCCTGCAAAACTTCACAATTTCATGTTTTCAGCATAACAAGCAGGGTGACGGCTCTTCCCTATTTCGAGCATGTTGGTCATGTGTTTTTCTGTCCATGTGTCGGGAACAGGAGACTTCTTGCCGTTGACACAGCAGGGGAACAGCTGGCGTTACTGAACCCCACTAACAGTAGAGCTTGTGTTTTGTTCTGTGGACACGACACTTCTGAGCAGCAACTGGCAGTGTTGGAGCCCAGGGAGTAGAGTTCAGGTGGTAGAAAGATGAACATAACAGGAGACATGGATAACGTTGCGAACCAGTTATTTAATCTGAAAACGGACAGACAAATTCTGGCGAGATCCATGCCTTGTTCATTTTCAGAAAAGTAAGCCGGTCTACATTATCGGAGGATAGTCGCATGCGACGGTCTGTTAGTACACCACCTGCAGCACTAAAGACGCGCTCCGATAATACACTGGCAGCAGGGCAAGCCAGCACCTCCAATGCATACTGGCTAAGCTCTGGCCATGTATCCAGCTTAGAGACCCAAAACTTGAATGGGGAAGAGCCATCTGGGAGTACACTGAGAGGCAAAGCCAAGTAGTCTGTCACCATCTGACGGATACGTTGCCTCCCGCTGACTGGAGCCCTCTCGGATGGTGTAGACATTTGTGGCGCTGCCACAAAACTTTGCCACATTTTTAACATACTGGTCTTTCCCTGTGCAGAGGCACTGCGTGTGCTCCCTCTTGTTGCAGAGCTCTCTACACTGCCTCGACGCACAGAGCTGCTTTGTAAAGCAGTAGCAGCAGCAGTGCTCTCGGCAGTAAGGTAGAACATTAGGGATTGCACCAGTGTGTCTTGGTACTCCCGCATTTTACGCTCCCGGTTCAACGGTGTGATGAGGCTTTTGACGTTGTCCCGGTAGCGAGGGTCTAGGAGGGTGTACACCCAATAATCAGACGTCGTGAGAATGTGGGCGATGCGGCGGTCGTTTCTTAGGCACTGCAGCATGAAATCAACCATGTGCTGCAGACTCCCAACTGGCAAAGAAACGCTGTCCTCTGCAAGAGGCGTTATCTCTGCCTGCTCTGCATCACCCCACCCTCGCTCTACATACTGACTAGAGCGTTGTGTACCTCCCTCTGGAGCGATGTCTTCCTCCTCCATTGACTCCTCCTCCTCATCCTCCTCACAAACTGAGCCCTGCCCAGCCCTTTGTGAGGAACCACGTTGCGCTGACTTTCCAGAAGGTGATGGAATTTGTGACTCCTCATCCTCCACCTCTTCCAAAACCTCATCCCTTATTGCTTGCAGTGTTTTTTGAAGCAGGCAGATAAGGGGGACAGTCAGGCTGACTAGTGCACCATCTGCACTCGCCATCCGCGTTGACTCATCAAACGCACGCAAAACGTGGCACATGTCCTTCATAGTGGCCCACTCATTAATGGTGAAGTGTGGACGGCGCAAATTGCGTGTTGATTGCGCCTGATGCAGCTGATACTCCATAACTGCTGGCTGCTGCTCACACAACCGCTCCAACATATGTAACGTTGAATTCCACCTGGTGGATACGTCACATATGATGCGATGTTCAGGAAGGCGCAATCTGCGTTGCAGAGCTGCAATGCGCGATCTGGCCATGCTGGAACTTCGCAAGTGAGCGCACTCTAGGCGGACCTTGTGCAGCAGTGCATCAAGATCCGGATAGTCCCTCAAAAAACTCTGCACGACCAAGTTGAGCACATGTGCCAGACATGGTATGTGAGTGAGGTTGCCAAGGCCCAGAGCTGCCACCAGATTTCGGCCATTGTCACACACTACCAAGCCTGGCTGGAGATTCGCTGGCAAAAACCACACGTCGCTCTCCTGCTTGATGGCATTCCAGACCTCCTGCGCTGTGTGGCTTCGATTCCCCATGGGAATTAATTTCAGAACGGCCTGTTGCCGTTTGGCCACGGCTGTGCTCATATCGGTCGCATCAGGTAAGCGTCCACGGGTCCATGTGGAGGTAGACCGTGACGGCTCCTGCAGCGATGATTCTGAGGAACTGGAGTAGGAGGAGGAGTCAATGTGGACAGACTTGATTCCGGCAATCCTTGGAGTTGGCAGAACACGTACAGCGCCACTCGCAAGATCTGTACCCGGCTCCACAACATTCACCCAATGGGCAGTGAGTGAAAGGTATCGTCCCTGGCCATGGGTACTGGTCCACGCATCGGTGGTCAGGTGGACCTTGCTACTGACGGCGTTTAGTAGCGCATGTTTAATTTTTGCCTCAACATGCTTTTGCAGACCAGGGACGGCTTGCCTGCTGAAATAAAATCGGCTGGGCACATTGTATTGTGGGACTGCCAATGCCATTAATTCACGGAAACTGTCAGTCTCCACCAGCCTGAATGACAGCATTTCAAGGGACAGGAGTTTTGCAATGCCAGCATTCAGAGCCTGTGCTCGTGGATGGTTTGCCGAGTATGGCCGTCTTTTATCCCATGCCTGTGCTACCGATGGCTGTTTTGTGGCCTGGGTGTGTGAGGATGACAGGGAACTTGCAGCTGTGGGTGGAATAACACTGTGTCTCTGGACAACAGTGACAGAGGTTCTTCCATGGCGATCCTTTGAGGAAGCTGAACCAGCTGTGTGTGAACTGGAGGAAGAGGCTCCAACACGAGCTGAAGATGTAGGTGCTGCTGTAGGTTGGCCTACATCTCCAGTGTGTCTTTGTAACTCAACAAAGTGCTTTGACCGCACATGTTTCCACATATTTGTTGTATTAAGGTTACTGACACTTTTACCTCTTTTAATTTTTTGATTACACAGCTTGCATTTGACATAGCAAATATCATCTGCAACTGTATCAAAAAAGGACCACGCAGAGCAAGTCCTGGGAGCGCCCGGTTTGGCTGTTGGAAGAGAACTGCTCCGAACGGGTGCCAAACTGGAGGCTACAGGCAAGCGAGTCTGCAGCCTACCTCTCCCTACTGTTTGGACCGTTGGGGCAATCTCTTCCTCAGAGCTGCTCCCACCACCTTCCTGTTCCTCACGCCATGTTGGGTCTTGGACCTCATCATCTCCACCACTACCCTCTTCCAACACCTGCTGTTGTTGGGTGGTCTGGCCAGCACCATGCTCAACAGAAACTGGCAACTGAGTCTCATCATCATCAGATGCGTTCTGCGGTGTGCTGACCATCGGCACTGGCTCACCCGCCTCTTCAGATTCAGAGAGACACAGCTGTTGCGCATCACTGCATACTGCCTCTTCTTCACATTCCAGAATGCTGCTTGGCTGGGCCCCTGTTTCCAAGCCAACAGATTCTGAGAACAGAAGCAGAGACTCAGCTGGCTCCTGTACAGAGCTCTCTGACTGCCTGGGCAATTTGGCAGGCGGTGAAGAGACTGATGGTTGTTCAACAGTGCTGTGGTCCTGAGAGGAGGTGGAAGCTATTGAAGTCGATGCATTGGCTGCCATCCAACCAACAACGGCTTCAATTTGTTCTTCACGCAGCAGGGGGGTACGCTGAGCTCCTACAAAAGTGCGCATAAAGGAAACGCTCACGGGGAAAACTGGTGGATGCTGTGTCACTGGGTGCGGCAGCAGCCACAGAATCCCCACGTCCTCTCCCTGCTGCAAATCCACGGCCTCGACCACGACCACGTGCCTTACTCACTGACTTCTTCATCTTGGTAGATTGATAAAGAAAGTCAGAAAAGTTATAAGGCCTAAGTGTGGTTATTCCTCACAGACTACAGTGAACCCTGCAGACAACTGTTCAGTATCTGTGAAAGGCCCCTTTGTGTACTTCTATAGTGTTTGCAACCAATGTATTGTATACGGATGGAAGCGCGTCACACTAATAGATTAGATTTTTTTCCACTAAAATGGAGCAGCACCAATTAGAGAAAAATGTGAAGGATGAGGCAGTGACACACGCTCAGCAGACTACAACCGCAGTGGTTGAAGAACAAACTGGAGCGTAATCTGCACTCACAAAATGAAAAGCTCACAGACTACAGTGAACACTGAAACACAACTGTTCAGTAGCTGTTAAAGGCCCCTTTGTGTACTTCTATAGTGTTTGCAACCAATGTATTGTATACGGATGGAAGCGCGTCACACTAATAGATTAGATTTTTTTCCACTAAAATGGAGCAGCACCAATTAGAGAAAAATGTGAAGGATGAGGCAGTGACACACGCTCAGCAGACTACAACCGGCAGTGGTTGAAGAACAAACTGGAGCGTAATCTGCACTCACAAAATGAAAAGCTCACAGACTACAGTGAACACTGAAACACAACTGTTCAGTAGCTGTTAAAGGCCCCTTTGTGTACTTCTATAGTGTTTGCAACCAATGTATTGTATACGGATGGAAGCGCGTCACACTAATAGATTAGATTTTTTCCACTAAAATGGAGCAGCACCAATTAGAGAAAAATGTGAAGGATGAGGCAGTGACACACGCTCAGCAGACTACAACCGGCAGTGGTTGAAGAACAAACTGGAGCGTAATCTGCACTCACAAAATGAAAAGCTCACAGACTACAGTGAACACTGAAACACAACTGTTCAGTAGCTGTTAAAGGCCCCTTTGTGTACTTCTATAGTGTTTGCAACCAATGTATTGTATACGGATGGAAGCGCGTCACACTAATAGATTAGATTTTTTTCCACTAAAATGGAGCAGCACCAATTAGAGAAAAATGTGAAGGATGAGGCAGTGACACACGCTCAGCAGACTACAACCGGCAGTGGTTGAAGAACAAACTGGAGCGTAATCTGCACTCACAAAATGAAAAGCTCACAGACTACAGTGAACACTGAAACACAACTGTTCAGTAGCTGTTAAAGGCCCCTTTGTGTACTTCTATAGTGTTTGCAACCAATGTATTGTATACGGATGGAAGCGCGTCACACTAATAGATTAGATTTTTTTCCACTAAAATGGAGCAGCACCAATTAGAGAAAAATGTGAAGGATGAGGCAGTGACACACGCTCAGCAGACTACAACCGGCAGTGGTTGAAGAACAAACTGGAGCGTAATCTGCACTCACAAAATGAAAAGCTCACAGACTACAGTGAACACTGAAACACAACTGTTCTGTAGCTGTTAAAGGCCCCTTTGTGTACTTCTATAGTGTTTGCAACCAATGTATTGTATACGGATGGAAGCGCGTCACACTAATAGATTAGATTTTTTTCCACTAAAATGGAGCAGCACCAATTAGAGAAAAATGTGAAGGATGAGGCAGTGACACACGCTCAGCAGACTACAACCGGCAGTGGTTGAAGAACAAACTGGAGCGTAATCTGCACTCACAAAATGAAAAGCTCACAGACTACAGTGAACACTGAAACACAACTGTTCTGTAGCTGTTAAAGGCCCCTTTGTGTACTTCTATAGTGTTTGCAACCAATGTATTGTATACGGATGGAAGCGCGTCACACTAATAGATTAGATTTTTTTCCACTAAAATGGAGCAGCACCAATTAGAGAAAAATGTGAAGGATGAGGCAGTGACACACACTCAGCAGACTACAACCGGCAGTGGTTGAAGAACTAACTGGAGCGTAATCTGCACTCACAAAATTAAAAGCTCACAGACTACAGTAAACCCTGCAGACAACTGTTCAGTAGCTGTGAAAGGCTCCTTTCTGTACTTCTATAGTGTTTGCAACCAATGTATTGTATACGGATGGAAGCACGTCACACTAATAGATTTGATTTTTTTCTAATATAACGGAGCTGCACCAATTCCACTAAATAAAATAAAAAAAAAAAAGAGTCAGTGACACGTGCAGATGCCTACAAACAGCGGTGGATGCAGAGCAAACTGCAGCGTCACCTGCACTGTCACACACACACCTTGCACAGAGCTGTTAAAACAACACTGGCAAAATGAAGCTTTACACAGCGGTTGGTAAACTAGCCTGCCTCAAGCACAGTAGTACACAAAATCGCAATATCTAACTGTCCCTCAGAGTCAGCACAGCAGCGTTCTGTCCCTTACTGAGTTCACAGCACAGTGACGCTAAAATGGCTGCGGCGCCTTTTATAGTGCATTCTGACATCATTTCAGCAGCCAATCACAGCCATGCCATTAGTTAAGATGACCGCAGCATTACAGGATGTGCCCACACTTCGTAGGATTCCTCATTGGCTGACTAAAATCACATTGCCTCTCAAAGAATTATGGGAACTTCCGATTCCGGTATACGATATTGAAAAAGTATCGGAATTAAGTATCGGAATTCCGATAACGCGAAATACTGCGGATCCACGGTGACATTCGCGATTATCGCGAATTCGTTCGATTGACTTAATTCCGATACTTTTCAATATCGTATACCGGAATCGGAAGTTCCCATAATTCTTTGAGAGGCAATGTGATGTTAGTCAGCAATGATGAATCTTATGAAGTGTGGGCACATCCTGTAATGCTGCGGTCATCTTAACTAATGGCATGGCTGTGATTGGCTGCTGAAATGATGTCAGAATGCACTATAAAAGGCGCCGCAGCCATTTTAGCGTCACTGTGCTGTGAACTCAGTTAGGGACAGAACGCTACTCTGCTCACTCTGAGGGACAGTTAGATATTGCGATTTTGTGTACTACTGTGCTTGAGGCAGGCTAGTTTACCAACAGGTCCTGCCCACATCCTTCTTCCTAGTGAGGATTCAACATCATCAGCCGGCGTTCCTGATCTGGCCACGGAGGCCAGAGATCACCGGCTTTCATCAACGGATGTAAGTTTGTCTGCG
The DNA here is from genome assembly GCA_033576555.1 of Oophaga sylvatica. Lineage (NCBI taxonomy): Eukaryota > Metazoa > Chordata > Amphibia > Anura > Dendrobatidae > Oophaga > Oophaga sylvatica. The sequence continues at coordinate 267,307,690 of JARQOD010000006.1, forward strand.
GGCCATAGGAGGCTGAAGTCGGACTTTCTACTGCAAGTGACCCATCGGGGTTGTCAGCAGGCCAGAGGAGGCTGAAATTGGACTTTCTATTGCAAGTGACCCATCGGGTTGTCAGGTAAAACCTGTGCAAACAGGACTATTTTCTCCACAGTGCACCACTAATACTCATTCATCTGAGCTGTCACCGGCCGGGACAGTGTCAATTTCTTCTGACCTTTCTGCATAAAAGGTTTTTTAGGATTTCTGCAGCGTTTTTCTGCTCCATCGTTAAAAGAGGACCTCTTTACTTTTTCAGGGTTTGTCCATATTAATACCCATATGAATAAATACCTTATGCGTATTATGACTATTTAGTCCTTTGGTTTGGGGTTTACTACATAATAGACTACAGGCTTTTCTCATCACCTTTTTCTCACGGGTCTTAGTGCAATATTTATTTATTACTGTATTATTACATCTGCATCTCAAACTGTTCTACAGAGTGCGTCTGAATTTATGTATTGTTTT
>JARQOD010000006.1:267308296-267325528 GCA_033576555.1 Oophaga sylvatica
CTACATGCACATATATATATTTTTGGAGAGTGAAATCCTGCTGACAGATTTTCTTTAAGATAAGAATGAATCAGAGACACCACAAGAAAGGTCACATACATTTCATGTTTATTAGCTGAATCTGCCATTTTTTGACCAAATGATGATCTAACATGTCATGGGGCTTTCTGAACCCCTATGGCAGATGTTAGGGGCGTTATTATTCAGGTATTCAAGATAGTCCTTGGCCAGAGGAGATCGGTGGATTCACTTTCCTTTCCTATTAAGAACACATGAATGTGAATATGAAGGATCTGTAGAGGGTTCAGGGACACTGAGGAAAGTCTGAAACATGACTTCCCTGCTTTTCTATTTGTATGGAATAGACCCGTGCAGATGACCACATTGATCAGAGAAAAGTGGTATGGTTCAGACTTTTCACAGGGCTTCCTATGTCTCTGCGGCGGCTCTTTTTGGGAAGAAGAAATCAGGACACCGATAACAGTTGAAGGCATCAATAGCAGATCAGTGGACTTCAGACTGGATCAACATTATTATAAGAGTTCTACTGCAGAATTTTAGATTACAACAATAGCTTTAAAAAATCCTTAGTTATTACGGGGTATTAGGGTATATTTCCAGGGTCAGTAACCGGCAGCGCTTTGGACGCAGCACATATCCGCTCCGTCCAAGGCTCTGCCGGCAGAATCACTGCGTTCTATACATTGAACGGTGATATTTATCTTGCGGAGATGGAGCGTCGCCGCAAGATAAATAGACATACTGCTGTCTAGAAAGGCAGCCGTGCACACATAGTGGAGGTGGGATTTCATGAAATCCCATCCACTATGCTGTAATATCTGGCCACTGCGGGTTGGACGCTGCGGATGTACGCAGTGTCCAACCCTCAGCGTTTACTGACCGTGGAAACATACCCTTGCTATATTTACTCTTAAAAATGTAACTGTTCTAATAACGATATTTACAAAGCTCCTGATATGTAGCATAGGCTCCTTTAAGAATGTTGATTAGATTTTCTTTCTATCGTTTCAGGGGTGAAAGCTTATAGCTGCACTATATGTAATGCTTCCTTCACTACAAACGGCAGTCTGACCAGGCATATGTCCACCCATATAAGCATGAAGCCCTACAAGTGCCCTTTCTGTGATGAGACGTTCAGAACAACTGTGCACTGTAAGAAGCATATGAAGAAGCACCAGAATATTTCTCCAGGTCATGTGTCAGAAAATGAGGGCAGCGCAAGAGAGGAAGGTAAGCCTCTGTAAAGGCTGACTGATTAAAAAAAACTTGTATGTGTGTATTTCAGTAATAGATACATGTATACAGTTCTAGCAAAAGTTGTAGTCGGATGTAGAAAAAATGCTGCAAAGTTAAAAAAAAAAAAAAAAATTGTAAAACTAGAAATGTTAATTGTTTATTTTTATCAATTAACAAAATGGAAGGTGAAAGAAGAAAAGGGAAATCTAAATAAAATCATTATTCGGTATAATCAACCTTTTCCTTCAGAATTGTATCAAAGCATTATTTGTTCTGTGTACACTTGCACACAATTTTTGAAGGATCTTGATAGGGAAGTTGTTCTGGATAATCGTCTGGATAATGTTGAGATCAGAGCTCTGTGGGGGTCATAGCATTAATTCCTGAACTCCTTGTACTTTTTGGATGTAACTTCGTCCCACTGATTGCTTCCAGTTCTGAGGTGATGCCACTGCTTGGCATCTTCCAATTTTGATATGAAGTAAGCACGATGAGTGTTTGATCTGCAGCATTAAGTTTCCTTGGCTGACTACTATGCCTACGCGGTCCTTAACAATACCCATTACTTGGTTCTTCTTCAGTAGAGCTTGAACATCTCATCTTGAATCCCCAGTTTGCTTTGAGAACTTGCTGATATAGTATAACTATCTTGTATCTTGCAGCTGCTGCTGTGCTCAGTCTTACCTTTATGACCTGTGATATGAAACTGTCTTTCACAACCGCTCCTTTTTAGCAGAGTTTGTTTCTCACCCAGTTTTAAGCCTCCTAAAGAGATGTGTATGTTTCAGCTTATGACTGTGTTTTAACTTGCTGTAACAGAGCCAGATATAGAAGTGGGTTAATTTCCTGCACTGAATTAGATGTAACTGGCTAGCTATGTCTAGGGAGACAGGCTGGGTGTTCACTTGTCAGTATGCTGGGGAACAGTGCAGGGTGTGGATTCTTCTGGGAGCTTGGGGACCAATCTGAGCCAGAAGGGCCTCGATTGCTGCATAGGTGAGAGACCATGGTCTAGTGGTGGCAGCCTCCACCAGAAGCTGAGAGGGAGAAAGGACTGTGATCTGAACGGGTGAACCTGCCCTGATATTACTTGTCTACTGGTACTTGAACTGTTTAGTTTCCTGCCATACCCTTGCAAAGGCCAGTCACACCAAATATTGATGATTTACATTTATCTTTAGTTCATTCACTTTTGTTAATAAACTACTAACACTTTTTTTAAAGCATTTTACTTTGCAGCATTTTTCCATCTATACTGTATATGTGTATGCATATTTTATTACTAATGTTAACCTCCAATAACTAAAGTACAGAATTCATAACCTCAGCCAGGGCTAATATCTATATACTCATACATACGTTTTCTTCAAGAATCATTAACATTATTGTTCTGTAATATTATTACTAGTAGTAGTTTATAATTTAGTAATTGTAAAACTACATGTTATTAAAACAGATCTGTAGTTATAGTCTTCGCTTGTCAATTTTAGTGCACTTAAAAATGATGTATTTAAGGAACCCCAGTTTAATTAAAGCTACATTTACACACAGATTTCTGACCAATCAGACTATTCTTGTAGATAATAATTGTCCTCAGTTAGCCAGCGCCTACTTCAACTGGATGTGTGTCTGAGGACGCACATTCAGCTGAAGTATATTGCAGTGCTGGGACTCTGGCTCCCTGCGCTGCATTTCATGCCGGCAGGTGACATCAGGGTGCCAGGCATTGGTGTCTCATGGCAGTGCCATCATGTGTCGCCATAGCAGACACGCCGATGTCAGTTGCTGACTTTTGAGTGGCTGACGTTGTGTATTGCTGGAGAGTCCCTGCACCCCGATACACTTCATCTGAATGTGCGTCCTCGGACACACATCCAGCTGAACTAGGCACTGGGGTAATTGGGCCCCCCTCCCGCACAGGCTTGAAAAGGACAGCACATATCGAGGGAACGAAGGAAGGTGAGAAGAATGGGTCTTTTTTATTTGGTTTTGCTTTGTTTTATGTAGAAAGGGGAACATATATACCAGGATGTGAGACTTATATACCAGGTTTGGGACATATTTACCAGAATGAGAGACATGTATACCAGAAGGGGCTCAAGATTTGAGACATATATACCAGGTTTGGGAACATATATACATGTTAGGGGTCCAGAATGGGAAACAATACTACATAATGAAAAAGGGGAACGAACATATATGTCTTTATAGGATTCAGAACGCTACAAGGGCCAGTACATCTGACCAACATACAGGGGGGCAATGTTCCAAATTTGACATTGGGACTAGTTACTCCACTGGAAAAAGCCATGTTCCTGTTTCCCAGGGACAATAGCTGTCTAAAGTGGTTTGGCGACATTTACTAATGAATTCTGTACCTCATTTGAGAGGTTACATAATAGCATACCTTGATGTATTTTAAAGGAAATCTGTCAGAAGGATCGACGTCCTCCTAAGCAGTCTGTGTGGGCATGCAGGTCATCTGATCAGCTGTGATCTAATAATTTATTCCAGAGTAATCCACATTTTTCTTAATATGTAAATGAGGTATTAAAGAGGTACTCTGGGAAGATAAATTTTTGTACTGTCCCTGCCCTGATAAACTATAAAGATAAGATGCCCAGTGCAGCTCTATTATCTTTATAACACTTCAGTATGACTGGAGCTACTCTTCATTGCTCCCCCCTCCTGCCACAGACGTTACTTCACAGGGCAGTGTGCTGCTCCCCCCAGTGAGTAAAAGCCAGAAGGGAGGGGGGAGCAGTGAGAAGCAGATACTGTCACATTGAATTACAAGTGTTTTAAATATAATACAACTACACTGGGCATCTCATCTTAATAGTTTGAGGGCAGGGACAGTACAAAATGTATCTCCCGGAGTACCCCTTTAAGATCTCTGGGTAGGTCAGAGATTTTGCAGAGAGTCTGCCTTGAGAGCTTATTTCAATGCTCATTGATGCCTCTGTATGTAAATTGATCCCTTTACTGCATGTCTGACATCAGGCTCCATTCATGAAAACTTGGACATACGCAGATCGCCAATTTCCTCGCTTCTGCATAGTGTTCTGGTCTTCTCGAGGCATTGGCTTCAACTTCCTGCTGTATAACATAAAGAGACAAGCAAAGCTATATCAAAAAATATATAAATAAATAATATATATAAATATATATGTATATAATAATAAATGAAATATAAATTAATATTAAGATATAGCAAAGAAAGAAGGATGGAAACCACCCGGGTAAGTATAGAACCAACACTGGGAGATGGTGAGATGATCAAATGGAGGGATGCAAGTGTATAAAATAATTGAAAATAAAATATCAAAACATAAATGATAAAAATTAATTAAATAAATAAATAAAAAATATATAAAAAACATGAATTTAATAAAAAAGATATTTTATTGACATATAATGCAATACAGATACAAAAATAATAATGCAGATAAAAAATATATATGTTTAATATAATACAATTGGAACACTCCACTGGTAAAATAATAAACCAAGGCAGAATTGGATATAACCAGGAAATTTGTTTGCACAAGCACTAATTATAGGTGAATGAAATACAAATGTGAAAAATACACAAATACTAAAAAACACCCACAAGCAATAAAATAGTGCACATGAGGCTGTAACAAAATATATATAAGAGAGAAATAAATGACAATTAAGGTGCCAAAAATGTGCAAAATATAACATAAATATATTGAATCAAAGTGCAAAAGAACAAATCAAAGCACATCACAAATATAAACTAAGTTGAGTTCAGCAAAATCGCATGAGGACACTGTGCATCAAAATGAGTGCCCAAAAACAAAAGTGAAAAGCACAATCGCTAATTATAAGTGGTGCTGTTTATACCTGGAAGCCGAGGACAGTTGGAGTGCCATAGAGAGCGTGCCCCTACGCACGTTTCGGAAATTAGATCCTTCGTCAGGGGGATGACGAAGGATCTATTTTCCGAAACGTGCGTAGGGGCACGCTCTCTGTGGCACTCCAACTGTCCTCGGCTTCCAGGTATAAACAGCACCACTTAAATTAGCGATTGTGCTTTTCACTTTTGTTTTTGGGCACTCATTTTGATGCACAGTGTCCTCATGCGATTTTGCTGCACTCAACTTAGTTTATATTTGTGATGTGCTTTGATTTGTTCTTTTGCACTTTGATTCAATATATTTATGTTATATTTTGCACATTTTTGGCACCTTAATTGTCATTTATTTCTCTCTTATATATATTTTGTTACAGCCTCATGTGCACTATTTTATTGCTTGTGGGTGTTTTTTAGTATTTGTGTATTTTTCACATTTGTATTTCATTCACCTATAATTAGTGCTTGTGCAAACAAATTTCCTGGTTATATCCAATTCTGCCTTGGTTTATTATTTTACCAGTGGAGTGTTCCAATTGTATTATATTAAACATATATATTTCTCCTTCGTCTCATTGGGGGACACAGGACTGTGGGTGTATGCTACTGCCGCTAGGAGGCTGACACTAAGTAAACATAAAAAAAGGTTAGCTCCTCCTCCGCCGTATACACCTCAGCACTGGCCGCAGGCAAACCCAGTTCATGCTTAGTGTCTGATGGAGGCACACGTCTGGTTTCTTCCAGACCATTTTTTTTTTTTTTTTCTCTCTATTTTCCCACGAAGATTTGACAGGGGCGACGGACCCTTTTGAAGGGGTCCGATCTCCCCAAACCATCAACGGGCGAGCACGTGGAGTAAAGCCTCCACGTATCCTCTCCCGCGACGTGGGACACGAATGCCGGACTCAGCCCTGACCACCCTAAGGTATTGAAACCCTAGGCTGTACAGAGGCAGAAAATAGTCCGTGCGGCCCCCACTGCACCACCAAGGCAAGACCGCGGTGCTGCAAGGAGGCGGATGGTCCCTCTCCTCCACCCCTGAAGGGGTGATGGAGTTAGGGTGCCTGCACCATCCTCACCCCTTTTTTTCTGTGAAGCCCCTCTCTAACCACTGCGGCTGAGAGACGCTGGGACCTTTTTTGGGAGAAAAAAGCCTACGTATGCTCCAGTGGATCACGGCCGGGAACCCACCTTTAATCCAGGATCGTCGGTCGTGGAAGAGTTGGAGCAAAGGGAGAAGCGGTCCGGTGTTTCAGGAGCAGCTCCAAAGCAAAAGCGGGCAAGTCCATGGCTGAGCTCCCCATACCCCTCCCCCCGTATCCGGCGGCCCGCTCTCCGACACAGGGGCGGCCGCCGCCAAAAATTTACCTCCCGGCTTCGTGCCGGCGCTAGGCCGCGGGCGGAAATCTAGCCCCCGGCTTTTGCCGAGGGTCAGGCAACGCGAGGGGTAATTCGGCGTTTAGAAGAGCGCGTTCTCGGGCTCCTCCCCCCAGCAGCGGCACTTCCGGCGGGCCCGGCCCATTGATCCCGAGCGGCCGCCGCCGAAAATTTAGGCCGCGGCTTCGGCCAGCGCTAGGCCGCGGCCTGAAATTTAGCCCCCGGCTTCGGCCGGAGAACTAGGCCGCGGCTGGAAATCGGGTCTCCGGCTTCTGCCGGCGCTAGGCCGCGCCCCGCGACCCCTCCCCCTAGGGCTCGGCTATTTAGGAACGCCTCCCTGAAAGGGGAGCGCGTTTTTTGGAAGTCTGGAGCTTCCGTCTTCCTTTTTTACGCCACACGGTCCAGCAAGTGAGGTGAAAAATCATTAAAGGACGTTCGGGGAACAGGACTGGGGTAAGTGCTACTACCTCCAGCCTGGTTGCTCCGTTTTTTTCTGCGCTCCGCACCGCTACTACCCGCACTGCCACATCCAAATTATTCTGACAGGAGGAAATCTGTGACAGATCCAGTATGTCCAGAAGGGCTAAGACCCACACGGTGTTTTATACTGCATGCATTGCCTGTAGATCCCCTTTTCCGCACGCCCAGACTAATCGGGTCTGCGAAGCCTGTGACTCCGAACGGGCTCAGGAGTCCTTACCTATAACCGAGCCTAGTGCGTCAGGTCCTCCGGAATGGGCCTTGTCTCTTTCTCAATCTGTGGCGTCATTAACCAGAGCAATCGAGTCCCTTCAAGCTCCCGATAGGAGCAGGGACAGTGGTTCACCCGGCTTCACTACGCCTCAGGAACCTCCGGCCTGCAGGGGCCGCGCTCTTACAAGGCAGACGCATGGGAAGCGAACCCATACTGCGTCGCCTATGCCGTCCGGGGCCTCGGCATCCTTTAGCTCAGTTTCTCGCTCTCCCTCTCCTTTGGGGCAAGTGATCAGTATTCAGATTCTGATTCTGAAGGGTCCCTCAATCTAGAGGCACCGTATTGTCAGGAGACAATTGACAGTCTGATTGAAGCTGTCAATCAATCCCTGGGGATAGAGGATGAATCCACCTTGGCCTCCGGTCATAAGGTGTCTTTCAAACGAGCCAGACAAACTCATAAGGTTTTTGGTGCTCATCCTGAGTTTGAGGAGCTGGTGCAGCGCCACCGAGAAAAACCGGAGAAGCGCTTTGCAGGACAAAAGGCCCTTAATACCAGATATCCTTTTGCTCCCGAACTTCTGAAAGTGTGGGCAGAATCTCCTACAGTCGATCCTCCTGTATCGCGTTTAGCGTCTAAAACGCTTCTCTCCCTTCCTAACGGTTCCTCGATCAAGGATCCAACGGATCGTCTGGTTGAAAGTTTGGCCCGCTCAGTGTTTGAGGCATCAGGCTCTGCACTCTCTCCTTCTTTTGCAGCGACTTGGGTTGCTAAGGCCATGATATCTTGGTCGGAGTCTCTAAATAGAGCCCTTCACGGTATAGAGGTGCCTTCTGAGGTAACGGAAATCTCCAATCAGATAGCTCTTGCAGGAGATTTTTTAATTAACGCTTCTATGGATGCGGCAAATTGCGCGGCATTAGCTGCAGCTAATGCGATTGCTATCAGGAGAGCTTTGTGGTTGAGAACTTGGTGAGCGGATTCAACCTCAAAGAAATCACTTACGTCCTTACCCTATCAGAGCGGCCGATTATTTGGCGAGAAGTTGGATCAGCTCATATCTGATGCGACGGGAGGGAAGAGCAGTTTCCTTCCTCAGCAGAGGATTAGACAGCCTTTTCGCCGACAGCTTCAGCCTCGCTTTAGGGCCTTTCGTAACCCAGGTTGGGCCGCGCCAGCCACCTCCAGCGGCTCAGGCTCAGGCCAGAGATCGCCAGGTCTCCTACAAGACCAACCCTTTGGGAAGAATGCGATCTCAACAGCCAAGATCTAGAGGGTCTAAATCCCAAAGATATTCGGATAAATGACTGGAGGCAGAATCCGGTCAATTTATCCAGAGTAGGCGGCCGCTTACTCTGGTTTCGCCTCACTTGGCTATCAATTACTCACGACAAGTGGGTCAGGGAGTTAGTTTTCCTCGGGGTACAAAATAGAATTCATCAATCGTCCGTCAAATCGATTTTTTCCCTCGAGTCTTCCCAAAAAAGAATCCCGTGTTCAAGCCTTATTCAAGGCGGTCGAATCTCTTCGGCGCAGCGGGGTCATTGTTCCTGTTCCAGAGGTCGAAAGGGGTCAGGGGTTTTACTCCAATCTGTTCATAGTACCCAAGAAGGACGGCTCTGTCAGACCCATTTTGGACCTAAAACGACTAAATCAATTTGTCAGAATTCGACGGTTTCGAATGGAGTCTCTCCAATCGGTTATTGCAGCCATGGAGAAGGGGGAATTTCTAGCATCAATAGACATTCAGGATGCCTATCTTCACATCCCCATATTTCCTCCTCATCAGAGGTTTCTTCGGTTTGCCATCGGCAACCTTCACTTCCAGTTCACAGCCTTGCCGTTCGGACTAGCCACAGCCCCCAGGGTGTTCACAAAGGTTATGGCTGGCGTTGTGTCCATTCTGCACTCCCGGGGGATAGTCATTTTGCCATATTTGGACGATCTCCTCATCAAGGGTCCGTCCTATCAGGCTTGCGAGAAGAGTGTCAGCATTACGCTAGACACCCTTGCTCGCCTGGGGTGGCTGGTGAATCTAAAGAAATCGTCTCCCGTGCCATCTCAAAGGATCACCTTTTTAGGAATGATTTTCAACACTGCTCAAGGGTTGATAACTCTTCCTCAGGAGAAGGCTCTAGTTCTCCGTCAGGAGGTACGGATCCTTCGCCAACCAATACCTCACACCATCCGGTTTTGTATGAGGGTCCTAGGAAGGATGGTGGCAGCGATCGAAGCCATTCCATTTGCCCAGTTCCATCTCCGCTCCCTTCAGCATGCTCTCTTGGCAGTATGGAACGGGAGCCCTTACTCGCTCAATTTTCAGTGCCGTCTGTCCCGGCAGGTCAGACAGACGCTTTCGTGGTGGACAAGGGACATCACTCTTCGCCAGGGGCGATATTTTCCTCCAGTCCATTGGCTGATAGTCACAACGGACGCCAGCCTTCTCGGATGGGGAGCAGTGTTTCATCACTATACAGCTCAGGGGACTTGGTGTCGGCAGGAAGCGACCCTCCCAATCAATATTTTGGAGATCCGAGCTGTTCGGCTGGCTCTGAGGCGTTTTCACCATCATTTGGCGGGCCGCCCTGTCCGAATACAATCGGACAATGCCACAGCGGTGGCATACATAAATCATCAGGGGGGTACCCGCAGCAGGGCAGCCATGCGCGAGGTAGGACACATTCTATCCTGGGCAGAAAGAAATCACTCTGTGATATCAGCGGTCCACATTCCAGGCGAGGAGAACTGGGCAGCGGATTTTCTCAGCCGTCAGGGGATAGCGTCAGGGGAATGGTCGCTACATCCCGAGGTATTCCAGCAGATATGCCTACGTTGGGGAACCCCAGATGTGGACCTGATGGCCTCCAGGATAAACGCCAAGGTGCCCAACTTTGTCTCCCGGTACCGAGATCCGCAGGCAATTGCAGTGGATGCCCTGGTTCTACCATGGAATCAGTTTCATCTTCTATACTTGTTTCCACCAATGGCTCTGCTCCCAAGGGTGATCAGGAAGATCAGGTTAGAGGGGGTACCAGCGATATTGATCGCTCCGGATTGGCCGCGTCGCTCATGGTACGCAGAGCTGGTAAAGCTGCTCAGCGACGCACCCTGGCGTCTGCCAGAACGCGTGGATCTTCTCTCCCAGGGCCCAGTTTACCACCAGAACTTAGCGGCCCTGTGTTTGACGGCCTGGCCGTTGAATCTTGGATTCTGACTAGGGCTGGATTCTCCAAAAAGGTCGCCGCCACAATGGCTAGCGCCCGAAAACCCACCTCGGCTCGTATCTACCACGGTACTTGGAAGGTCTTTTTTACATGGTGCAGGGAACATGGTTACTCCCCACTTCACTTTTCAATCCCCAACATTCTGTCTTTTCTCCAAGCAGGCTTAGATTCAGGCTTAGCACCAAGTACTCTTAGGCGTCAAATTTCGGCCTTGTCGGTTCTTTTTCAGCGAAGGATCGCATCTAATTTACAGGTCAAGACCTTTATTCAGGGGGTTGTCCATATAGTGCCCCCCTACAAGGCTCCCTTAGATGTTTGGGATCTCAATCTTGTTCTGGGAGTTCTGCAAGAATCTCCTTTTGAGCCTCTTCAGGAGGTTTCCCTGACATACCTTTCCTGGAAGGTGGTATTTTTAGTGGCCATAACATCCATAAGGCGGGTTTCGGAGCTGGCAGCACTATCCTGCCGAGCTCCGTACTTACTTTTCCACCGTGATAAGGTAGTGCTTAGGCCAGCACCTCCTTTTTGCCTAAAGTCGTGTCCTCATTTCACATCAATGAGGACATTGTTTTGCCCTCATTTTGCCCAGCTCCGACGCACCGGGTAGAAAAAGCTCTCCATACGCTGGATCTGGTGAGAGCACTCAGGAGATATGTATCTCGGACGGCATCCTTTAGGCAGACGGACACGCTGTTTATCCTCCCTGAGGGTCGCAGGAAGGGACTCGCTGCTTCTAGGTCAACTTTAGCCAGATGGATACGGGTAACCATTCAAGAGGCCTACCGCATCAGAGGCGCGGTGGTTCCCACAGGAATCAGGGCTCACTCCACCAGAGCAGTGGGTGCTTCCTGGGCTCTTCGGCATCAGGCTTTGGCAGAACAGGTTTGTAAGGCGGCAACCTGGTCCAGTTTGCATACTTTTTCAAAACATTATAATGTCCATACTCAGGCGTCAGCGGATGCTAGCCTGGGTAGAAGGATTCTTCAGGGCGCGGTAGCGCACCTATGAGCAATGCCTATGTATAATTGCACTGTGGAGTCAGTTTCCCACCCAAGTGGACTGCTTTGGGACGTCCCACAGTCCTGTGTCCCCCAATGAGACGAAGGAGAAATACGGATTTTTGTGTTACTCACCGTAAAATCCTTTTCTCCGAGACGCTCATTGGGGGACACAGCACCCTCCCTTATAGCCGGATGGCTTTGTTTTCTAAGCTAATTTTGTTTGCTTGGGTCTATATCAGTAGATTTACTTCTGGATATATTGTACCTGTATTAATACTGATTTTTGTTTTAGCCTCCTACTGCTTTTTGCACTAAACTGGGTTTGCCTGCGGCCAGTGCTGAGGTGTATACGGCGGAGGAGGAGCTAACCTTTTTTTTATGTTTACTTAGTGTCAGCCTCCTAGCGGCAGTAGCATACACCCACAGTCCTGTGTCCCCCAATGAGCGTCTCGGAGAAAAGGATTTTACGGTGAGTAACACAAAAATCCGTATTTTTTATCTGCATTATTATTTTTGTATCTGTATTGCATTATATGTCAATAAAATACCTTTTTTATTAAATTCATGTTTTTTATATTTTTTATTTATTTAAGTAATTTTTATCATTTATTTTTTGATATTTTATTTTCTGCTGTATAACATAGCAGAACATTGTGCAGAAGTGAGGATAGTGGCCATGTCTGTGTGCCTGAGCTTTTATGAATGGAGCCTGACATCACACGTGCCACTAGGGGATCAATTTACAATTGCATTGCTAAGCATTAAGATAATCTCTGGAGGCGGACTCTCGGGAAGATCTCTATTCCATCCAGAGAGCTTAATACCTCATTTACATATTAATAAAAATTAGGATTTTTCTGCATTAAGTCGTCGGATCACAGATATCAAGGTATCCTTTCGTTCAACTTTCGGTAACCTGCATACCCATATAAATGGCTTAGAGGGTTGATCCTTCTGACAGATTCTCTTTAAGCTCTGGGCCTATTTATTAATATGCATTAAATTACTTTGAACAGTAGATGTCTGCCTTGAAGAAGAGGATGAAAATGGTGAAAGATCTGCATCACGGAAATGTCGTCAAGGAGTCATTACCTTCACAGAAGAGGAAACCGCCGAGTTGGCCAAGATTCGGCCGAGAGAAGGAGCCACGATCTCTGAGAAGGTGCTAGTCCAATCTGCAGCAGAAAAAGATCGTATAAGTGAGATTAAAGATAAAGAGGCTGAAATGGAAATCGAGCCCAAGTTTGCCAACTGTTGTTCATATTGCCCCAAAAGCTTTAAGAAGCCCAGTGACCTAATCAGGTAGAATATCTACTTTTCATCTACTAACCAGTGTAGTTACTGTACTTTCTTTCTGTATGGAAAGGCAAAATATATTGGCTGAAAATGTAAACTTTCATACTGTCCCCAATCTAGATATTCATTCCAGTTGGGGTTGTAGCAGGGTTACACTATGCGTAGAAAAGTATTGGGACACCTACTTATCACATCCCAATCTAAAACCATGGGGCATTAATTTTGACATGGTCTCCCTTTCTTGCTATACCAGATTCCCAATCTTTGGGAATGTTTTCCACAAGTTGTCTAAGGGAATCTTTGTCTATTCATTTAGAAGAGCATTTGTGAGGTCTTAGGCCGCCGGCACTTGGACCCGAGTATGCGGCTGCATAGAAATACATGCTGCCGCACGCTCCGGTCCGAGTACCAGTGCCGGGTATTGATGTAAGAGACTTGCGCAAGAATCGTGCAAGCTTCTCGCAAGTGTGACACCGTCCTTATACTGATGTTGGATGAAAGGACTTGGCTCGTTATCTCGGTTCTAGTTCTCAGCAGTGTAAGAAGGGGTTGAGGTCAGGGATCTGTGTAGACTAGTCAAGTTATTCCACACCAAAGTCAACACATGACATGGGCCAACCCCTAAAAAACAACCCCAATGTATCATCCCTATTTGCAGTAAGGCAGGTAATGTTTTGCTGGCATTCATAAAACACAGACTTGTCTATCAAAATGCCTGATGGAGACATGCGATTCCTCTTTAGCGAGTATTCGTTTCCACTGCTACATAGTCCTTACACCACTTCATGGAAAGCATGGCATTGTGCTTGATGATCTAAGGCTTGTATGCAGCTGCTCAGTTATTTAAGCCCATTCCAACAATCTCCTTTTGGAGTTTTTGTGCTACTGTTAATGCCAGGGAAGGTTTGGATCTTTGCCGTTACAGAGTCATCAGAGTGTTGTCGACTTTACTACACTATGCACATCAATACTCAGTGACCCCGATCTGTCATTTTACATGGTGTGCCACTTCGTGGCTGAGTTGCTGTGGTTCCTAAATGCTTTCACTTTTCAATAATACTATTCACAGTTTATCAGAGGATAAATTTAGAAGAGAAGAAATTTCACAAAATTGTTACACCTCTGACATCCTAATACAGTGCCACGCTTAAAATCAATAAGCTCTTTCGAAAAACCCATTCCTTCACAAATGTTACTAAAGGCAGAATGTATTGCTAGGGGCTGGATTTCATATTCCCAAGGCATTGGGACTGGAAAAAACCCTGTATTCATTAATTAGGAGGTGTGCCAATGCTTTAGTCCAGATCGCGTATCTGTGCATATAGTAGAGCAGGTCTGTTGTGGCTATTAAAAGGAGGATTCTAGAAAATATAGGCCCCTATTCATCAAAGTGTTTACACCAGAAAACTCTTTGAAAGCCTCAAAATTTTGCACAAAAATTTTGTAATTTTTGGCATTTTCACATCTTTCTTTTAGTGTTATTTTTTAATCAGAACAGAAACACCTACGTTTTTAGTGCACTTAAAAAAACTGATGCAAAGCGGAAAGCCAATGATCCACATTGTAGTCTGCGGGACCCATCTACTGACATTTGGATCTGTTGTCTGACATCTGTTTTCCTAATATGTCACTTCACACGAAAGTCCTCTTCTGCTCATACTGCATTTAGCTCCCATACAACCCGTATTATCTTCTGTTTATCTGACCTCATTTTCCGAGCCGCCCCACATGTAGCCGATGTTGATTGCATCTTGTTCTGTTCTGATCACCACCGCTCTGCAAATAAATACGTTGCCTGTTTCTGCTGATGATGTCCATGATAAAAATGGATCTCAGATTTCATAGATGTTAATGCAGAAATGCTCGGAGAATGTGTTGAATAGATGATGCTGCGCACTCACTTCCAGTAATGTTATGGTAATGGCGTACGCGGGCTGCTCTCTGAAAGCATTCCTATGGAAATGAATAGCAAAACATTTTGGTTAATGGTTATATTTATGGAGCTAAATGTTTTTGGATCCAGCTAAAGTGCCGCTGTCCTTAAGCTCTTTAGTTTTCAGCATGCTTTATCTGAATCTTTTTAACCCAGCATATTTGTTTATTAGATACTTGTATTTAGCTGTATTCCAAGGACATTGATCACAAAAGGTTGATATGTTGTGATCAAAATAGTCTAAAAGCATTGAGCCTTGCATAAATTGTTAACATAGTCGTCCTATTAGAAAAAAAAAAAAAAAGGATTTGCTTTTTTTTCCAGAAACCATGAAATAGGCTGCATTTAATATTGAGCAGGCAGCAGATGCAAATACTATATAGGTATTTATTTGGCTTAGAGAAACCATCTTAAAGGGGTTGTCCTGTCCAAATAGATAAGTCTGCAATCACTCTGTGTGGATGCAGGATTTTATAGAGGAGGAGCTGAACAGATTCATATCCATTTTTGTGGGAAAATGTTCAGTAAACCTTGATTTTATTAATTGAAATCCCTGGTGTTTGTATCCATAAGAGTCCAGTGGGCGGTCTTATTCAGTGATTGACAGTCTACCCTGTATGACAGTGCATGCACAGATAGCCGCCAGTCACTAGTAGGACTGCCCACTGGACTCAAATGCATAGGAACACCAGGGATTTTAGTAAATGAAGAATCTTTTCCAACAACCCTATATATCATTCTGCTTTGCTTATCTTTCTCCATGCCGTGCTGTCTATAGATTGGACTGTGTACATAGTGACATTTTCACTTTAAAGGGTATGCCACACTAAACAGCGTCGCTAACGAGATCGCTAAAATACGTCACTATTTAGCGATCTCGTTCGTGACGCTAACGTGTGTGGCATGTAGCAACGACGTGGCCCCTGCTGTGATCTCGCTGATCGTTCACTAGAGTTCTGGACCGTATTTAGATCGTTGGCGTCCCGCTGGTGAGCCTATATCGCTGTGTCTGGCACCTTTTGTGAGCGATGTGCGCTGTTTTTTACATCGCAATGACCGTTAAAGTCGTTAATGAGATCGCTAACCGCTTTTGAGTCGTTAACGAGATCACTAAGTGTGGCAGCTACTAGAGACATTAAAACGATCACAAAAACGATCTCATTAGCTTGCGTCGTTATTGAGATCGCTAACGAGATCACTAAGTGTGGCAGTACCTTAAGACTCCCAGCCAGGTTCATTCCCTGAGACTCCTGGTAAATTTAATAGTTTTCAATTAAAGGTGTAATCTAATAATAACATAAAAATACGTGAATACTTACATTTCTTCTTCCTTTCAGACACATCCGTATTCATACTGGAGAAAAACCTTTTAAATGTGATGAATGTGGGAAGAGTTTTACAGTAAAATCAACCCTGGATTCCCATGTGAAAACTCATGCAGGTTAGTTAATAGTGTGTTACTATGCTGTATGTTCTGTACTCGATCCACAGCAGGACGTCTTCCTACAATAAACCTTTTATTTTGTCAACCATGACACTTTGTTTTCTCTGAGATACTGGAACCAGTAGGGAGAATAGGTAACCAAACAGGTTCTGCCGCTGTGCGGGTCCCTGATGGGATGAAGAGAGGTTTCTGAGACAATGGAAGGCAAAGGTGATTCTAGAAGGAGTTGCTTTAATGTCAAATATTTTTTATACTTGTAAGGTTTTGAGCACGTATAACTAACATTAAGTGGAAAATCCTCAATATGATAGGGCTTATTCACACCGTCATATTTTCGGTCAGACTTCTGTCTGTGAAAAATTTTTAGCCCGCACTCGGACCAGTGTTATTCATTGAGTCAGTGAAGACAAGCAATTTATTTTTTCCACAGACCTAATCTGCTTGTGGAAAAAATTGCAACATGCACTAGTTTCTTCCGTAAGTTGGGTGTCTTCAGTGTTAGATTATAAAGACAGGTAGACCACAGTTTGAGCGCCTTTTTTACCTCAGCACTCCTAGTATCTTTAGCATTAGATTAGAAAGACAGGGTGGATAGCAGTGTGAGCAGCCTCTTCTTTGTACCTCTTCATATGGGTTCTCAAGTATTAGATTAGGATGACAGGGTAGACTGAAGTGTGAGCAACTTTTTTTCCCACTGCACTCCTGGTTTCTCCAGTATTAGGTCAGTATTAGGGTGGACAGCGATATGAGCAGCCTCTTCTTCTTACCTCAGTACCCCTGGTGTCTCCAGTATTAGATCAGAAAGGACTGGTGAACCACACTGTGGGCAAATGTTTCTTACCTCAGCACCCTGGCATCTCCATTTATAGCATCAGGTCAGAAAGGCGTTGATTGTCAGCAATATAGGCCGCCTCTTCTTACCTCAGCATTCTTGTTGTCTCCCAGTATTAGATCAGAAAGACACGGTGGAAAGCAGTGTAAGCAGCCTCTTCTTACATCAACAGTCTTGGTGTCTCCAGTATAAGATCAGAAAGAAAGGATGGACAACAGTGCGAGCAGTCTCTTCTACCTCAGCACCACTTGTATCTCCAGTATTAGATCAGATAGACAGGGTGGACAGCAATGT
>JARQOD010000006.1:267325628-267394359 GCA_033576555.1 Oophaga sylvatica
GTAACCCAAGTCTTTTTCACATGTGCTGTTACTTAGCCCTATTCCTCCCATTTTGTATATGCTTTTTTCATTTTTATTGCCCAGATGTAGTACTTTGCATTTTTCCCTGTTAAAAACCATTCTGTTAGTTGCTGCCCACTGCTCCAGTTTATTTATATATTTTTGAATCCTCTCTCTCTCTTCTCTAGTATTAGCTACCCCTCCTAGCTTTGTGTCATCAGCAAATTTGATCAGTTTACCCTCAATTCCTTCATCTAAATCATTGATAAAGATGTTGAACAATACAGGGCCCAAAACAGAGCCTTGTGGTACCCCACTTGAGACATTCTTCCAACTGGATGTGCAGCCATTTACGACCACTCTTTGAGTCCGATCACTAAGCCAGTTATGAATCCACCTAACGGTTGCCTTCTCCATTCCATACTTAGTCATTTTTTCAATAAGGATTGTGTGAGATACTTTGTCAAATGCTTTGCTGAAGTCAAGATATACTATATCTACAGCATTTCCCTGATCCACCCAGTCAGTGATTCTGTCATAGAAGGAAATTAAAGGGTTAATATATATATATATATATTAATACATATATATATATATATATTTACACATTTGGTATCGCCGCGTTCAGAAACGCCCGATCTATCAAAATATAAAATCAATTAATCTGATCGGTAAACGGCATAACATACCATACATAATGCGGGATATGCATGATGATAAATACTAAACAAACATTTAAATCTGCAATATGATGTGCCATTGAGCAACCAGTACATGATAACTAATCTTAAAAAAAGAAAATTATAAAATATCTATGACCAAAAAGGAACAAAATTCGGAGGTAAGACCTTCAAAAACTTGCTACCGGTACTTAATTTTTTACCATGCATTTCCTTGGCACCCTAATAAATGTGTATATATAATAATATATTGTAGCCTTTCCGGGGGTTTTAGCTCTGAGATCGCTGTCTGGGTAGACAGAATGGCATGGAAACAGTTCATTCAGACAGCAATTATGGTAAAAACTGGCCGCAACCAGTTTTATTAAAGTCCACAGCAAACAGATAAAACAAAGCATAAACAAAAGACCTAGGCTTGTCTACCACTAATTACACTTATGTAATGTCCCTTTCTATCAGGAACCCAGACTCTATCAGTCTGTGCCCAAAACAACACATATGATATATGTTACCAGTATGGAGTCTCCCAGATACTCCTCCTTATGTCTGAAGGTCCACCCGACTTCCAGACTTGAGAAAGATCCACTCCTATTCAGTAGTCATTATGCTGGAGGTTCACAGAGACACTCCTGTGTCCGGGTCCTTCCTGCACCCAGACTGAGACGGCTCTCCTCCTCTTCAGTAATCATCAGCATGGAGGTTCACAGAGACACTCCTGTGTCCGGGGTCCTTCCTGCACCCAGACTGAGACGGCTCTCCTCCTCTTCAGTAGCTTATCCGCATGTATTCTCACAGAGACTGCTTCCTTGTGCCAGGACACCTCTCTGTGTCCAGGCTGAAGACAGCTCTAACACTCTTGGCTTATCCGCATGGATTCTCACAGAGACTGCTTCCTTGTGCCAGAACACCTCTCTGTGTCCAGGCTGAAGACAGCTCTAACACTCTTGGAGACTGTTTCTTGTGCCAGGACACCTCCCTGTGTCCAGGCTAAACTAGCTCTCTGACTGTGTTTCCAGACACCTATTTCTGGCTTCTTAATTAACAGCTGAGTGGTTACAGGTTTGAGCTGCAAGTATGCACTGAGTGGAAGGTGTAATGACCTTTCTCTACCACCAGGTCTACAAAGCCATACACCTCCCTTATACCAGTCAGCAAAGCACCCAGGTGAAATATACACCCCATCTAACCCACATATTCTCACTGTCTCACATATCCCCCCCTCTTCTCCAGACCGGAGGGCTGGTCATCCAGACCGGAGGACTGGTCAACAAACCTAAAGAGACAGTGAACACAGCTCAAGTCATAGCCAACATCAGCTTCATCTTTATCTTCCATTAAGCAGGGTTTCTATACCCTTACACACACACACACACACACTGTGTGATGTCACAGTCATGTGACCAGTCAACTGAGGAGAAGGAACATGGACAGTCAAAACATACATACTGATCCATTAAATGAATGCCAGCCAGCGCTGCATTACCCATCCGTCCCCTCTGCATACAACTTTATCCTAGGTATTTAGACACATACCCCTTGGGTGGGTTTGTAGGTGACTGGACCCGCCCAGCTCTCCAAGTCACCTGGAAGCCTCCCAATGTATAGCACAAGTCTCAGCAGTAGATCTGCTGAACCAAAATATATCCAGGCTTCCATCACAGGGCCACCCACCTCTGCGATACATACCGTCCATCCATCACATGCCTCCATGCATATCCTGAGGGCCATACCCAGTGCACCCTCTGTTCAAATTTGTGGGGTCGAACACCTGCCACCCGACCAGAGATCCCCCTCGGTCGCCTCTGCCAGTCACCCCGTCTCAGTTGATTTTGGGCACTATGCAATATCACCTCTTTGTTAGGCCTCTCTCCGCCCCCAGCGGTCAGAACGTTGGCCTTGTCCTTGTGTCGGTGTCACCTCACCCGACCTTTCTTTCCCCAACTGACTCCTACCGTCTTGCGGTCACGAGTCCATCTTCCAGTCAAATTTACTGGTAGTTCTGAGTCTGACTCTCTGTCTTTTCGTCCGCCACCGGGTCTCACACTCAGCCGTGAGCTAACAGAAGCGTCATCTCTACCCCTCGTTGTTTTAGCACGTCTACTGCCAATCCCAGGGAAGCCTCTCGTCTCTCCCTTTCTTGGGCTGGAAGTAGTCGCTCTCTTTGTCCCAACTGTAAAACATCCTCAGATGGCATCTTCTGTCTGGCTGTAAGGTCAGCATCAGCCCTCTTCTCAGGACTCTCAACCTCCTCTGCCACCATGCCTTCCTCACTTGCACTGGTTGCTTTATTGTCATCAGATGATTCATTATCACTCCCACTATCCCTGTCTGACCCCTTTTCTCAGCCACATCCGGCTCACTGTCAGGGTTATACAATTCACTCTCATTCTCATCCTGCTCACTTTCAGGAGTATACAATTTATTTTCATTCACATCTTGCTCACTGTCAGGGTTATACAACTCATTCCCATTCACATCTTGATCTGGAACCTTAGTTAACATGTTATCCTCAACATTAACTTCACCATCTGGTCACTCAAGTATGTGACTATGTGACAACCCCAGCACTGTACCTCCATATAGCTCAGGTACCAGGAGCTGACTCACGACCTCTCCCTGGACTTCAGTGTCCCTATACAATAGGTTATTGTTCATGGCAGCATGAGGAAACCTCTCCTCCGAGCCAGGCTCTTGGGGAACCTCATTCAGAACAATTACATTTTCCGGTGCCGTTTTAAGAATGGGGGCTTGCACCGGCTCACTCCCAAAATTGTCACAGGAGCCAGGCAGGTCAGGGACACTCGGTTCCCGAGAACCACCATCCTCGTCTCCCAACATCACCTGCAAAGAAATTTCATCTTTATCACGGTCAACATCAGTATCATACAAGATAAACGGCCCACTAACATTGTGTTCCGCCCCTCGGGACTGCGTACCCTCAGTAGGGGCTTCATCACACTGTCCATCAGAATCACCCTTCCCCCAGAGATCCTTAGACCGGGGAAAGTCATTACCCAATATAACGGGTTGCACCAGGGTCTTCACTACCCCACTTCACATGAAACCTCCCGAGTTTGGGGACCAAGTCCACGGCAGTCTCTGGG
The DNA here is from genome assembly GCA_033576555.1 of Oophaga sylvatica. Taxonomy (NCBI): domain Eukaryota; kingdom Metazoa; phylum Chordata; class Amphibia; order Anura; family Dendrobatidae; genus Oophaga; species Oophaga sylvatica. Next base: position 267,329,413 of record JARQOD010000006.1, read on the forward strand.
TAGACTTTGGTGTCTCCATGGATGCACACCATACTCAAGTGCTTATCAGGGATGAAGTCCCTATCAATCAGGCTGTCACATACGGAAGTCACTGGACTCTCTGAGTCCAAGAGGGCCTGCGCTGAGCAACCATTTGTAACCACCGGGGACACCTGTGGTCCAGTCTCTTCGGTTGCGGTGGTCACACACACAGGTTCTGCGCAGAGAGAGAGGGATCTGCCAACATCACGGCACATAGGCTCCCCCTCTAGTGGACAGTTGGCTGCAATTTCACGACATCTCCAACACTGTCCATCACACTCTCCACCCACATGTCCCCTCGGGCCTGAACCCGCTTATCAGCATACCCCATGTCCCCAACAGCTGGAACGCTCTTACCGCGAGAGTTCAGCGTCCGGGAACTCTGAAGTAGCGATCTCTCAGACGGCTGTACCTCAGGAGGACATGCTCGGGTGCAGCGGCTCACCATCACCTTTTCAACTCCATAATCAGGCCTGCTGACTGCAGACTCCCAACTGTATCTCCAGTCATGAACTCCCCTGGCACGGGCTGTCACCGTAACACCCAGCCGGACAAGAATCCCCACTTTCATCTTAGCATAGTTTTGGCGGTCCTGCTCGCTCAGGTCAGCATAGGCCCTTTGGGGCTCTCCAATCAGATAGGGTGCGACCATCATGGCCCATTCAGATAGGGGCAGATTCTCCTTCTCTGCCAGTCTCTCAAACCTAGTGAGATATACCTCCACATCATCACGAGGTGTCATCTTTTCCAAGGACCGTCTTACCGCCCTCTTCACAGCGGACAAGTCAGGTGACTTTGCAACATTACTTTGGGACGATGCACCACAAGTCCCCTGCAGTGCTGCAACCTGCTCAAAAAACAACCGGTTATTCTCCTGCTGCTGCTGCAGGATTTGCTGCTGGTACTGCTGCATTTGCCGCTGGTACTGCAGGCGCTGCTGCTCCATGCTCTGCTGCATGCTTCGCTGGGCCTGTACCAGGTACTCAATGAGCTCCTTCACACGGCCGGACTTATCTGTCTCAACCACGGCAGTTTTATGTTGCACATTAACTTGCGCCATTTGTTCAAACAGCGCCTCCATGCTGTCATCCATGCTGTCAGACTTCTCTGTCTTAACAACGGCAGTCTTCACTCAAGACATACACACTCCACAGTTTTTTCCACAGAAAAATTCAGCTCTGCTGTGCAGACACCTTTTTTTTTTTTTCCTTTGCAAAGTCTATTAGGGCTACTGTCTCTTTAAGACTGCTCCACAAACTTTTCTTTTGCTGCTGCACATTCCACAGTCATTTTCACAACAAGTTCAGCTTTGCTGTGCATACACTTCCTCTCTGCAGACCCTATCAGGGCCACTGTCTCTCCAAGACTGCTCCAAACAGACGTTTCTGCTGACACACACTTTTTTTTTTTTTTCTGTTGCTATTTCAATAGACTTCACCTTTAATGCTGTCTCTTGCCACTGTGCTGCATGCACACTCCAGCACTAACTGTACCAGGCCCTGCGCTGCCCCAGCATTCTCCACCAATTGTAGCCTTTCCGGGGGTTTTAGCTCTGAGATCGCTGTCTGGGTAGACAGAATGGCATGGAAACAGTTCATTCAGACAGCAATTATGGTAAAAACTGGCCGCAACCAGTTTTATTAAAGTCCACAGCAAACAGATAAAACAAAGCATAAACAAAAGACCTAGGCTTGTCTAGCCACTAATTACACTTATGTAATGTCCCTTTCTATCAGGAACCCAGACTCTATCAGTCTGTGCCCAAAACAACACATATGATATATGTCTTACCAGTATGGAGTCTCCCAGATACTCCTCCTTATGTCTGAAGGTCCACCCGACTTCCAGACTTGAGAAAGATCCACTCCTATTCAGTAGTCATTATGCTGGAGGTTCACAGAGACACTCCTGTGTCCGGGGTCCTTCCTGCACCCAGACTGAGACGGCTCTCCTCCTCTTCAGTAATCATCAGCATGGAGGTTCACAGAGACACTCCTGTGTCCGGGGTCCTTCCTGCACCCAGACTGAGACGGCTCTCCTCCTCTTCAGTAGCTTATCCGCATGTATTCTCACAGAGACTGCTTCCTTGTGCCAGGACACCTCTCTGTGTCCAGGCTGAAGACAGCTCTAACACTCTTGGCTTATCCGCATGGATTCTCACAGAGACTGCTTCCTTGTGCCAGAACACCTCTCTGTGTCCAGGCTGAAGACAGCTCTAACACTCTTGGAGACTGTTTCTTGTGCCAGGACACCTCCCTGTGTCCAGGCTAAACTAGCTCTCTGACTGTGTTTCCAGACACCTATTTCTGGCTTCTTAATTAACAGCTGAGTGGTTACAGGTTTGAGCTGCAAGTATGCACTGAGTGGAAGGTGTAATGACCTTTCTCTACCACCAGGTCTACAAAGCCATACACCTCCCTTATACCAGTCAGCAAAGCACCCAGGTGAAATATACACCCCATCTAACCCACATATTCTCACTGTCTCACATATCCCCCCCCCTCTTCTCCAGACCGGAGGGCTGGTCATCCAGACCGGAGGACTGGTCAACAACTTACCTCTCGTGGCAGCCTGTTCCACTCCTTGATCACCCTAACTGTCAAAAAGTTTTTTCTAATATCTAATCTTTGTCTCCTCCCATTCAGTTTCATCCCAATGCTTCTAGTCTTTCCTTGTGCAAATGAGAATAAAGATGATCCTTCTACAATGTGACAGCCCTTGAGATATTTGTAGACAGCTATTAAGTCTCCTCTCAGTCTTCTTTTTGGCAAGCTAAACATTCCCAAATCCTGCAACCGTTCCTCATAGGACATGGTTTGCAGACCGGTCACCATTCTGGTGGCTCTCCTTTGAACTTGCTCCAGTTTGTTGATGTCTTTTTTAAAATGTGGTGCCCAAAACTGGACACAGTATTCCAGATGAGGTCTAACCAAAGAGGAGTAGAGGGCAATAATGACCTCACGTGATCTAGACTGTATGCTTCTGTTGATACATCCTAGAATTGTATTTGCCTTTTTTGCTGCTGCATCACACTGTTGACTCATGTTCAGTCTGTGATCAATTAGTTTACCCAAGTCTTTTTCACATGTGCTGTTACTTAGCCCTATTCCCCCATTTTGTATATGCTTTTTTTCATTTTTATTGCCCAGATGTAGTACTTTGCATTTTTCCCTGTTAAAAACCATTCTGTTAGTTGCTGCCCACTGCTCCAGTTTATTTATATCTTTTTGAATCCTCTCTCTCTCTTCTCTAGTATTAGCTACCCCTCCTAGCTTTGTGTCATCAGCAAATTTGATCAGTTTACCCTCAATTCCTTCATCTAAATCATTGATAAAGATGTTGAACAATACAGGGCCCAAAACAGAGCCTTGTGGTACCCCACTTGAGACATTCTTCCAACTGGATGTGCAGCCATTTACGACCACTCTTTGAGTCCGATCACTAAGCCAGTTATGAATCCACCTAACGGTTGCCTTGTCCATTCCATACTTAGTCATTTTTTCAATAAGGATTGTGTGAGATACTTTGTCAAATGCTTTGCTGAAGTCAAGATATACTATATCTACAGCATTTCCCTGATCCACCCAGTCAGTGATTCTGTCATAGAAGGAAATTAAAGGGTTAATATATATATATATATATACACATTTGGTATCGCCGCGTTCAGAAACGCCCGATCTATCAAAATATAAAATCAATTAATCTGATCGGTAAACGGCATAACATACCATACATAATGCGGGATATGCATGATGATAAATACTAAACAAACATTTAAATCTGCAATATGATGTGCCATTGAGCAACCAGTACATGATAACTAATCTTAAAAAAAGAAAATTATAAAATATCTATGACCAAAAAGGAACAAAATTCGGAGGTAAGACCTTCAAAAACTTGCTACCGGTACTTAATTTTTTACCATGCATTTCCTTGGCACCCTAATAAATGTGTATATATATATATATTGTAGCCTTTCCGGGGTTTTAGCTCTGAGATCGCTGTCTGGGTAGACAGAATGGCATGGAAACAGTTCATTCAGACAGCAATTATGGTAAAAACTGGCCGCAACCAGTTTTATTAAAGTCCACAGCAAACAGATAAAACAAAGCATAAACAAAAGACCTAGGCTTGTCTAGCCACTAATTACACTTATGTAATGTCCCTTTCTATCAGGAACCCAGACTCTATCAGTCTGTGCCCAAAACAACACATATGATATATGTTACCAGTATGGAGTCTCCCAGATACTCCTCCTTATGTCTGAAGGTCCACCCGACTTCCAGACTTGAGAAAGATCCACTCCTATTCAGTAGTCATTATGCTGGAGGTTCACAGAGACACTCCTGTGTCCGGGTCCTTCCTGCACCCAGACTGAGACGGCTCTCCTCCTCTTCAGTAATCATCAGCATGGAGGTTCACAGAGACACTCCTGTGTCCGGGGTCCTTCCTGCACCCAGACTGAGACGGCTCTCCTCCTCTTCAGTAGCTTATCCGCATGTATTCTCACAGAGACTGCTTCCTTGTGCCAGGACACCTCTCTGTGTCCAGGCTGAAGACAGCTCTAACACTCTTGGCTTATCCGCATGGATTCTCACAGAGACTGCTTCCTTGTGCCAGAACACCTCTCTGTGTCCAGGCTTAAGACAGCTCTAACACTCTTGGAGACTGTTTCTTGTGCCAGGACACCTCCCTGTGTCCAGGCTAAACTAGCTCTCTGACTGTGTTTCCAGACACCTATTTCTGGCTTCTTAATTAACAGCTGAGTGGTTACAGGTTTGAGCTGCAAGTATGCACTGAGTGGAAGGTGTAATGACCTTTCTCTACCACCAGGTCTACAAAGCCATACACCTCCCTTATACCAGTCAGCAAAGCACCCAGGTGAAATATACACCCCATCTAACCCACATATTCTCACTGTCTCACAAATATATATATATATATATATATATATATATATTTAATGTAAGGTTTCACTCACTCGGCTGCTTCAGAGGTAATTCAGGAGACACTTTCTTATGCAAAAAGTCTTTAGGTTTATTGCATCATAAACCATATGGTAACATACAATACACTCTTCAATGCTTCAGCTCCTGCCTGGAGCCTCGCTCTTCAGTCACAGAGACCTCTCTGTAATGTCCTGCCTTGGACACATGGAAGCCTGTCCACACTGGCAGACTCCCACACACTCTCTCACAGGTGCAAAACAAACTCCATTACATAGGTGTAACCCCACCCATAGGTGAGGTCAGGATCACATGGTTAGGTCACCTGATCATGACCTCATCACAGGTCCTTTTGATACACATAACATAGGTGAGGTCAGGATCACATGGTTAGGTCACCTTGTTATTTCATTTGCTTGTTGCAAAAATTTTTAATTATTGTGTATCATGTGCCTTCAGCAAACTTTTTGCTGATTCAGTATTGTATATTTTTGTACGAATAAAAATTGTTTATATGTACCATTTAGTGGCATACATTGTTTATTTGTTTCCACTACCTGTGTTTTGCATTTTGACTGTGGTATATGGCCCTGTATGGGCTCTAATTATCAGTGGGTATTTTATGTGATTTATAAGAGAGGTCTCTGTGACTGAAGAGCGAGGCTTCAGGCAGGAGCTGAAGCATTGAATAGTGTATTGTATGTTACCATATGGTTTATGATGCAATAAACCTAAAGACTTTTTGCATAAGAAAGTGTCTCCTGAATTACCTCTGAAGCAGTCGAGTGAGTGAAACCTTACAATTGGTGGATGGAATGCTGGCAGCGACCCAAGGAGCACATGTTCCAGGACTGGGAATGAGAAATGATGAGGAAGTGTGTGGGAGTCTGCCAGTGTGGACAGGCTTCCATGTGTCCAAGGCAGGACATTACAGAGAGGTCTCTGTGCAACAAGCAAATGAAATAACAAGACGGACTATCTACCATAGGAGTATAGATCAATCAGCAGTGATGTCAAGTAAAATACCTCAATGTAAGACATGCAGATATGCCAGCTATATAGTAATGTGGCGCATATACTGCCAATCCAAAAATGCTGGTAACCCTGTCAGACTTACTCGGTATGAGCATATAGCAGGTTGAAAAAACATACCTAGCAAACCGCTGATGTAAACTCCACGGACGTCCCTCTGCCCCGACGCGCGTTTCGCACTGCTTCTTCGGGAGGCGTCTGACAGGGTTACCAGCATTTTTGGATTGGCAATATATGCGCCACATTACTATATAGCTGGCATATCTGCATGTCTTACATTGAGGTATTTTACTTGACATCACTGCTGATTGATCTATACTCCTATGGTAGATAGTCCCGTCTTGTTATTTCATTTGCTTGTTGCACAGAGACCTTTTGATACACATAACATAGGTGAGGTCAGGATCACATGGTTAGGTCACCTGATCATGACCTCATCACAGGTCCTTCACCACAACACAAACCATGCTTCCATGCATACCTCGAGGAGCATACACAGTGCCCCCTAGCTGCATCAGGTGTCACTACACCACAAATATAATATATATATATATATTGTATAGATATATGTATTACACACCATGTTCCAAATTATTATGCAAATTATATTTTTCTCTGATTTTCCTAAGTGGTCGGTGCAATTGACAGTTAGTCTAATAAAAGTCATCACCTGTTAGAGTATACATCAAATTTTATTGACGAAACCTGCCAATGATAACAGTATAATATCCAAAATGAATAAAAACTCAAAATGCACTGTTCCAAATTATTAGGCATAGTAGAATTTCTGAACATTTGATCTGTTTTAAAGAACTGAAAATGCTCATTTGTGGAATTTGCAGCATTAGGTGGTCACATTCACTGAACAAAAAAGCTATTTAACTCCAAAACATCCTAACAGGCCAAGTTACATGTTAACATAGGAACTCTTCTTTGATATCACCTTCACAATTCTTGCATCCATTGACTTGTGAGTTTTTGGAGAGTTTCTGCTTGTATCTCTTTGTATGAAGTCAGAATAGCCTCCCAGAGCTGCTGTTTTGCTGTGAACTGACTCCCACCCTCATAGATCTTTTGCTTGATGAAACTCCAAAGGTTCTCTATAGGTTTGAGGTCAGGGGAAGATGGTGGGCTCACCATGAGTTTATCTCCTTTTATGCCCATAGCAGCCAATGACTCAGAGGTATTCTTTGCAGCATGAGATGGTGCATTGTCATGCATGAAGATGATTTTGCTTCTGAAGGCACGTTTCTGCTTTTTATACCATGGAAGAAAGTTGTCAGTCAGAAACTCTATATACTTTGCAGAGGTCATTTTCACACCTTCAGTAACATTAAAGGGCCCTACCAGCTGTTTCTCCATGATTCCGGCCCAAAATATGACTCCTCCACCTCCTTGATTACGTCGCAGCCTTGTTGGGACATGGTGGCCTTCCACCTACCATCCACTACTCCATCCATCTGGACCATCCAGGGTTGCTCGACACTCATCAGTAAACAAGACTGTTTGAAAATTAGTCTTCATGTATGTCTGGGCCCACTGCAACCGTTTCTGCTTGTGAGCACTGTTTAGGGTGGCCGAATAGTAGGTTTATGCACCACAGCAAGCCTTTGAAGGATCCTACACTTTGAGGTTCGAGGGACTCCAGAGGCACCAGCAGCTTCAAATATCTGTTTGCTGGTTTGTAATGGCTTTGTAGCAGCTGCTCTCTTAATCCGATGAACTTGCCTGGCAGAAACCGTCCTTATTCTGAACTTATCAGCACGAACATGTCTGTGCTCAGAATCAGCCACAAATCTCTTAACAGTACATGATCACGCTTAAATTTTCGGGAAATATCTAATGTTTTCATCCCTTGACCAAGGCATTGCACTATTTGGTTCTTTTCAGCAGCAGAGAGATCCTTTTTCTTTCCCATGTTACTTGAAAACTCTGGCCTGCTTAATAGTGTGGAATATCCCGTTTTCCTTTTATTGGGCTCACATGGCAAACTAAATATCACAGGTATCTGAGATTGATTTCAGTGAACCGAAGAACTCTGAGACACAATACCATCAATGGGTTTAATTTACAAAAGAAAACGCTATGACACTTAAAACCAATTTGCATAATAATTTGGAACATGGTGTGTTATATATATATATATATATATATATAATATATATATATATATATTAAAACCTATCCATCACATATATAATTAGTGCGTTGCATGTGTAGGTTACTGTACATCTATTAAACTAATAAGTAAATTTTACGAATGATGTGGAATCCCCCTATTTTTGGCAACCAGCAATGGTAAAGCAGACAGCTGTGAGCTGATATTATCATTCTGGGAAGGTCCCTGGTTATTGGTTCCTTCCCAGCCTAAAAATACCAGCCCGCAGCCGCCCCAGAAGTAGAGCATGACATTAGATGCTCCAATTCTGGCGCTTCACTTTGCCAACTCACCAGGGTATTGGGAAAAGCCAATCACGGTAATAAAACTTGGGGGTGATGTCAGCTGTGAATTCTCTAAAAACACAGCTGACATCATGCCCTGGTGTTAGTAATAGAGAGATGCCTATCAGACACCCCCATTATTAACTCAGTAATAGCAAGGTAACACACACACACACAAAAAATACTTTATTCAAATAAACACTTCCTGACACTTTCCCTGATTCACCCCTCTATAGAAAAAATTGTTTATTTAAATCAAGTATTTTTGTGTGTGTTATTCTTTTTTTTTTCTGGGTTAGTAATTGCACTGTCTTATAGACACCTCTCTATTACTAACAACATGACTTGATGTCAGCTGTGTTTTTTGACAATTCACAGTTGACCTCACCCCCAAGCCCCATTACCCTGATTTGCCCAGGGCATTGGGAAGAGCCAAGGTTAAGTGCCAGAATTGGAGCATCTCATGTGATGTTCCACTTCTGAGTTGGCTGTAGGCAGGTATTTTTATGCTGGAAGGGCCCAAATAGCCATGGACGTTCATAGACTGATAATATCTGCCCCCAGCTTTCTGCTTTACCTTGGCTTGTTACCAAAAATAGGGGAGACCCCACATAATTTTTTTCATTTATTTATTAGGTTAATACATGTTCATTAAGCTACACACGCAAGGCACTAATTATATACCTCACAGATATCTATCTATGTATCCATTTATCTATCGATCATCTATTTACCCAATTTCAATCTATATCTTTGCACATGTTAAACACATAAACATCAGTCATTTCTATTCTTCATCCAATTCTTGTATGTGTTACTTTGGCAGCACACCAATGTCATCAGTGTGCCGTCCGTGTTTACTCTGACCCACAGACTTTTATTGGCCCTTGTCATGCATGGTGCCAGAAAAAAACGGACATGTCTACGTGTGGGTCACACGGACACACAGTTCGTGTGAAAACACAGACATATGCGCAGCCCCATAGGTTATAATGGGTACCTGTGAATACGTGCGTCCGGTACGTATAAAAACTGATGCTTCACGTACCGGAGACATGTATATGTGATGGGGGATTAAGCTAGTGTAGATGAGCAGGTGGGCACTATTCATGTGCATTTCTGCATGTATACTGTAGGGTCTTCTTTGGTAGATCAGTAAACAGTAATGACATATAAACATTGAAAATGTCACATTTTTACGCCTATTGAACTAATTTCGATTAGTCTTAGTTGACTTAATTATATCATCATAAACCCTTGCTCCATAGATACTACCTTGCTTTTTTTTACTGACTATTTAGGATTTTTTTACATATATAATATCAGATTTTTTTTTGTATCTAGAGCTTAGTCACTGAGAACCTTTATTTCATAGGTTACAGATGAGGCTCACATAGCAAAGAACAGTGATGCAGAAAAGCAAGATAGGATTCATCAGTGTTTTGAATGCAACCTTTACTTTCCCTCTGCTGCCACATTGGCAGAGCACAACAAAGACGCTCATGGGAAAGAACGGATTCACGTGTGCCACCTATGCAATAAAGCTTTCAAGAGGGCATCTCATTTAAAAGTGAGTGAGTCTCCATCTTTGGAAATCAAATGAAACAAAACTTGAGTTAGATATGAAAAAAAAAGTAAGACCACTGGGGGTGCACCTACTGGGACACTCTATTCCCTAGAATGGGAGTCCTAAAGTCCCCTGTGTGAATGCAACATGAATGCCCACCGTACTGTACACTTGAATAATACCAACAGATGTAGTCTTTCTGTCTGCCCTATAGAAGTGAATGGCGCAGTAAACAAGCAAGCGCATAACCACTCCATTCACATAATGGACTTTATGACACCTGTTCACTAAAGGGGAGGTCTGAACAGTGACATTTCCAGTGATCATTCACTTATCCTGTAGATAGTGCTACTGATCAGTGGGGGTCTGAGACCCCACCGATCAGTCAAACTACTGTTCTGAAGTCCACAGCTCCTGCATGAACTGCGCACATAAAACTGTGTAGGGGCTCAATAGTAAGTCTAAGTGTACACATTCACTTTCAGACCTGCGACTAGAGCCATAGACTTACTATTCAGCCCTTAGACAACTCTGTGCTCTCATACAGAAGCTGCGGACTTCAGATCAGTATTTTGAGTGATTGGTGGGGGTCTCAGAACCTAAACCTCCACTGATCAGCAGTAGATATAGGCGGACACCTGGATGTTCAGGTCCTGCGGGTTTGGCCGAACAGTTACAAAAAGTTCGGGTTTGAGTACCAGAACAGTACCTGGACCCAAACCCGGATCCCATTCACTTGAATGACGGGCCCTAACATCCAGTGTTTGTCACACTGTTTTGGGCATGACAGCGCGGCAAACACCCCTTCTAATCGGCGGTGAAATCATTCCTGTCGGTCAGAGAGCTGCTGTTCCCGCGCTGTTAAGACAGCGTGAGCGCTCAGCTGTGATCGGAGGTATAAAGTTTACCTCCGGTCACTTGTGTTAGCTGATGGGACTACAGCTCCCATCATCTGACACCTGCTGACGCTAATAACAGCGAGAGCAGGGGCAGCTCATGGGTGTATTCATTATCCGGCTCCTGCTCTGTAAATAAATAAATAATATTTAAAAAAAAACAGCGTGTGTCCCCTGTATTTTTGACAACCAGCCAGGCAAAACTCACAGCTGGGGTCTGCAACCCTCAGCTGTCAGCTTAAACAAGGCTGGTTATCAAGAATAGAGGGGTCCCCATGCTATTTTTTTAATTATTTAAATAATTTAAAAACCAGCGTGGTGTCCCCTTCATTTTTGACAACCAGCCTTGCTAAAGCAGACAGCTGGGGGCTGTTATTCTCAGGCTGATAAGGGGCCATGGAAATTACACCCCAGCCTAAAAATAGCAGCCTACAGCGGCCCAGAAAAGGCACATCTGTTAGATGCGTCAATTCTTCCCACTTGCCCTGTAGCGGTGGCAAGTGGGGTTAATATTTGTGAGGTTGATGTCACATTTGTATTGTCAGGTGACATCAAGCCCACTGATTACTAATGGAGACGTGTCTATCAATCACTTATCCATTACTAATCCTATAGTTATATGGTAAATAAAGACACAGCTAAAATAAAGTTATTTATTAGACATAAGACTAAACACAGTTTTACTTTTTTATTTAAAAAAAAATATTTTATTCTTGATAACGAGCCTTGTTGAAGCTGACAGCTGAGGGTTGCAGCCCCCAGCTGTGAGTTTTGCCTGGCTGGTTGTCAAAAATACAGGAGAACCCACGCCATTTTTTTTTTATTTACAGCGCAGGAGCCGGCTAATAAATACACCCATCAGCCGCTCCTGCTCTTGCTGTTATTAGCGGCAGCAGGTGTCGGATGATGGGAGCAGTTGTCCCATCCGCTGACACCTGTGACCGGAGGTAAAATTTATACCTCCAATCACAGCTGAGCGCTCAAGCTGTCTTTTGACAGCGTTGGAACCGCAGTTCTCTGACTGGTGGGGATGATTTCACCGCCGATCAGAAGCAGTGATTGTCATGCACATGACAGCGCGACAAACACCCGGTGTTTGGGCAGCCGAACCCGAACAGTAACGCGGACTTCCTGGTGAAGTCAGTGTTCAGTGTCCGTGCCCGAATAGTAGGTGTTCGATACGGACGTCAAACTTTACTGTTCGGGTTTGCCCATCTCGAATCAGCAGCACTACGCAGCACCTGTCATATATAAAAAATTTATGTAGTGATATTTACACTTCTAGTAGAAATCTTTAGTTTTAGTTTTCATTTTAGTGTTGTAGATATAGAAGATCCTGTTATGTATAATATGTGTTTTGATGCAGCTCTCAAAAAAACAAAGTACATGAGAATATTAATAATTAATCTTAGTGATATCCGGACCTTCGTGCACCACTATAATATATTTATATCTTACTCAACAGGAGCACATGCAGACACATCAGCCTGGACCGTCACGAAGTTCCCAGATGCCAAAATTATTTAGGTGTGATACCTGTGATAAGGCTTTTGCTAAACCAAGTCAGCTTGAAAGACACAGTCGCATCCATACAGGTACCTTATAGTACAGTACCAGAAATAGAGGCAGCAAATGTCGTTTGTACTGTTACACCTCATCGTTATAGATTACCAAAATCAGCAGGAAGCCATATACTGTACTGCCAAAAGTATGTGAGCATACCTCTCAATAATTAATATTGGGAAGTTCCGTGAAGGGTAATTATAACCCTTTAGTCATTATCATTTTGTTTGCTTTATTATGGTGGAACTCAGGTCGCCCTCACATTTACTCCTTTTGAGCACCTTTTGGGAGGAACTAAATAGCAGACTGAGAAGCAACCCATCTCATCACCTCTTGACGTAAACAAATGCTCCTTTTGCTAAATGCCAGGATACCGGAAAAGTACATTTCCAGTAAAGGATCCAGGGACCAAGAATTGTTAAAGGTGGTTTAATGTCAACGCATTTCAAAGTCAACAGACTCCTTCTTCAGAATGACCACATGTACCATTTGGCATTCGTAGGTACATGTGGTTGTAATGAAGAACCTAAAGAAGAATTCTGTTGACTCGTTGACCTTAAACTTCTTTTAACAATTCTTGGTCCATGGAAATTCAGCAACGCAGAGTTGATCCGCTTTCCTTGTATCCTGACATGTTGATTGATGGTGGATATTGCAGCATGTGATATCAAACACCCTATAGTGGTTATGTCACCAATTCTGCTTACATGGATAAGACCCTTTTTGCGCTTTATGTTCCCTTATAGCATCCTTGACCGTAGAATGAAGGGTAGTCTTCCCAGGAGAGATGGGGCTGACGCTATGTAAATTCCCATGGTTTTGGAAATGGATGTCCACTAAAGTGTGATGGTTCACGTACTTTTGGCTATATAATGTTCAGTACATGTAACATTTTATTATTATGGCAGTTTATTGTTACATTTATGTAAGAGTCAATTGTAAGTTATGGATCAAGGGTTTTTTATGATGACCCTGAAGATCTTCTTCTGAAATTGCTGCATAATTCAGGATACTTTTACTCACTGTAGTATTGTCTCTGATGTAAAATCACCATATTATCATTTCAGAGATAGATGAGAAATATATTTTGAGATGACCTTAAAAAGCCTGTATTAAGCTGTATGTGTGAATATTGTCTGGACGCACTAGAACTAAAGCTCTCAAGATAAATAGCCAGATCAGATAGCTAGATATCAGTGTGGCGCTGTCTTCACTTCAAGAAAAAGTAGTTTTATCCTTTAATACCTTTAATCATTTCTTCCACTGAAAAACTGAGAAAAATAATTCTATTTAATTAGAAAATGTCCTTGTTATCAATACTGAAATAAACCCACTGAAAACCAAGTTGAAGGAAATGCTTGTTGGCCAGTGTAGTGGCTCAGTGGTTATAATTGCGCTCTTGTAGAGCAGGACCCTGGGTTCACATTTGATCAGGGCAACATCTGCATGTAGTTTATGTTCTCCAAATAGTTCCACTTTTTTTACTGTATAATAGTTGTTTATTTCAGCTGCAGATGGAAGGAAAGGAGACACACTAGTTCATAACTAGTGGGTAGGCGGAGCCCCAGATAGGATTGACACCTCAGATTAAAAAGAGTGTTGACCGGCCCCTCCAGCTCGGGCTCCTCCTACTCAGCTCTCCAATTTACAATTTGAGGTCTCAGAGGATAGTCGCTGCTGGAAGCAGCTCCTCAGAAGATTTTATTATTTTTTATCGGACAAGAGAATTTGGATCACCAAATGTGGTCTAGAGGTCTCAGGGGTCTCAGCGCTGCTGGACTCCCACCTCTCCCTTGGCGGATCTGTATTACCCTAATGGTGGTCCCTGCAGAACCCTGCCGGCCCGGGGGATGAGGATGGCTTCCCTGGCGGGGACGCAAACCGCGCTGCAGGGGTCACTGCGATCCCCGCCCTGGGGGGAAGCATGGGCACGCGCCAGAAACCCCTGGGGGTCCCTGTGGCGCTTCGGCTGGTGAGTACCACGCATTTTTATTAATGTGTGTGTGAGTGTTTAAGCGACTGCTGCGGCAGCCGCTGTACATTACATGTCGGTGACTGGTGTTTTTTTGTCCGCAGGTGGATGCCTGCAGGACATAGGAGAGGAGTGCGCGCCTTTTTATTTGAATTTTCGCGCCGCTCTGAGCGCGCGCTTTACTGCTGTCTCCATATCCGGCTTCCCTCATGGAGCACACGGAGGCACAGCGCGGCGGCCATTAAAGAAGCAGGCTGAAAGCTTCTTCTGGCTCTTCTCCCTCCTCCCCTCCCGGCAAGATGTTACACTGTTACCAGCTGGGTGAGTCGCTTCTAGCCCGCAGGCAGAAGCTTAACCCCTTCACCCCCACAGCGCGGGCGCCTTCTGGGGCACTAATGAGTGACAGACTGCGCTGTCCTGCGGCTGTTATCGCATAAGGGGCTCGCACACTCTTTTCAATAATAATAAAGAGTTTATGGGAGTCTGCGATTTTAATAAGCCACTATACGTTCCCACTAACGATCCTGATAACGACGCATACTAATGCGATCGTTTGTGTGATCATTTTTTAATGTCGCTAGTACCTGCCAATCTGGGCGATCTCATTAACATCGCATAAGCGGTTAGCGATCTCTTTAACAACTTTGGCGGTCATTGCGATATACAAAACAGCGCAATTTTTAGCGATCTTGTGGAACGTTTTTTTCTGTTAGTGTGGCATAAAAAGCTGTCCTGCAGCTGCTGCCTTATAAGAGGCACTTGGGGCTCGCACAACTTTTTCATTATCAAGGTTGTGGGGAGTCTGCTACTTTAACCCCTTCTTAGGCGGTTAACTCTTAATGCTGGGGTAGCTCTAACCCTTCAGCGATTGTTTTTCTTTAAGAAAATCACTGTTCTAGTTACTGACAGGTTTAACCTGCCATATACTGTGCAAGGACATGTCAGAATCTGACACGCAGACCCCGACGGCGTCATGCGCAGCGGTCGGAGGTTCCAGTGGTGTCAAAATGGAGGCCCTCGCTAGTTTTTATGATGGCCTGTCTGACCTTCTAGGTTATGGAGTGTCAGCTAGATCCTCTCAAGGAAACGACACAAATCGGTGTCTTCTTTCTCGCGTAGCGAAGATGTCCGTTTCGGACAAGGAGGATCGGCAGGGACACTCTGCCTCTCTCATGGACCAGTACTATTGGAGCCATGAGGGCGTTACAGTTACCAGAGAGAGGTAACTAGGCGTCCTGGTAAGTCGGCCCGGATGTTTCAGGAGTCGCATAGGTCGCGACGGCTTTACAATCTGTATCCGTTTTCTACGGAGTTGATTGTTAATTGGATCTCCTGAAGTGAATGTCTCTTTATCCCAGCTTAGCAAATCTTCCTGGTAAAGGAAGGCGAGTCTGCAGGACCTGCTGGACAGAAAAATGGAGATGGCAACAATATCCATCTGCGAGGCCGCGGGTCATGGATTCAGTATTAAGGATCTATGTGTACTTGTAAAGTTTCCCTGAGCCGTTGGGACCGTCTACGGACGGCGTGACAAGATGGATCCCCTCTATCGAGGTAGATGGGCTTTTCAAGTTGACGGATTCTGCGTCACTGCTATCCAGGGCGCAATCCTCGGCAGTCACAGTTAGAAGAGCACTGTGGCTTAGACAGTGGAACGCGGTTTCCAAGCAGGGTTTGCTATCTTTAGCTTACAAGGTGGTCAGCTATTTGAATCTGACCTCACAGAGCTGATTTCTGAGGCAAAAGAAACAGCCTTACCGCATCGCAGAGCTGTGACTTCTGCGTCTGGCAGGACTAGTGCCGGTAGTTGTCGGCGGTCCTTTCGGTCAGGGGATGATCCGGTCAACCCTCTGGGGGTTTGGGTCGTTCCTCTCTTTTTTTTTTTAAAAAAAAAAAAAGGGGGGGGGAATTCTCAGAAATTCCGCATACCCTGGAAACAGAACTTCCATTAAGACAGAAGCTGGCAAAAAACCCGCTAAAGCGGTCTGACGTCTGGGTCTCACTCGAGCGCTCTCGAGTGGAGGGTCGTTTGCTCCAATTCAAACCGACTTGGGTTTCCCGTGTGTCGGACGCCTGGTTGACACAGGTTGTGTTGGCAGGCTACTTCATAGAGTTTCTTTCTCGACCCCCGGACAGGTTTTGCCAATCTCGCATTCCGTCAGAGCCGAGCTATTTGCCGCTCTACTACGAGAGGTCGATTCCCTTCTGCAGAAGGGTGTGGTGATACCGGTTCCACAGAGGACCGGGGAAGAGGATTCTTATTCCAACCTCTTTGTGGTCCCCAAAAAGGAGGACAAATTTCGCCCTATTTTGGATTTCAAAGATTGAATCGGCATGTTTACATCCCGAAAATTCCGCATGGAGTCACTTCGCTCCGTTGTGGCAGCCCTGTCGCAGAATGTCTTTTTGGTCAATCGACATTCGCGACGTTTATTTGCATGTTCCCGTCGGAAGGGCTCACCGGCGCTTCCTTCGTTTTGCCATAGGTCAGGACCATTACCAGTTTGTGGCTCTGCCATTCGGCTTGGCCTCGGCGCCCAGAGTTTTTACAAAAATTCTAGCGCCCCTCATGGCAATTCTTCGAAGACGGGGTTACGATTACCCTACCTGGACGACCTTCTGATTGTGGTGTCCTCAAAGGAAGAGGCGTGGACGACTCGCAATCTATCCCTTCAGCTCCTGGAGGATTTCGGGTGGCTGGTCAATTGGGAGAAGTCGTCTCTGGAAGTCAATCCTGTTTTTGGGAATGCATTTCGACACGTTACGGATGGTGGTGTCCCTTCCTCCAGACAAGCGGGCATGTCTCTTTCGACATGTACAGATTATGAGGTCTGCGACAGCAGTGTCCTTTCGGAAGTGTATGCGCCTTCTGGGTTTGACGTCCATGGAGGCACTTCCGTTTGACCAATTTCATCCCAGGGCCCTCCAAAGGCTCATTCTGAGTCGTTGGGATCGATCGCAAGCTTCTCTGGATTGCAGCGTCATCATCTCTCACAGGGTGCGAGAATCCCTAGGATGGTGGTTATGTCCAGGAGCGTTATCCCTGGGGAAATCTTTCCTCCCTCCGAGGTGGTCGGTCATAACCACCGATGCCAGCCTGACGGGCCCCGGGGAGTGTGTCTGGAACGTTCTTTGGATCCAGGGAGTATGGTCATCGGAAGAGTCTGTTCTACCGATCAACATCCTGGAATTGAGGGCAATTTTTTCTTTTGCCTCCAACACTGACGCTCCCTTTGAGCGGTCTGCCAGTTCGAGTGCAGACAGACAACGCGACGGCGGTCGCGTATATCAACCATCAAGGCGGGACGAGGAGCTCCAGGCTCATGATGGAGGTGTCTCGGATCCTGCTATGGGCCGAGACCAGGGTTCCGGCCATCTCTGCGATTCACATTCCAGGAGTCCAGAATACCACGGCGGACTTCCTCAGTCGCGAGAGGATGGATCCTGGAGAATGGAGTCTCCATCCGGAAATTTTTGCACTGCTGTGCTCCCGTTGGGGAACTCCCCAAGTGGATTTGATGGCATCCAGGGTCAATGCCAAACTACCGACCTTCATATCCAGGTACAAGGATCCGAAGGCTGTGGCGGTGGATGCTCTGGTGGCTCCGTTGGACCATTTCGAGCTAGTATATGTGTTTCCGCCGGTGTCCTTGCTTCCTCTGGTGCTGCGTCGGATCAGACTGGAGAGAATTCCGGCTATGTTGATAGCCCCGGATTGGCCAAGGAGGACGTGGTTCTCGACACTGGTGTCGCTTTTGGCGGCTCCGCCATTTCCACTTCTTCGTCCGGACCTGTTATCCCAGGGGCCCGTTCGTCATCCGGATTTGAAGTCTCTGCGTTTGACGGCGTGGCTCTTGAGACCGAAATATTGACCCGTAGAGGTTTCTCGGCTGAAGTCATTGCCACTCTGCGATCTGCCAGAGGTCCGGCTACCACTAAGATTTATCACAAGACTTGGGAAGCCTTCTTTTCGTGGTGTTCGGGGTCTTCAAGGAACCCGAGGAGTTTTTCCATTCCCAATCTGTTGGCTTTGCTGCAGTATGGGCTGGTCAAAAGGTTTGGCAGTTAGCACTCTGAAAGGCCAGGTTTCTGCCCTGTCCTTGCTGTTTCGGAAGGCTATCGCCTCGCTTAGGGACGTATGTTCCTTTTTTCGCGGAGTAACCGTCAGTTTCCACCGCGGAAGGCGTCTGTGTTTCCTTGGCGGCTCAACCTTGTCTTGGAGGCTCTTCAGCATGTACCTTTTGAGCCTATGGGTTCTGCTAGCCTTTCTTTAATTTCTTGGAAGATTGCCTTCTTAGTGGCGGTAACCTCTTTAAGAAGGGTTTCTGAGTTGGCAGCTCTTTCCTGCTCGCTTCCTTTCCTGGAGTTTTACCCGGATCGAGTAGTGCTTTGCACACGGGGCGACTTTCTACCTAAGGTGGTGTTGCAATTTCATGTTAACCAGGATATTGTATTGCCCTCGCTTTGCCCGGGCCCAAGGAATGCAAGGGAACGGGACTTGCACAAATTGGATTTAGTGCGGACCTTGAAGTTCTATTTGTCTGTTACTCAAGGTTTTAGGAAGTCAGATTCTCTGTTTGTGATTCCAGCAGGTCGCAGGCGTGGTCAACGAGCTTCCAAGGTTTTTATAGCTCGTTGGATTCGGTCAGCCATTTTTGGAGGCTTACCGTCTTAAAGGCGAACCTTGCCCGATTAAGATTCGAGCTCACTCCACGAGGGCTGTGGCTTCATCGTGGGCCTTTCATCAAGGGGACTTCGGCAGCTCAGCTCTGCCGAGCGGCGACCTGGCGCTCCATCCACACATTTACAAAGTTTTATAAGGTGGACGTCAGTGCTTCCGCTGATGCGGCCTTAGGACATAGGGTCCTGCAGGCAGCGGTATTTTAAGTTTTAGTTAACTTGTATTTGGCGCCTGTTGCGCATTTATCTAGGTTGATGGGTTTCTGCCTCTTTTGGTTTTTTCCCACCCTAATTTCTGGACTGCTTTGGGACGTCCCACTAGTTATGAACTAGTGTGTCTCCTTTCCTTCCATCTGCAGCTGAAAGATGGATTTTGGTAAGAACTTACCTGTAAAATCCTTTTCAGCGAAGGAAGGAAAGGAGACACAGCTCCCTCCCATGGCAGAAGTGTGTTGTTGTATTACAGATGCAGCGTGACCCTTCTCTGATAGCGATTTTCTGGGCTGAGGTCGACGCGCTACGGCTCTGTTCCAGCATTGCCTGCTTATCGCGGTAGTCAGGTTCAGTGAGTAGTACCTGGAACTGTGTGATTTTTGCCTACATGCATGCATAACCTGTACTTTTATGTTTTTTCTCTGAAGTCCTTCAGAAGGGGTTATGTTGCTCCGCTGGTGATATTGCTCTTCCTTAAGCTTGTGTACAACTGGAGAGCTGAGTAGGAGGAGCCCGAGCTGGAGGGGCCGGTCAACACTCTTTTTAATCTAAGGTGTCAATCCTATCTGGGGCTCCGCCTACCCACTAGTTATGAACTAGTGTGTCTCCTTTCCTTCCTTCGCTGAAAAGGATTTTACAGGTAAGTTCTTACCAAAATCCGTCTTTTTTGCCACATTTCTAAAATCTGTTGAAAATGTAAAAGTTTTGATCACTACTCAGCAAGTCACTTTCATGTGTACTATCTGCCATAGATAAGCACTGTACTAAATATTTTGCTTTTAAAAGTCCTTCGTCCCTGAGCTGCTCTTCTGGTCACATGATCTCTGGCTGAGAATCTCCTGCTTCTTGTGATACCACATCAGATTCTTTCTCACTGCCCGACTCTGGAAACTAATAGATGGGCTGGCCTTGCTGTGTGGGTGGGTTGGGGGTATCTATCTATCTATCTATCTATCTATCTATCTATCTATCTATCTATCTATCTATCTATCTATCGTGGCATGTAAAAGTTTGGATACCCCTGGTCAAAACTACCGTTATTGTGAACAGTTAGGCAAGTTGAAGATAAAATGATCTCTATAAGGCCTAAAGTTAAAGATGACACATTTCCTTTGTATTTTAGGCAATATATATATAATATGTATGTGTGTATGACCCTTGGAGATTTGTGTGCTCAGATAACTTTGACCAAGGTTTCAAACCATAATTAGCCTATTAGGGTTATGGCTTGTTCATTATCATCATTAGGAAAGTCCGGGTGATACAAATTTCCCAGCTATATGAAAACCCAGCTTCCTCTAACCTTATGCCAAAAAAAACATCAGCCATGGGTTCTTCTAAGCAGCTGCCTAGCACTCTGAAAATGAAAATCGTGGAGGCTCACAAAGCAGGAGAAGACTATAAAAAGATAGCAAAGCGTTCTCAAGTTACCCTTTCCTCAGTTCGAAATGTAATTAAGAAATGGCAGTTAACAGGAACATTGCAGGTCAAGATAAGGTTTGGAAAACCAAGCAAAATGTCAGTGAGAGCTGCTTGTAGGATTGCTAGAGAGGCAAATCTAAACCCCCGCTTGACTGCAAAAGACCTTCAGAAAGATTTAGCAGACTCTGGAGTGGTGGTACATTGTTCTACTGTTTAGAGAAAATGTTTTTTCGCATTCTCACCATAAAATTCAGCATCATAAGTATGCAAAATAACATCTAAATAAGCCTGATGCATTTGGAAACAAGTCATGTGGACCGATGAGGTTAAAATAGAACTCTTTGGCCACAGTGATTAAAGGTACAAGTGCTTCTCACAAAATTAGAATATCATCAAAAAGTTAATTTATTTTAGTTCTTCAGTGCACAAAGTGAAACTTATATATTATATACAGTCATTACAAACAGAGTGATCTATTTCAAGTGTTTATTTCTGTTAATGTTGATGATTATGGCTTACAGCCAACGAAAACCCAAAAGTCATTATCTCTGAAGCGTTTAAAAAGGTCCCTTAGTTTGTTTCAGTTTGCTCCACAATCATGGGGAACACTTCTGACTTGACAGATGTCCAGAAGGTAGTTATTGACACACTCCACAAGGAGGGTAAGCCACAAAAGGTTGTTGCTAAAGAAGCTGGCTGTTCAGAGTGCTGTAACCAAGCATATTAATGGAAAGTTGAGTGGAAGGAAAAAGTGTGGTAGAAAAAGGTGCACAAACAACCGGGATAACCGCTGCCTTGAAAGGATTGTTAAGAAGAGGCCAGTGAAAAATTTGAAGAAGATCCACAAGGAGTGGACTGCTACTAGAGTCATTGTTTCAAAAGCCACCACACACAGACATATCCAGGGCATGGGCTACAAGTGTCACATTCCTTGTGTCAAGCGACTCATGACCAATAGACAACGCCAGAAGCGTCTTAATTGGGCCAAGGAGAAAAATAACTGAACTGTCTCAGTGGGCCAAGAGAAAAAGAACTGGACTGTCTCAGTGGTCCAAAGTGTTGTTTTCAGATGAAAGTAAATTTTGTATTTCATTTGGAAATCAAGGTCCCAGAGTCTGGAGGAAGAGTGGAGAGACACACAGTCCAAGCTGCTTGAGGTCTAGTGTTAAGTTTCCACAATCAGTAATGGTTTGGGGAGTCATGTCATCTGCTGGTGTAGGTCCACTGTGTTTTATCAAGACCAAAGTCAGCACAGCCATCTACCAGGAAATTTTAGAGAACTTAATGCTTTTGGATTTTAAAATCATTTTTAAAGCTGGTGTTGTAAAGTATTCTAATTTACTGAGATAATGACTTTTGGGTTTTCATTGGCTGTAAGCCATAATCATCAATATTAACAGAAATAATCACTTGACCCAACAATGCAGACAAGCTGAAGGTTGCTATCAAAGCAACCTGGGCTTCCATAACAACTCAGCAGTGCCACAGGCTGATCGCCTCCATGCCACGCCGCATTGATGCAGTAATTGATGCCAAAGGAGCCCTGGCCAAGTATTGAGTGCATTTACTGAACATACATTTCAGTAGGCCAACACTTCAGATTTTAAAATATTTTTTTCAAGCTGGTGTTATAAAGGATTCTAATTTACTGAGATAATGACTTTTGGGTTTTTATTGGCTGTAAGCCATAATCATCAACATTAACAGAAATAAACACTTGAAATCGATCACTCTGTTTGTAATGACTTTATATAATATATAAGTTTCACTTTTTGTATTGAAGAACTGAAATAAATTAACTTTTTGATGATATTCTAATTTTGTGAGAAGCACTTGTATGTGTGGAGAAAAAAAGGGAACAGAATATCAAGAAAAGAACATCTCGACAACCATTAAGCATGGGGTGGATCAATCATGCTTTGGGGCTGTGTTGCAGCCAATGGCATGGGGAGCATTTCATGAGTAGAAAGAATAATGGATTCAATGAAATTTCAACAAATTCTTGATGCAAACAACACCATCTGTAAAAAAGCTGAAGTTGAAAAGAGGATGGCTTTTACAAATGGATAATGATCCTAAACACACATTAAAATCAAGCTGAAGGTTTTACAATGGCCCTCACAGTCCCCTGATCTGAACATCATTGAAAATCTGTGGCTGGACCTCAAAATAGCACTGCATGCAAGATGAAGCAGGAATCTCACAGTATCCCTCAAACAAGAATTGAACGACAATCGTCTGGCTACAAAAAGGATTTACAGGCTGTGATACTTTCAAAAGGGGGTACTACTAGGTACTAACCATGCAGGGTGTCCAAACTTTTGTTCCTGCACTTTTTCCTTTTTGTAATTTTTAAAGTGAAAAAGATGAAAATATATATATTTTTTCCCTAAATACAAAGGAAATGTGTCATGTTTAAGTTTAACCATTTTAGAGATCATTGTATCTTCAACTTGCTTAACTGTTCACAATAACAGTAATTTTGACCAGGCATGCCCAAACTTTTACGTGTTACTGCATCTATCTATCTATCTATCTATCTATCTATCTATCTATCTATCTATCTATCTATCTATCTATCTATCTATAAAGCAAAAAAACAAAAAGAAGCACAAAAATAGCAATAGGGTGCAAAAAACCTTCCAGGAATATACCAAACCTTGACCATAACTCCAAAAAATGATGGCAACATGCCAAAATAGAAAATCCAGGTGCAGTTTATTGGCCCATGTGCGACGTTTCGGTCCTAGTTGTGGACTTGAGAAAGGTCCACACCTGGGACCGAAACGTCGCACATGGGCCAATAAACTGCACCTGGATATTCTATTTTGGTGTGCTGCCTTCATTTTTTGGAGTCAATCTATCTATCTCATGGGGATAATCTTTATTGCTAGTGCTGCTGTTTTGGTGATTGGTGCATTACTTCTATTCCCTGTAACAGTGTCTTATACAGGAGATTGTGCTGATGTTTTGTATGATGCTGGCAGAATAGTCAGAGGGGTTTAGGCAGACTTACAGGGGCTGTGCTCATTATTGGCTTGCAGCCCAGCACAACAAAACTTTAGGGGCATTATTCATAAAGTGGTGTTCCCATTAACAAAGTACATTTTAATCGATAGATCTTGGAATAATAATAATTTCCACCATTCGAAATGATTAAAACAAATGTTCCTGTGCTGAGATAATCTTATGGGCTCATACTGGCGACGAAAACGGATGATATTCAGGCGATAAAAAATCGGATTCAAATCTGACCAATGTTATTCAATAGGTGACATCTCATTTGCGATTTTTTTTCTCAGCCGAAATCGGTGTGAGAAAAAAATCGCAACATGCTGCGATTTGATGCGAATTTGGCATGATAATCGCCAATGCAAGTCAATGAGTGCGAGAAATCATCGCACAGCACTCGCACCATGCGAGTGCTGTCCGATTTATACGCACCAGTCTCCTTTGAAAAGCCGGCAATTCTTACCCGGCTACTGTAAAATCACACTGACAGCTCTCAAAACACTAGATACATACACATATAATACATATATATATATATATATATACATATATATATGTATATATATATATATACATGTCATTGTGACACATATATATATATATATTTCAGCAGCAGATGAAGGAAGGGAGACACACTAGTCATTACTAGTGGGTAGGCGGAGCCCACATAGGATAGAAACACCTCAGATTAAAAAAAGTGTTGACCGGCCCCTCCAGCTTATAGGGCTCCTCCTACTCCAGCTCTCCAGTCTAAAATTTGAGGTCACAGAGGATAGTCGCTGCTGGAAGCAGCTCCTCAGAAATTTTTTTATTTTAGTCGGACAGAGACTTGGACCGCCAGTGGTCTAGAGGTCTCAGGGGTCTCAGCGCTGCTGGACCCCCACCTCTCCCTTGGCGGATCTGTATTACCCTGTAAGGTGGTCCCTGCAGAACTCTGCCGACCCTGGGGGATGAGGATTGCTTCCCTGGCGGGGACGCAAACCGCGCTTCTGGGGTCACTGCGTTCCCCGCCCTGGGGGGAAGCTACGGGCACAGCGCCACAAATCTCTGAGGGGTCCCTGTGGCGCTCAGCTGGGTGAGTACTCCACATTTTAATGTGTTTTGAGTGCTTCAGCGGCCGCTGTGGCAGCCGCTGCTACATGTATTCATGTGTGGTGATTGTGTACTTTTGTCCGCAGGTGGATACCTGCAGGACATGGGAGCGGGAGCGGAGTGAGTCGCGCGCTTTTTTTTAAACCGGCGGGGGGCGTGGCTTCGCGCTTTCCCATTTTTTCGCGGGCAGGAAGCGCTCTGAGCGCGCGCTTTTCCCTGCCTTTTCTCTTCCGGTTTCTCTCCTCTAGCGCGGCGGCCATTACTGAAGGCCTCCTCGGGCTCCTCACTCTCCGCTCCCTCCGACCGACCGAAAGGAAGACACTACACCGCGGCCAGCTAGGTGAGTCGCTTCTACCTGTCAGGGCAGAAGCTTGACCCCCTCACACCCACAGCGCAGGAGGTACTGTAAGGAACGCTCCCGCTACGATCACAATAGCGTCGCTTAATTTTGCGATCGTTTCTTTTTTGTGATCGTTTTAAATGTCGCTAGCAGCTGCCACAGTGGGCGATCTCATTGACGACGCATAAGTGGTTAGCGATCTCCTTAGCGACTTTGGCGGTCATTGCAATGTACAATTCAGCGCAATATGTTAGCGATCTCGTTGGCGTTCTTGTTTAGTGTGGCATACCTTTGAAACACTGTCCTGCAGCTGTTACCTCATAAGAGGCACCTGGGGCTCGCACACCCTTTTCATTACACAAGGGTTGTGGGAGTCTGCGACATTAACCCCTTCTTTGGCGGTTAACCCTTTTTTGGGAGACAGCTGGGGTAGCTCTCTCTTTAAGAGCTTAACCCTTCAGCGTACGTTTTGCCTTTGAAAACCACACTGTTCTAGTTGCTGACAGGTTTTTGACCTGCCATATACTGTGTGAGGGCATGTCGGATCAGGGTCCAGGAGGTGCGGACCGTCTCCCAGATCCGCTACAGGATCAGTCTCGCGTATCTGACACGCAGACCTCGACGGCATCAAGCACAGCGGTCGGAGGTGTCAGTGATGACAAAATGGAGCCCCTCGCTCGTTCTATTAATGGCCTTTCTGACCTTCTAGGTTAATGGGGGTCAGCTAGATCCTCTCATGGTAGGAAGCGACACAGGCCGGTGCCTTCTTCCCCGCTTAGCGACTCGGAGATCTCTGATATGGAGGGTTCCCCTTCAAGCTCGGATGGGGAGGTGTCCGATTCGGATAAGGAGGATCGGCAGGGACACTCTGCCTCTCTTTTGAGCCGTACAGAGGCTTTTATTGGAGCCATGAGGGAGGCGTTACAGTTACCGGAGGAGGTAACTAGACGTCCTGGTAAGTCGGCCCGGATGTTTCAGGAGTCGCATAGGTCGTGATCAGCCTTACCATCTCTGGACGAGCTTAATGAGGCAGTGGAGAAGGAACGCCTGTGTCCAGATAAACGTTTTCAGGGGACACGGTTTTTTGAGACGCTATATCCGTGTACAACGGAGTTGATTGATAATTGGATTCCTTCTCCTGAAGTGGATGTCCCTTTATCCCAGCTTAGCAAATCCTCATTGCTTCCTGTTAAAGGGAAGGCGAGTCTGCAGGATCTGCTGGACAGAAAAACGGAGATGGCAGCGAAATCCATATACGAGGCCACGGGTCATGGATTCAGAGCAGTGCTAGGATCCATGTGTGCTTGTAAAGCTTCCCTGAGCTGGTTAAACCGTCTACGGACGGCGTGGCAAGATGGATCCCCACTATCCGAGGTAGAGGGGCTTTTCAAGTCATTGGAGGATGCAGCACGATATGGCAGTGATGCAGGTTTGGATACTGCCTCACTGCTGTCCAGGGCACAATCCTCGCCGATCACAGTCAGGAGAGCTCTGTGGCTTAGACAGTGGACCGGAGACGCGGTTTCCAAGCAAGGTTTGCTTTCTTTAGCTTACAAGGGTGGTCAGCTATTTGGATCTGACCTCACGGAGCTGATTGCCAAGGCAAAGGCAAAAGAAACGGCTTTACCGCAGCGAAGAGCTGTGTCTTCTGCGGCTGGCAGGCATAGTGCCGGTACTAGTCGGCGGTCCTTTCGGTCCAGGGGACGGTTCGGTCAGCCCTCTTTTTCCGGAAAAAAGAACGCTCAGAAATCCCGCACTTCCTGGAAACAGAGCTTCCGCCAAGACAAGTGGAAGCTGACAAAAAGCCCGCTAAGGCGGATTGACGCCAGGGCCTCACTCGAGGGCTCTCGAGTGGGAGGTCGCCTGCTCCAATTTGAACCGATTTGGGCTTCCCGCGTGTCGGACGTCTGGGTGACGCGGGTTGTGTCGGCAGGCTATTTCATAGAGTTTCTTTCTCGACCCCCAGACAGTTTTTGCCAATCCCGCATTCCGTCAGAGACCGAGCTATATGCCGCTCTACTGCGGGAGGTCGATTCCCTTCTACAGAAGGGTGTGGTGGTACCAGTTCCACCGGAGGACCGGGGAAAAGGGTTTTATTCCAACCTCTTTGTGGTCCCCAAAAAGGAGGACAAATTTCGCCCCGTTCTAGATCTCAAAAGATTGAATCGGCATGTTCGCTCCCGGAAATTCCGCATGGAGTCACTTCGCTCCGTTGTGGCGGCCTTGTCGCAGAACGATTTTTTGGTGTCAATCGACATTCGCAACGCTTATTTGCATGTCCCCATCAGAAGGGCCCACCAACGCTTCCTTAGTTTTGCCATAGGCCAGGACCATTACCAGTTTGTGGCTCTGCCATTCGGGTTTTTACAAAAATTCTGGATCATCTCATGGCGATTCTGCGAAGACAGGGGGTTACGATTCTTCCCTATCTGGACGACCTTTTGATTGTGGCGTCCTCAAAGGAGGAGGCGGTGACGGCTCGCAATCTATCCCTTCAGCTCCTGGAGGACTTCGGGTGGCTGGTCAATTGGGAGAAGTCGTCTCTGGAACCGTCGCAGTCAATCCTGTTTTTGGGAATGCATTTCGACACGATACGAGCAGTGGTGTCTCTGCCTCCAGACAAGCAATCGAGTCTTCTTCGTCATGTACAGGTTATGAAGTCTGCGACAGCAATGTCCCTTCGAAGGTGTATGCGCCTTCTGGGTTTGATGGTGGCGTCAATGGAAGCAATTCCGTTTGCCCAATTTCATTCCAGGGCTCTCCAAATGTTCATCTTGAACCGTTGGGATCGATCGCAGTTTTCGCTGGATTGCAGTGTCATCATCTCCCACAGGGTGAGAGAGTCTCTAGAATGGTGGTTACGTCCAGAAGCGTTATCCCTGGGGAAGTCCTTCCTTCCACCGAGGTGGTCGATCATAACCATTGATGCCAGCCTGACGGGCTGGGGGGGTGTCTGGAACGATCTCTGGATTCAGGGAGTATGGTCGTTGGAAGAGTCTGTCCTGCCGATCAACATCCTGGAATTGAGGGCAGTTTTCCTTTGCCTCCAACACTGGACGGTCCCTTTAAGCGGTCTACCAGTCCGAGTGCAGACAGACAACGCGACGGTGGTCGCGTATATCAACCATCAAGGTGGGACGAGGAGCTTCAGGCTCATGATGGAAGTGTCTCGAATTCTGGTATGGGCCGAGGCCAGAGTGCCAGCCATCTCTGCGATTCACATTCCAGGAGTTCAGAATATCACAGCGGACTACCTCAGTCGCGAAAAGATGGATCCCGGAGAATGGAGTCTTCATCCGGAAATTTTTGCACTGCTGTGCTCTCGTTGGGGAACTCCCCAAGTGGATTTGATGGCATCCAGATTCAATGCCAAGTTACCGACGTTCATGTCCAGGTACAAGGACTCGAACGCTGTGGCGGTGGATGCTCTGGTGGCTCCTTGGGACCAATTCGAGCTAATCTATGTGTTCCCGCCGATATCCTTACTTCCTCTGGTGTTGCGTCGGATCAGACTGGAGAGAGTCCCGGCTATGTTGATAGCCCCAGATTGGCCGAGGAGGACGTGGTTCTCGACACTGGTGTCGCTTCTGGCAGCGCCTCCACTTCCACTCCCTCTTCGCCCAGACCTGTTAACCCAAGGGCCCGTTCGTCACCCGGACCTGAAGTCTCGCGTTTGACGGCGTGGCTCTTGAGACCGAAATCTTGACCCGTCAAGGTTTTTCAGCCGATGTCATTGCCACTTTGCGAGCTGCCAGAGGTCCGGCTACTACTAGGATTTATCACAAGACTTGGGAAGCCTTCTTCTCATGGTGTTCGGGTTCTTCTAGGAACCCGAGGATTTTTTCCATTCCCAATTTGTTGGCCTTTTTGCAGTACGGGCTGGACAAGGGTTTGGCAGTTAGCACTCTGAAAGGACAGGTTTCTGCTCTGTCCTTGCTGTTTCGGAAGACTATCGCCTCGCGTAGGGACGTACGTTCCTTTTTTCGCGGGGTAACCCGTCAATTTCCACCGCGGAAGGCGCCTGTGTCTCCTTGGCGGCTCAATCTTGTCTTGGAGGCTCTTCAACATGGGCCTTTTGAGCCTATGGACTCTGTTAATCTTTCCTTTCTCTCTTGGAAGGTTGCCTTCCTAGTGGCGGTCACTTCTTTGAGAAGGGTTTCTGAGTTGGCGGCTCTTTCTTGCTCGCCTCCTTTTCTGGAGTTTCTCCCAGATCGCGTAGTGCTTCGCACACGGGGCGACTTTCTACCTAAAGTGGTGTCACAGTTTCATGTTAACCAGGATATTGTGTTGCCCTCGCTCTGTCCGGAGCCAAGGAATGCGAAGGAACGGGCCTTGCACACATTTGATTTGGTGCAGGCTTTGACGTTCTATTTGTCTATTACTCAAAGTTTTCGGAAGTCGGATTCTCTGTTTGTGATTCCAGCAGGTCGTCGACGTGGGCAACGAGCTTCCAAGGATTCCATAGCTCGTTGGATTCGGTCGGCCATTTTAGAGGCTTACCGACTTAAGGGCGAACCTTGCCCGATTAAGATTCGAGCTCACTCCACAAGGGCTGTGGGTTCATCGTGGGCTTTTCATCAAGGAGCCTCGGCAGCTCAGCTCTGCCGGGCGGCGACCTGGCGCTCCGTCCACACATTTACAAAATTTTATAAGGTGGACGTCAGTGCTTCCGCTGATGCGGCCTTAGGACGTAGAGTCCTGCAGGCGGCTGTAGTTTAAAGTTCTTGTGAACTTGTAGTTAGCGCTAGTTGCGCATTTATTTAGGTTGTTGGGTATCTGCCTCTTTTGGTTTTTTGCCCACCCTTATTTTTGGACTGCTTTGGGACGTCCCACTAGTAATGACTAGTGTGTCTCCCTTCCTTCATCTGCTGCTGAAACACAGATTTTGGTAAGAACTTACCTGTAAAATCCTTTTCAGCGAAGAAGGAAGGGAGACACACATCCCTCCCATGGCAGAAGTGTGTTGTTGTGTTTTCAGATGCGGCGTGACCCTTCTCTGATAGCGATTATCTGGGCTGAGGTCGGCGCGCTAAGGCTCTGTTCCAGCATTACCAGCTCATCGCAGTGGTCAGGTTCAGTGAGTAGTACCTGAGACTGTGTGGTTTTTTTCTGTTATATGCATAACCTGTCTCCTTGTTTTTCTCTCTGAAATCCTTCAGAAGGGGTTATGTTGCTCCGCTGGTGATATTTACTCTTCCTTAGCTTGGGTACGACTGGAGAGCTGGAGTAGGAGGAGCCCTATAAGCTGGAGGGGCCGGTCAACACTTTTTTTAATCTGAGGTGTTTCTATCCTATGTGGGCTCCGCCTACCCACTAGTAATGACTAGTGTGTCTCCCTTCCTTCTTCGCTGAAAAGGATTTTACAGGTAAGTTCTTACCAAAATCCGTGTTTATAGTTCATACACTTCTACATAGTATAGTAGCCGCTAATTCATCCCCGGCTATACTGTAAAATCACACTGACAGCTTTAATAAAGAATAGAAACAATACATATACACACATAGAATACATATATATATATATATATATATATATATATATATGTCATTGTGACATATATATATATATATATACATACATTTATAGTTCATACACTTCTACATACTGTAATAGCCGCTAATTCAATTGCTTTTTTGATATATGGTTTTAACTTACAATTACATGAGTGTATGTGTGCAAAATTGGACTAATTATGCAAATTGTCTCTTCAGAGAGGAAGAGAGCTAGAACTCTAGTGCCACCTTTTGGAAGGTAGCAATCCTACAAGTCAATGTCGACCCTTTAACGAACCTTATCACATGACCTAGGATAACAGCCAAACCAGAATCTCAATTTGCAGACACTGTGTTTCGGGGTTCAGCCCCTCGTCAGTGCAAAGCGGAGATCTGGTTTGGCTGTGTGAGAGGCGTCAGACCATTGTCCAAGAAATATCGTCACTCCTTGCGGAGATCAACATGCTAAGCATGCAGATGAGGAGACTTAAAGCTGCAATGCTCCTCTGGGAAATATGCTAATTATAATTATATTTATATTATATATAATTATAATTAGCATATTTCCCAGAGGAGCATTGCGGCTTTAAGTCTCCTCATCTGCATGCTTAGCATGTTGATCTCCGCAAGGAGTGACGATATTTCTTGGACAATGGTCTGACGCCTCTCACACAGCCAAACCAGATCTCCGCTTTGCACTGACGAGGGGCTGAACCCCGAAACACAGTGTCTGCAAATTGAGATTCTGGTTTGGCTATTATCCTAGGTCATGTGATAAGGCTCGTTAAAGGGTCGACATTGACTTGTAGGATTGCTACCTTCCAAAAGGTGGCACTAGAGTTCTAGCTCTCTTCCTCTCTGAAGAGACAATTTGCATAATTAGCATATTTCCCAGAGGAGCATTGCGGCTTTAAGTCTCCTCATCTGCATGCTTAGCATGTTGATCTCCGCAAGGAGTGACGATATTTCTTGGACAATGCAAAATTGGAGACATGTAGGGGTTAAAAAAAGGTGTAAATTCATTGAAAAAAAATGCGTGGGCTCCTGCTGTATTTTCTCCACCAGACAGACAAAGCAAGCGAGTGGGGGAAAATAATAATAGCCCAGGGAGGGTGCATTTATTTTGTGCCCCCCCTGGCTACTAACATCTGCCCCCAGACACCCCAGAAAAGGCAAATCTATAATTAGATTAGCCCTTTCTGGCACTTTGCCCCACTATTCCCATTGCCCTGTAGCAGTGGCGAATGGGTTAATAAGGGGTCAAAGCCACCTTGCAATTGAAAGGTGACTTTAAGCCAGGTTAATAATTGAGAGCTGTCAATTAAACAACTATCAATTATTAATCCTATTGTATGAAAGAAAAATCAAACACACACAATCTTTAATTAAAAATCATTTTAGTGAAATAAACAGTTTTTGACCATATTTTATTTTACTGCCATTCCTTGAGAAGCCACATTAATTATTAATTCTTTTAGCCGGCAATTGAATTAGCGGCTATTACATTATGTAGAAGTGTATGAACTATAAATATATGTATATATATATATATATATATATATATATATATATATATATAAATGTCACAATGACATACATATATATATATATATATATATATATGTATTCTATGTGTGTATATGTATTGTTTCTATTCTTTATTAAAGCTGTCGGTGTGATTTTACAGTATAGCCGGGGATGAATTAGCTGCTATTATACTATGTAGAAGTGTATGACCTATATGACAATTGCATATATTTGGACTGTTTTTTCCATCCAGAAAACGGACCGTTTTTTTTTTCCACAAATGGGTATGAGCCCTATAAGTGTGTCCCTGCTATGTATTGTGTAATGGCTGTGTCTGACCGTGCAGGAGCATGGTCTGATCATACCACAGCTCCTGGGCAGCGGAGGAAGCAGAAAAGAGTATTCAGACATTACAGAAGGGGATCACAGCTTAACCCCTTCCCGACCCATGACGCCACGTAGGCGTCATGAAAATCAGTGCCAATCCGACCCATGACGCCTATGTGGCGTCATGAAAGGATCGCGTCCCTGCGGGTCGGGTGACCGGGGTCACTGAAAGGTCACCCGACCCGCCGGCACAGGACCCTTTGTGCTTCACCATAGGGGGGTTGGCTTAACCCCCCCGTGGCCACGATCGCTCTGATTGGCTGTTAAAAGTGAAACAGCCAATCAGAGCAATCTGTAATATTTCACCAATATAATTGGTGAAATATTACAATCCAGCCATGGCCGATGCTGCAATAGCATCTGCCATGGCTGGACACCGAGCCCTGACCCCCCACACGGATTCACGGTGGCGATCGGCCGCCGCCACCGAAAGATGGCAGCGGTCGGTCACCGCCGTCACTAAAAGCTCCCCTCGTCCTGGCCTCCGCTGCCCCCACCTTCCGATTCCCCCCCCCTCACTTCCGACCCCCATACTCACCTCTCCCGGTCCACCGATGTCCCTGGATCCTTCCCGGCGGCTGCCCGGGATTCTTCATGGGCGCCGCCATCTTGGAAAATGGCGGGCGCATGCGCAGTGCGCCCGCCGGCCGGCGCATGTGCAGTGCGCCCTGCATAGTCAAAAAATTTATTTTGATCACTGTGATAAACTGTCACAGTGATCAAAATAAAAAAAAGTAAGTGAACCCCCCCTGTCATAGGTAGGGAAAAATAATAAAGAATTTTTTTTTTTTCCTATTAGGCCCTGTGCACACGTTGTGGATTTTGCTGCGGATCCGCAGCTGATTTCTCTGCTAATCCGCAGCTGATTTCGCTGCTGATCCGCAGCGGATTTCGCTGCTGATCCGCAGCGGATTTCGCTGCTGATCCGCAGCGGGTTTCGCTGCTGATCCGCAGCTGATTTCGCTGCTGATCCGCAGCTGATTTCGCTGCTGATCCTCAGCTGATTTCGCTGCTGATCCGCTGCTGATTTCGCTGCGGATCAGCAGCGAAATCAGCAGCGAAATCAGCTGCGGATCAGCAGCGAAATCAGCTGCGGATCAGCAGCGGATTTCGCTGCTGATCCGCAGCGGATTTCGCTGCTGATCCGCAGCTGATTTCGCTGCTGATCCGCAGCTGATTTCGCTGCTGATCCGCAGCGGATTTCGCTGCTAATCCGCAGCTGATTTCGCTGCTGATCCGCAGCTGATTTCGCTGCTGATCCGCAGCGGATTTCGCTGCTAATCCGCAGCGGATTTTGCTGCGGATCAGCAGCGGATTTTGCTGCGGATCCGCAGCGGATTTGGCGCTGCGGATCCACAGCAGATCCAGAAACCATGTACAGTACAATGCAAATAAATAGTAAAAAAAAAACGCTGTGCACATGCTGCAGATTTTTCAGCGCGGATTTGCTGCGGTTTTAAATCCGCAGCATGTCAATTCTTTGTGCGGATTCCGCAGCGATTTTACACCTATTCCATTATAGGCGTAAAACCGCAGAGAAAAACCGCAGCAAATCCGCGCTAAATACGCAGGTAAAAGGCAGATCGTTTTACCTGCGGATTTTAGAAAAATCCGCAAGTGAATCCGCAACGTGTGCACGGGGCCTTAGGGTCAGGCTGGGTTCATATTGCATTATGGCAGTCCGTTAGATGGACTGCGTTTCACCGCGGTATAACGCGGTGTAATGCAGTCCGTTAACGCTGCCATTCACCCCATTTGTGTGCGCATCGCAACGCATGCCATGAAGCGGCATGCGTTCGCGACGTGTCGTCATTCAGTGACGGAGCCTTGGACGCAGGCTGCAGCGTCTGGGCTCCATCACCGCTAGCACAGATGAATCATCGCTGATTCCTCTGCACTAGCGGGTATAGCATAACGCGATCGCGTTATGCTATACCGTTACCAGCCCGTCAACGCTACGTGTTGAACGGGCTGGTAAAACGCAATATGAACCCAGCCTTAGGGTTAGAACTAGGGTTAGGGTTAGAACTAGGGTAAGGGTTAGAACTAGGGTAAGGGTTAGAACTAGGGTTAGGGTTGGAATTAGGGTTAGGGTTGGAATTAGGGTTAGGGTTGGAATTAGGGTTAAGGTTGGGATTAGGGTTAGGGTTGGGATAAGCGTTAGGGGTGTTTTGGGGTTAGGGTTGGGATTAGGGTTAGGCTTGTGGTTAGGTTTATGGTTAGAGTTGGGATTAGGGTTAGGGTGTGTTGGGGTTAGGGTTATGGTTAGAGTTTGTATTAGGGTTAGGGGTGTGTAGGGGTTAGGGTTGGGGTTAGGGGTGTGTTGGGGTTAGGGTTGGAGTTAGAATTGAGGGGTTTCCACTATTTAGGTACATCAGAGGATCTCCACACGCGACATGGCGCCACCATTGATTCCTGCAAATTTTGCGTTCAAAAAGTCAAACAGTGCTCCCTTTATTCCAAGCCCCGATGTGTGCCCAAACAGTGGTTTACCCCCACATATGGGGTATCAGCGTACTCGGGAAAAATTGCACAACAACTTTGGGGTCTAATTTCTCCTGTTACTGTTGGGAAAAAAAATTTGGGACTAAAAAAGTTATTTTTGTGGAAAAAAAAATGATTTTTTATTTTCACGGCTCTGCGTTATAAACTTCTGTGAAGAACTTGGGGGTTCAAAGTGCTCACCACACATCTAGATAAGTTCCTTGCGGGGTCTAGTTTCCAAAATGGGGTCACTTGTGGGGAGTTTATACTGTTTAGGCACATCAGGGACTCTGCAAACGTAACATGACGCCCGCAGACCATTCCATCAAGTCGGCAATTCAAAACGTCACTACTTCCCTTCCGAGCCCCGAAGTGTGCCCATACAGTAGTTTTCTCCCACATATGGGATATCAGCGTACTCAGGACAAATTGGACAACAACTTTTGAGGTCTAATTTCTCCTGTTACCCTTGGGAAAATAAAAAAATTGGGGACTAAAAGATCATGTTTGTGGAAAAAATATGATTTTTTTATTTTCATGGCCCGGCGTTATAAACTTCTGTGTAGCCCTTGGGGGTTCAAAGTGCTCACTACACATCTAGATAAGCTCCTTGGGGGGTCTAGTTTCCAAAATGGGGTCACTTGTGGGGGGTTTCTACTGTTTAGGCACATCAGGGGCTCTGCAAAGGCAACATGACGCCCACAGAACATTCCATCAAGTCTGCATTCCAAAATGGCGCTCCTTCCCTTCTGTGCTCTCCCATGCGCCAAAACAGTGGTTCCCCCCCACATATGGGGTACCAGTGTACTCAGGACAAACTGTACAACAACTTTTGTGGTCCAATTTCTCCTGTTACCCTTGTGAAAATAAAAAATTGCGGGTTAAAAAAATCAGTTTTTGAGGAAAAAAATGATTTTTTATTTTCACGGCTCTGCATTACAAACTTCTGTGAAGCACGTGGGGGTTCAAGGTGCTCACCACACATCTAGTTAAGTTCCTTGAGGGGTCTAGTTTACAAAATGTGGTCACTTGTGGGGGGTTTCTACTGTTTAGGCACATCAGGGGCTCTGCCCGCCCGCAGACCATTCCATCAAGTCGGCATTTCAAAGCGTCACTACATCCCTTCCAAGCCCTGACGTGTGCCCAAACAGTGGTTCTCCCCCACATGTGAGGTACTAGCGTACTTAGGACAAATTAGACAACAACTTTTGGGGTCCAATTTCTCCTGTAACCATTGTGAAAATAAAAAATATGGGGCTAAATAATAATTTTTTGAGAAAAAAAAATGATTTTTTATTTTCACGGCTCTGCGTTATAAAGTTTTGTGAAGCACCTGGGGGTTCAAAGTGCTCACTGTGCATCTGCATAAGTTTCTTAGGGGGTCTAGTTTCCAAAATGGGGTCATTTGTGGGGGAGCTCCAAAGTTTAGGCATACAGGGGCTCTCCAAACATGACATGGTGTCCGCTAACGACTGGAGCTAATTTTCCATTCAAAAAGTCAAATGGCGCTCCTTCCCTTCTGAGCCCTGCCGTGCGCCCAAACAGTGGTTTATGACCACATATGAGGTATCTGTGTACTCAGGAGAAATTGCCCAACAAATTTTAGGATCCAATTTATACTGTTGCCCATGTGAAAATGAAAAAACTGAGGCTAAAAGAAAATTTTTGTGAAAAAAAAGTACTTTCTTTTTTTTACGGATCAATTTGTGACGCACCTGGGGGTTCAAAGTGCTCACTCTGCATCTAGATAAGTTCCTTGGGGGGTCTAGTTTCCAAAATGGGGTCACTTGTGGGGGAGCTCCAATGTTTAGGCACTCAGGGACTCTCCAAATGCGACATGGCAACCGCTAAATATTCCAGCATATTTTCCATTCAAAAAGTCAAATGGCGCTCCTTCCCTTCTGAGCCCTGCCGTGCGCCCAAACAGTGGTTTATGACCACATATGAGGTATCGGTGTACTCAGGAGAAATTGCCCAACAAATTTTAGGATCCATTTTATCCTGTTGCCCATGTGAAAATGAAAAAACTGAGGCTAAAAGAAAATTTTTGTGAAAAAAAAAGTACTTTCTTTTTTTTACGGATCAATTTGTGAAGCACCTGGGGGTTCAAAGTGCTCACTCTGCATCTATATAAGTTCCTTAGGGCGTCTAATTTCCAAAATGGGGTCACTTGTGGGGGAGCTCCAATGTTTAGGCACACAGGGACTCTCCAAATGCGACATGGCAACCGCTAAATATTCCAGCATATTTTCCATTCAAAAAGTCAAATGGCGCTCCTTCCCTTCTGAGCCCTGCCGTGCGCCCAAACAGTGGTTTATGACCACATATGAGGTATCTGTATACTCAGGAGAAATTGCCCAACAAATTTTAGGGTCCATTTTATCCTGATGCCCATGCAAAAATGAAAAAATTGATGCTAAAAGAAAAATTTTGTTGGAAAAATTAAAATGTCCATTTTTTCCTTCCACGTTGCTTTAGTTCCTGTGAAGCACCTGAAGGGTTAATAATCTTCTTGAATGTAGTTTTGAGTAGCTTGAGGGGTGCAGTTTTTATAATGGTGTCACTTTTGGGTATTTTCTGCCATATAGACCCCTCAAAGTGACTTCAAATGTGAGGTGGTCCCTAAAAAAAATGGTTTTGTAAATTTTGTTGTAAAAATGAGAAATCTCTGGTCAACTTTTAACCCTTATAACTTCCTAACAAAAAAAAATGTTGTTCCCAAAATTGTGCTGATGTAAAGTAGACATGTGGGAAATGTTATTTATTAACTATTTTGTGTCACATAACTCTCTGGTTTAACAGAATAAAAATTCAAAATTTGAAAATTGCGAAATTTTCAAAATTTTGGCCAAAGTTCCATTTTTTTCACAAATAAACGCAAAAATTATCGACCTAAATTTACCACTAACATGAAGCCCAGTATGTCACGAAAAAACAGTCTCAGAATCGCTAGGATCCGTTGAAGCGTTCCTGAGTTATTACCTCATAAAGGGACACTGGTCAGAATTGCAAAAAATGGCCAGGTCATTTAGGTCAAAATAGGCTGGGTCATGAAGGGGTTAATCTTTCTTTGAGGTAAAACATTGCTTAAAAAGAGGCAGGGAAATGTTTTACCTTACAAAAAGAATCAGCAGTTATCCCATTCTGTCCAGTCTGTATACTCTCTTTTGCTTCCTCCCTTGCCCAGGAGATGTGGTAGGATCAGACCATGTCCCAGAACGGTCAATCACAGCCATTACACAGTACACCGCATGGAGCACATTTATAAGATTATCTCAGCACAGGAACATTTGTTTTAAACACATCCAATTGTGTAAATTATTATTATTCAAAGATCTATTGACTAAAATGAACCTTGTTCTTGGGACAACCCCTTTAACCCCTTTCTGCCATCGGATGTACTATCCCGTCCATGTGACCTGGGCCAATCTGCCCATGGACGGGATAGTACGTCACATGCGATCGGAGGGAGCGCAGCCTATCGCGGCGGGTTGTCAGCTGATTATCACAGCTGACACCCGGCACTAAGTGCCAGGAGCGGTCACGGACCGCTCCCGGAACATTAACCCCTTGCACACCGCGATCAAACATGATGGCGGTGTAACGGGGTCACAGGGAAGCATCGCGCAGGGAGGTGGCTCCCTGCTTGCTTCCGTGAGACCCTCAGAACAGCGCGATGTATCGCGCTGTTCCAAGGGACCCTCCTCCCTGCAGGACCCTGGATCCAAGATGGCCACGGGGTTCTTCGGGTCCTGCAGGGAGTTGGCTTCCTCAGTGCCTGCTAAGAGTAGGCGCTGAGAAAGCCTTCAGCACTGCCTGTCACATCGCTGGTCTGACAGAGTGGTGTGCACACTGTCAGACCAGCGATCTGACTTTATACAGTGATGTCCCACCCTGTGACAAAGTAAAAAAGTAAAAAAAAAATGAAAATAACGTGTAAAAAAAAAATTCCAAAATAAAGGAAAAAAAAATATTCCCCAATAAATTCATTTCTTCATGTAAAATAAAAAAAAACAATAAAAGTACACATATTTGGTATCGCCGCGTCCGTAACGACCCGCCCTATAGAACTGTCCCACTAGTTAATCCCTTTAGTGAACCGCTGAAAAAAAAAAAAAAAAACAATGATATATCATCATACAGCCGAACAAAAAGTGGAATAACACGCGATCAGAACGACGGATATAAAAAAAACATGGTACCGCTGAAAACGTCATCTTGTCCCACAAAAAACAAGCCGCCATACTGCATCATCAGCGAAAAAATTAAAAATTTATAGCATGCAGCATAAGGCGATGCAAAAATAATTATTTTTTATATAAAATTGTTTTTATTGTATAAAAGTGCCAAAACATAAAAAAATGATATAAATGAGGAATTGCCGTAATCGTACTAACCCGAAGAATAAAACTGCTTTATCAATTTTACCACACGCGGAACGGTATAAACGACCGCCCAAAAAAATTCATGAATTGCTGATTTTTGTTCATACTAACCTCCCAAAAATCGAAATAAAAAGCGATCAAAAAATGTCACGTGCCCAAAAATAGTACCAATAAAAACGTCAACTCGTACCGCAAAAAATAAGACCTCACATGACTCTGTGGGCCAAAATATGCAAAAATTATAGCTCTCAAAATGTGGTGATGCAAAAACTATTTTTTGCAATAAAAAGTGTCTTTAGCGTGACAGCTGCCAAACATAAAAACCCGCTATAAATAGAAAATCAAATCCCCCTTTATCACCCCCTTAGTTAGGGAAAAATAATAAAATTTAAAAAATGTATTTATTTCCATTTTCCCGTTAGGGTTAGGGTTGCAGCTAAAGTTAGGGTTGGGGCTAAAGTTAGGATTAGGGTTAGGGTTGGGATTAGGGTTAGGGGTGTGTTAGTGTTAGGTTTGTGGTTAGGGTTATGGTTAGGGTTGAGTCTAGGGTTAGGGGTGTGTTGGGGTTAGGGTTGGAGTTAGAATTGGGGGGTTTCCACTGTTTAGGCACATCAGGGGCTCTCCAAATGTGACATGGCGTCTGGTCTCAATTCCAGCCAATTCTGCGTTCAAAAAGTCAAACGGTGCTCCTTCCCTTCTGAGCTCTGCCATGCACCCAAACAGTAGTTTACCCCCACATATGGGGTATCAGCGTACACAGGACATATTGCACAATAAATCTTGGGGTACAATTTCTTCTGTTACCCTTGGGAAAATAAAAAATTGGGGTGTAAAAATCATTTTTGTAAAAAAAAAAATAAGATTTTTATTTTTACGGCTGTATGTTATAAACTTCTGTGAAGCACTTCGGGGTTCAAGGTGCTCACCACACATCTAGATAAGTTCCTTGGGGGGTTTATTTTTCAAAATGGGGTCACTTGTGGGGTCTTCCACTGTTTAGGCACATCATTGGCTCTCAAAACGTGACATGACGCCCTCAGACCTTTCCATCAAAGTCTGCAATCCAAAACATCACTACTTCCCTTCCGAGCCCCGACGTGTGCCCATACAGTAGTTTTCTCCCACATATTGGGTATCAGCATACTCAGGACAAATTTGACAACAACTTTTGTGGTCCAATTTCTCCTGTTACCCTTGGGAAAACAAAAGTTGGGGACTAAAAGATCATGTTTGTGGAAAAAATAAGATTTTTTTATTTTCATGCTCGGGCATTATAAACTTTAGTGAAACACCTGGGGGTTCAAAGTTCTCACCACAGATCTAGATAAGTTCCTTAGGGGGTCAAGTTTCCAAAATGGGGTCACTTGTGGGGGGTTTCCACTGTTTAGGCACATCAGGGGCTCTCCAAATGCAACATGGCGTCCAATCTCAATTCCAGCCAATTTTGGTTGGAAAAAGTCAAATGGCGCTCCTTCCATTCCGAGCTCTGCCTTGTGCCCAAACAGTGGTTCCCCCCACAAATGGGGTATCAGCGTACTCAGGACAAATTGGACAACAACTTTTGTGGTCCAATTTCTCCTGTTACCCTTGGGAAAATAAAAAATTGGTGACTAAAAGATCATTTTTATGGGAAAAAAATAGGATTTTTTATTTTCATGCCCAGGCATTATAAACTTGTGTGAAGCACTTGGGGTTCAAAGTGCTCATCACAGATCTAGATAAGTTCCTTAGGGGGTCTAGTTTCCAAAATGGGGTCACTTGTGGGGGGTTTCCACTGTTTAGGCACATCTGGGGCACTGCAAACGGAACATGACCCCCATCAACGTCTGCATTCCAAAACTTTATTACTTCCTTTCTAAGCCCTGCCATGTGCCCAAACAGTTTCCCCCCCCCACATATGGGGTATCAGTGTACTCAGGACAAATTGGGCAACAACTTTTGGGGTCCAATTTCCTTGGGAAAAATCAAAAATTGTGAACTAAAAAATCATTTTTGTGGAAATTATTTTTTTTTCACACCCAGGCATTATAAACTTTTGTGAAACACTTGGGGTTCAAAGTGCTCACAACAGATCTAGATAAGTTCCATAGGGGGTCTAGTTTCCAAAATGGTGTCACTTGTGGGGGGTTTCCACTGTTTAGGCGCATCAGGGGCTCTCCAAACGCGACATGGCGTCCAATCTCAATTCCAGCCTAATTTTGGTTTGAAAAAGTCAGACGGCGCTCCTTCCCTTACAAGCTCTGCCGTGTGCCCAAACAGTGGTTTTCACCCACATATGGGGTATTGGCGTACTCACGAGAAATTGCACAACAACTTTATCTGTCCATTTTCTCCTTTTACCCTTGTGAAAATGAAAAAAAGTTTGTAAAAGGTCATTTTTGTGACTAAAAAGTTAAATGTTCATTTTTCCCTTCCACGTTGCTTTAGCTCCTGTGAAGCACCTGAAGGGTTAATAAACTTCTTGAATGTGGTTTTGAGTACCTTGAGGGTGCAGTTTTTAGAATGGTATCATTTTTGGGTATTTTCTGCCATATAGACCCCTCAAATGTGAGGTGGTCCCTAAAAAAAATGGCTTTGTAAATTTTGTTGTAAAAATGAGAAATCGCTGGTCAACTTTTAACCCTTATAATTTCCTAACCAAAAAAAATTTGGTTACAAAATTGTGCGGATGTAAAGTAGACATGTGGGAAATGTTATTTATTAACTATTTTGTGTGCCATATTTGCGTTTTTTTTTTTTCAAAAATAAACGCAAGTTATATCGAAGAAATTTTACCACTAACGTGAAGTACAATATGTCTCGAGAAAACATACTCAGAATCGCGAAGATCCGTTGAAGCATTGCAGAGTTATAACCTCATAAAGAGACAGTGGTCAGAATTGTAAAAATGGGCCCCGTCATTAACGTGCAAACCACCCTTGGGGGTAAAGGGGTTAACCATTTATGGCAAAACCAATAACTGAGTTAGGGTGATGGATAAATTCTTTATCTGGCTCCCCTGAAATAAGCTGATGTAGAGACAAGTGTATGAGTTTTGGGTGGACTTGTTTTGTAATATTTATGCAGAATACTGCAGAATTTTAGTCCTTTATAGATATATACCATATAGACAGAAGTACCATATTAGGGCACCCGTGTTTATCATTAAATTCAGATATTTCACTCAGTTCCATTGGTATATTTGTATAAAATCCAGCCCTTATCCCTGCAGTCAGTCTTTAGTAACATTACCTGTCTGACTGGATTGTGCCAACTCTTAAGATAGGCAGAGGAGAAATAATGCTATGGAGTTGTTTTTCAGGGTTTGCCTAGATAGACCCCTTTGAGCCTGGGAGGGTAAATGTTAAAGTGACTCTTCTAATCAAGTACAGGCGCTTTGTGCACCCTTGATGTGGTCAAACATGTAAATGCATTTTCCTACCTTCTTGTTTTCCCTTAATGTCTGCTCTTCTCTAACTTTTGTAAAACCAGAGCTGTCAATCAGATAAGACGGGGAGGTGGAGGAGAGGAATAGAGAGAAAACAAGTAGGTGGGAAGGGGTATTTAAGTGTTTGGCCCTGCCAAGGCTACACAGAGTTCCTGTACTTGGTTTGAACTGACAAACTCCTTTAACCCCTTCATGACCTTGGGCGTATCCATACGTCATGGAAGAGAGCGGTGTTAATGACCTCAAATATATGGCTACATTCTGGGGAAAATGCGTCACTTTGACCAGTTGCACAGCGATTGCATTAAAGTGCCTGCTGTTACTGACAGCAGGACGCCGGAACGTGCCTACCACCCCCCGAAACTATGATCGCTGTGATTGGCTGTTCAATTCTTGTTCAAATTCATGCCTCAACAATCAGTCAGCAGAGACGCAGTTTGATTTGCACTTCCTCATTCCAGTTTGGAGACATTGCAGAGCGGTCACTGTGTTGTTCTACTGCTGATCTTCTGGGCCTTGTGGTGCCACAGACTTTTTCAAGCCTCTGCCATCACTCTTGCTGCTGCCATTCCTGCTAGGAGAAAAAAAAACGTTCCCGACCTTTTCCTGTCCACAACTTTTCCCTAATCAACCCCACTTCTGCCACGAAGCCCTGATCAGCATTTGATCTCTCGTTTTTTGGCAGTTTTTTCATACGGCCTAGAGCCACCAAGCTCTGATCAGTGATGCACATCACTGATCAGCACCCGTGCTCTCTTTTGGCCACGACTTTTATTTTTTTTCTTGTCAATTTTTTTTTCCTCTCAACCTCTTCCCCACACCTCACTGATCGGTATCCAGTTGTTGATTATTTTTTTTTAAAGAATCAAATAAAGATAATTTAGATCAGTTGATAGGATTAGATTAGGGATGGTAAAAATATACTGCATACTGCAGTAATTAGCATTTACTGCTGTATTTTTTTAGGGATCATAGTCAGGGTTGGTGTCAGATAGTAAAGCATAAAAAAATACGGTATTTAGATTAGTTGATAGAGCTAGATTAGGGACAATAAAAATATTCTGTAGTAATTAGCGTTTACTGCAGTATTTTTTACTGAATATAGTCAGGGTTAGTTTCAGATAATTGTGGCTGCTCTGTAATTTTTTATTTTTTTTTACTGATGTCCACACACACACAAACACACATGAAAAAATGTTTCAATCTTTCCAATCACGGTATTCAGCTGAGGAGGCATATGCCTTCCTTGCATCTGACACTGAAAGTGAGAAAGAGGATGACATCTTCCTTTATTTTTTCTCCTTCTCCTTCTCCTTTTCCTTAAGTTAGTGATCCCATATGGACCTTACGCACCAGAAGATTATGAGCCGAAGATTCCTGATTTTGTGATGCAATCAGGAATCAAATTTTGAGACTACCAGACTTAAAGAAATCAATTTTTTCAAAGTCTTTTTCTTTGAGGATTTTGTAAACCTCATGGTGGCTAGACAAATTTGTATGCCCAACAATTCTTGACCAAAACCCCACTTCATAATTTTCTAACTGCACCCCTATAGATACAGTAGAAATGAAGCTTTGGGGCCTTTTTTCACTTGGAATTAGTGAAGAAGCCAGAACTTCAACAATATTGGAGTGTTGATGTTTCATACAACATGTTAAGCATTGCTATCACCTGTAAACTCTTGGAAGCCATTCACAAATTTTTGCATTACAACGATAATGCACAATATCCTCCCAGAGATGACCCCAACTTTGACCGACTTTTCAAAGTTCTGCCGGTCATTGATCACTTCAGTAGCAAGTTTACTGACGTGTATATTCCTCAAAGGGACATTGGAGTGGATGAGTCCCTAATACATTTCAAGGGAAGACTGTTAGAACCCTCTTGTTAGGTTTTGTTTCAGTTTGCTGGTCACATCACCTTTTTTCCC
Organism: Oophaga sylvatica; assembly: GCA_033576555.1. Lineage (NCBI taxonomy): Eukaryota > Metazoa > Chordata > Amphibia > Anura > Dendrobatidae > Oophaga > Oophaga sylvatica. Next base: position 267,374,245 of record JARQOD010000006.1, read on the forward strand.
TATTTAGTCTGGCTCCGCCCTTCTGGCTTTGCTGGACTTCATTGTATTACCTACTCTTAAGCTAGCTGGGTGCTTAGGTGCTTACTCAGTCAGTTTTGCTTGATCTTAGGATCTCTAAGTAATTTGTTTTCTGTTTTATTTTTCCCTGCTACAATTTCTGTTAGGAGGTATCCACCTTTTCTCCCAGTCCCTAGATCTTGTAGGGATTCCTCCCTCGCAACTATAGGTCTTCATTCAGACTAGCTGAGGACTTTAGCGGGTCTGGTCACAGGATCAGGTTCCCCGTTACATCGTAGGGATCCAGCTTAGTTCTATTGTAGGGACAGAATTCCCATCTTTCCTTAGTGCTTGTAGCAGATCATAACAGTAAGTCCAGCCCAAAAGAAAAAAAAAAGAAAAAATCACTAAGGAAGATTTTCTGTTTCCATCATGGTGTCGGTTCAGGATTTGGCTCAACGCCTGCAGGGACTTTCTCTGGAGGTGGCTGAAATCCAGCAACACGTGAGTAGTTGTTCTGGAGCACATTTCGTGGAGCCAAAGGTACATTTGCCTGATTTATTTTTTGGTGAACAACAAGATTTTTTTTCTTCTAAAAATGCTTGCTTGTTGTATTTCCGTTTGAGACCCAGATCCTCTGGTGATGAATCACAGCGCATAGGGTTCATAATGTCACTTTTGCGCAAAGAACCTCAGGACTGGGCCTTTTCTCTGCAGCCTGGTGATCCATGCTTTAGATCAGTGGATAGTTTTTTTTCTGCTTTGGGGTTATTGTATGACAATCCGGATCGTGTTTCATCAGCTGAGACAGAATTGAGACGTTTGAGACAGGGATCAGGTAATGTGGAAAAATATTGTACTCACTTCCGAAGGTGGTCCACTCAGGTGGGGTGGAACGATTCAGCTTTGAAAAGTTTATTTCTTGCAGGGTTAAGTGAAAGGGTTAAAGATTTGCTGATTGCTTATCCTATACCTGGTAACTTGCAAGAGGCTATGCAATTAGCCATACGGGTGGATAGGAGACTGCGTGCAAGGGTTAATGAGAGTAAATCTGCCTTGTCATCTCCAAGTTTGGAAAGGGACTGTACTGACATTGCAGAGCCGATGGAAATTGGAGCAATGACACCTCACTCTCGGGAAAATGACCGTAGATTTGCGGAGGGCTTGTGTTTCTATTGTGGCAAATCTGAGCATTTTATTAAGAACTGTGCGCTTCGAATGAATAAAGAGAGAAAAAAAAATGAGGTCAGTTTCGCCCGCATAGCTTGTTTAAACAATAAAGGTGTCTTTCTTTCTGCTACCACTGCTGGTGAGGAGGAATTAATGGAGTTTCGGGTATTTGTGGATTGTGGTTCAACTCTCAATGTGATTGATGGGAAATTTTTGGAAAAACTAAAATTAAAACCCAAACTTCTATCTTCCCCTATTAATGTGGTGTCTGTGGATGGTTCTCACTTGACAAATGTTACTCACCATATCTGTGAATTTCCTCTTACTATTAATGGTGTTCATCAAGAGAATTTGGATTTGGTAGTTTTGAATAATTTGCCCTCACCGCTGATTTTGGGGTTACCCTGGTTAAAATTGCACAATCCGGTACTGGATTGGTCTACCAATGAAATTAAGTCCTGGAGTCCTAATTGTTATGACAAGTGTTGTAACTGGCGTATTGCTGCTGTAGTTAAGGGGGAGTTACCTGTACCTATTCAGGATTTTTGGAAAGTTTTTTCTGATAAGCAATCGCAGGTATTGCCTCCTCATAGAGATTATGATTGTGCAATTGAATTTGTCCCTGGAGCGACTCTTCCTAAAAGTCATTTATTTAATTTGACTATTCCTGAGAGAAATGCTTTGGAGGAATACATACAGACAAGCTTGGCCGCCGGTCACATTAGGCCTTCCAAATCTCCTGTGGCGGTTGGATTTTTTTTGTTAAAAAAAAGGACGGCGGTTTACGGCCTTGTCTAGACTGTCGTGAGATTAATAAGATTACTGTACGCAATCCTTACCCACTGCCATTGATTCCTGATTTGTTTAATCAGTTAGTGGGGGCCAAGTGGTTCTCGAAAATTGATCTTCGAGGGGCATACAATTTGTTGCGCATGAAGGAGGGGGATGAATGGAAGACTGCATTTAACACTCCACTGGGTCATTTTGAGAATCTGGTCATGCCTTTTGGGCTTTCCAGTGCTCCGGCATTTTTTCAGAATCTTATTAATGACATCCTCAGACCTTTGATCGGCAGAAGTGTGGTTGTGTATTTGGATGACATTTTGATTTATTCACTGGATTTGGAGTCTCATTGGAGGAGTGTGCGTGAAGTATTACAGTTACTGAGTGATAATTCACTTTTTGCCAAACTAGAAAAATGTGAGTTCGCTGTACAGAGACTTAGTTTTTTGGGCTACATTGTCTCCAGTGAAGGTCTTTTGATGGACCCGGTGAAAGTGCAAGCTGTACAGGAATGGCCTAGGCCTATTGGTGTGAAATCAATACAGAGGTTTTTGGGGTTCGCCAATTATTATAGAAAATTCATAAAAAAAATTTCTGTGATTGCCAAACCTCTGACCGATCTCACCAGGAAAGGTGCTGATGCGGTTCAGTGGACTACTGAGGCCATTGAGGCTTTTGTGTTGCTAAAGGAGAGGTTCAGCTCTGCTCCCATCCTTACGCAGCCTGATGTGACTAAACCATTTTTGGTTGAGGTTGATGCTTCTTCTGTGGGGGTCGGCGCGGTGTTGTCTCAGGCAAAGACGGATGGAGTACATCCCTGTGCTTTTTTTTTCAAAGAAATTTTCTGAGTCTGAACTAAATTATGATATCGGTAATCGGGAATTGTTGGCAATTAACCCCTTCACCCCCAAGGGTGGTTTGCACGTTAATGACCGGGCCAATTTTTACAATTCTGACCACTGTCTCTTTATGAGGTTATAACTCTGGAACGCTTCAACGGATCTTCGCGATTCTGAGACTGTTTTCTCGTGACATATTGTACTTCACGTTAGAAGTAAAATTTCTTCGATATAACTTGCGTTTATTTTTGAAAAAAAACGCAAATATGGCGAAAATTTTTAAAATTTTGCAATTTTCAAACTTTGAATTTTTATTCCCTTAAAACAGAGAAATATATCACACAAAATAGTTAAGAAATAACATTTCCCACATGTCTACTTTACATCAGCACAATTTTGGAACCAAAATTTTTTTTGTTAGGAAGTTATAAGGGTTAAAAGTTGACCAGCGATTTCTCATTTTTACAACAAAATTTACAAAGCCATTTTTTTAGGGACCACCTCTCATTTGAAGTCACTTTGAGGGGTCTATATGGCAGAAAATACCCAAAAGTGACACCATTCTAAAAACTGCACCCCTCAAGGTACTCAAAACCCATTCAAGAAGATTATTAACCCTTCAGGTGCTTCACAGGAACTAAAGCAACGTGGAAGGAAAAAATGAATATTTAACTTTTTAGCCACAAAAATGATCTTTTACAAACTTTTTTTTTATTTTCACAAGGGTAAAAGGAGAAAATGGACAGATAAGGTTGTTATGCAATTTCTCCTGAGTACGCCAATACCCAATATGTGGGGGAAAACCACTGTTTGGGCACACGGCAGAGCTCTAAGTGAAGGAGCGCCGTTTGACTTTTTCAAACTAAAATTGGCGGGAATTGAGATTGGACGCCATGTCGTGTTTGGAGAGCCCCTGATGCGCCTAAACAGTGGAAACCCCCACAAGTGACACCATTTTTGAAACTAGACCCCCTAAGCTACTTATCTAGATCTGTTGTGAGCACTTTGAACCCCCAAGTGTTTCACAAAAGCTTATAATGCCTGGGTGTGAAAAAAAAAAAAAAACAATTTTCCACAAAAATGATTTTTTAGTCCCAAATTTTTGAATTTTCCCAAGGAAATTGGACCCCAAAAGTTGTTGTCCAATTTGTCCTGAGTACGCTGATACCCCATATGTGGGGGGGGAACTGTTTGGGTGCACGGCAGGGCTTGGAAAGGAAGTAGTAACGTTTTGGAATGCAGACGTTGATGGGGGTCATGTTCTGTTTGCAGTGCCCCAGATGAGCCTAAACAGTGGAAACCCCCCACAAGTGACCCCATTTTGGAAACTAGACCCCCTAAGGAACTTATCTAGATCTTTGGTGAGCACTTTGAACCCCCAAGTGCTTCACACAAGTTTATAATGCCCGGGCATGAAAATAAAAAATCCTATTTTTTTCCCACAAAAATTATCTTTTAGTCACTAATTTTTTATTTTCCCAAGGGTAACAGGAGAAATTGGACCACATAAGTTGTTGTCCAATTTGTCCTGAGTACGCTGATACCCCATATGTGGGGGGGAACCACTGTTTGGGCGCACGGCAGAGCTCGGAATCGAAGGAGCACCATTTGACTTTTTCCAACCAAAATTGGCTGGAATTGAGATTGGATGCCATGTTGCATTTGGAGAGCCCCTGATGTGCCTAAACAGTGGAAACCCCCACAAATGACCCCATTTGGGAAACTAGACCCCCTAAGGAACTTTTCTAGATCTTTGGTGAGCAATTTGAACCCCCAAGTGCTTCACACAAGTTTATAACGTAGAGCCGTAAAATTTAAAAATCATATTTTTTCCACAAAAATGATCTTTTCACCCCAATTTTATTTTTCCAAGGGTAACAAGACTCCAAAAGTTATTGTGCAATTTGTCCTGAGTGCGCTGATACCCCATATGTGGGGGTAAACCACTGTTTGGGTGCATGGCAGAGTTTGGAAGGGAAGGAGCGCCGTCTGACTTTTTCAACGCAGAATTGGCTGGACGCCATGTCGTGTTTGGAGAGCTCCTGATCTGCCTAAACAGTGGAAACCCCCATAAATGACACCATTTTGGAAACTAGACCCCTCAAGGAACTTATCTAGATGTGTGGTGAGAACTTTTAACCCCCAGGTGTTTCACTAAAGTTTATAACGTACAGCCGTAAAATAAAAAATCTTTTTTTTTTTACAAAAATGATTTTTTCGCCCCCAATATTTTATTTTCACAAGGGTAACAGGAGAAATTGGACCCCAAAAGTTGTTGTCCAATTTGTCCTGAGTACGCTGATACCCAATATGTGGGAGAAAACTACTGTATGGGCGCACGTCAGGGCTCGGAAGGGAAGTAGTGACGTTTTGGATTGCAGACTTTGATGGAATGGTCTGGGGGCGTCATGTCCATTTGGAGAGCCCCTGATGCACCTATACAGTGGAAACCCCCCACAAGTGACCCCATTTTGGCAAATAGACCCCACAAGGAACTTATCTAGATGTGTGGTGAGCACTTTGAACCCCGAAGTGCTTCACAGAAGTTTATAACGTACAGCCGTAAAAAAAAAAATCCTTTTTTTTTTACAAAAATGATTTTTTTTCGCCCCCAATATTTTATTTTCACAAGGGTAACAGGAGAAATTGGAGCCCAAAAGTTGTTGTCCAATTTGTCCTGAGTACGCTGATACCCAATATGTGGGAGAAAACTACTGTATGGGCGCACGTCAGGGCTCGGAAGGGAAGTAGTGACGTTTTGGATTGCAGACTTTGATGGAATGGTCTGGGGGCGTCATGTCGCATTTGGAGAGCCCCTGATGTGCCTAAACAGTGGAAACCCCCCAAGTGACCCCATTTTGGAAAATAGACCCCACAAGGAACTTGTCTAGAGTGTGTGGTGAGCACTTTGAACCCCGAAGTGCTTCACAGAAGTTTATAACGCACAGCCGTAAAAATAAAAAATCCTTTTTTTTTTTTGCAAAAATGATTTTTTTGCCCCAATATTTTATTTTTACAAGGGTAACAGGAGAAATTGGACCCCAAAAGTTGTTGTCCAATTTGTCCTGAGTACGCTGATATCCAATATGTGGGAGAAAACTACTGTATGGGTACACGTTGGGGCTCGGAAGGGAAGTAGTGACGTTTTGGATTGCAGACTTTGATGGAATGGTCTGGGGGCATCATGTCGCATTTGGAGAGCCCCTGATGCGCCTAAACAGTGGAAATCCCCAACAAGTGACCCCATTTTGGAAAATAGACCCCACAAGGAACTTATCTAGATGTGTGGTGAGCGCTATGAAGCCCCAAGTGCTTCACAGAAGTTTATAATGTACAGCCGTAAAAACAAAAAAATATTTTTTTTTGTACAAAAATGATATTTTCGCCCCAGTTTTTTATTTTCCCAAGGGTAACAGAAGAAATAGGACATTGCACAATAACTCTTGGGTCCAGAGTACGCTGATACCCCATATGTGGGGATAAACTACTGTTTGGACGCATGGCAGAGCTGAGAAGTGAAGGAGCACCGTTTGACTTTTTCAACGCAGAATTGGCTGGAATTGAGATCAGACGCCATGTCACATTTGGAGAGCCCCTGATGTGCCTAAACAGCGGAAACCCCCCAATTCTAACTCCAACCCTAACCCCAACACACCCCTAACCCTAGTCCCAACCCTAACCACAAACCTAACCCTAACACACCCCTAATCCCAACCCTAACCCTAATCCTAACTTTAGCGCCAACCCTAACCCTAACTTAGCCGCAACCCTAACCCTAATGGGAAAATGGAAATAAATACTTTTTTTTAATTTTATTATTTTTCCCTTACTAAGGGGGTGATAAAGGGGGGTTTGATTTACTATTTATAGCGGGTTTTTATGATTGGCAGCTGTCACGCTAAAAGATGCTTTTTATTGCAAAAATAGTTTTTGCATCATCACATTTTGAGAGCTATAATTTTTGCATATTTTGGCCCACAGAGTCATGTGAGGTCTTATTTTTTGCGGGACGAGTTGACGTTTTTATTGGTATCATTTTTGAGCACGTGACGTTTTTTGATCGCTTTTTATTTCGATTTTTGGGAGGTTAGAATGAACAAAAATCAGCAATTCATGAATTTCTTTTGTGGAGGCGTTTATACCGTTCCGCGTGTGGTAAAATTGATAAAGCAGTTTTATTCTTCGGGTCAGTACGATTATGGCGATACCTCATTTATATCATTTTTTCATGTTTTGGCGCTTTTATAGAATAAAAACAATTTTATATAAAAAATAATTATTTTTGCATCGCTTTATTCTGCGAGCTATAACTTTTTTATTTTTTCGCTGATGATGCTGTATGACGGCTCGTTTTTTCGGGACAAGATGACGTTTTCAGCAGTACCATATTTTTTATATCGGTCTTTTTGATCGCGTGTTATTCCACTTTTTGAAATAGTATACTCCGGCACACAAAAAGATAGAAAACTTTAGAATGCAAGAAAGTCAATATTTATTTCAAATGATGATAGCTCATTCAAAAAAGTAATATCCAGAAGACATTCATGAATATGGTACGTATGTACAACGTTTCGGCATAAAATGCCTTTTTCAAGTAGTACCTTTATAACTTACAACATGTGGATATATCTTATGAAGGCTCCAAATGGCTTGTGTGGTAGTAAAAGCTCATTACTACCACACAAGCCATTTGGAGCCTTCATAAGATATATCCACATGTTGTAAGTTATAAAGGTACTACTTGAAAAAGGCATTTTATGCCGAAACGTTGTACATACGTACCATATTCATGAATGTCTTCTGGATATTACTTTTTTGAATGAGCTATCATCATTTGAAATAAATATTGACTTTCTTGCACTCTAAAGTTTTCTATCTTTTTGTGTGCCGGAGTATACTATTTCAATTATACGTTTTGTTCTCCTGAGCACCTACACAATTGGTGAGCATCCCCACTATATTCTCTTTATTCCACTTTTTGTTCGGCGGCATGATGATAAAGCATTGATTTTTTGCTTCGTTTTTTTTTTTTTTTTTTTTTAAGGGGTTCACTAAAGGGGTTAACTAGTGGGACAATTTTATAGGGGGGTTGTTACGGATGCGGCAATACCAAATATGTGTACTTTTATTGCTTTGTTTTTTTTATTTACAGGAAGAAGTGAATTTATTGGGGAATATATATATATTTTTTTTTATTTATTTTGGATTTTTTTTAAAACATGTTTATTTTTATTTTTTTAACTTTTTTACTTTGTCCCAGGGTGGGACATCACTGTATTTTATCAGATCGCTGGTGTGACAGTGTGCACAGCACTCTGTCACACCAGCGATCGCTCAGGCAGTGCAGCAGGCTTCTCAGTGCCTGCTCTCAGCAGGCACTGAGGTAGCCGCCTCCCTCCAGGACCCCGGCGCCATCTTGGATCCGTGTCCTGGGAGGGAGGAAGCCCTCAGAACATCGCGATCACATCGCGCTGCTCTGAGGGTCTCAGGGGAGCGCGCAGGGAGCCCCCACCCTGCGCGATCCTCCCCTGTGCCCCCAGTACACCGCGATCATGTTTGATCGCGGTGTGCAAGGGGTTAATGTGCCGGGAGCGGTCCGTGACCGCTCCTGACACACAGTCATGGGTGTCAGCTGTGATAATCAGCTGACACCCGGCCGCGATCGGCTGCGCTCCCCCTGGGAGCGCGTCCGATCGCACGAGACGTACTATCCCGTCCCCGGTCATACGGGCCCAGGTACCATGGACGGGATAGTACGTCCGATGGCAGTAAGGGGTTAAACTCGCATTTGAACACTGGCGTCATTTTTGGAGGGAGCGGAATTTCCCGTTCAAGTCTTCACCGATCATAAAAATCTGATCTACCTTGATGCTGCCAAACGCTTGAATGCCCGTCAGGCTAGGTGGGCACTGTTTTTCTCACGGTTTAATTTTACCGTTACTTACATCCCAGGTACTAAAATTGTTAAAGCTGATGCTTTGTCTCGCAGCTTTTCTCTGTCACGCTGTATAGCAGATATATATATGTGATGTCAGTAATCTATATCAAAAGGGCAACATACTATATAACATGCGCATAGATATATGATAACATAGAATTACCTGACAGAATGTCCAGTGGGTCAATACTGAATCCGTTATACGCTGTCTCCGGCTAGAGGGTGACCGGGGTCTATGCTGACCCTAAACTGGGGTCCTGACTAATCCCTCTACCTGGAGGTACTGTTAAAGGTACAGAGGTCCAGGCCACCAGCGTAAACCCTGTCTCCTATCAATCCCTGCCAACTGTAATCTAGTCCTAAGAAGGACCCTGATTACCACCAAAGGGAATGAACAGGTAACGGTTAATGAACAGAAAGACATACAAGAAAGACAAGAAATAAAGTAAATAAAGTCTTACATACAACACTCACACACAGTAGGAACACCTAAGGTCTCAGAGATAAACTATAAGCTATAAGAGTAAAAACAACTAAGGAGCTCTTAGCTTAAGTATTCTCAGAACCGCTCCAGTCTGCTAGACTACATGAATGCTTTCACCGGCGTCTAACACCCAGACTGGCAGGAATATAAAGGAAACTAATTAGAACATAATCAAAAGCAGCCGGGCGAGGCTGGACCTAGTCTTAGCAAAGAGCTAGGTAAAATTAACTCTCTCATTACCAAACACAAAGAAACAGCAGCTCAGCTGTGAGAAGTCAGAATGTGCAATCGCGACGATCTTCGTGGCGATGCACCCATGACAGTACCCCCCCTTCTACGAGGGGCCTCCGGACCCTCATGACCAGGTCTGTCCGGGTAAGTTGTGTGAAACGTCCGAACCAATCGATCTGCGTTAGCATCAGACGCAGGGACCCACGTCCTCTCCTCAGGACCATACCCCCTCCAATGAACTAAGTACTGAGGGGATCGGCGACTGAGACGTGAGTCAATGATTTTCGACCCATGAAATTCCACGTTATCATTGACTACCACTGAAGGAGGAGGTAGAGGTGACGGTATGACTGGTGCCACATACTTTTTAAGTAATGACTTGTGAAACACATTATGAATTTTAAACGTAGGAGGGAGGTCCAGACGAAATGCCACAGGATTAATTATGGAACTGATCCTGTACGGCCCGATGAATCTGGGACCCATCCTCCAGGAGGAAACTTTAAGTTTTATATTCCTGGTAGACAACCAAACCAGATCGTTCACCTTCAGATCTAGACCAGAAACTCTCCTATCAGCCATCCGTTTGTAACGGTTCCCTGTAACCTTCAGTCTTAAGCGATCTGGAACTATCAGTCTCCCTGGAAGTCCACAGGGGCGTCCCCCTGAGCCCCCAATACCTCCCCTCAAGCTCAGAGCATACAGCTGACACTACAACTCCCTCCTGAGGAATAGGAACCGGATCATCCGTCTTCCCGGCCCCTGGGAAAGTACGAGATAAGGCATCAGGAAGCAACTTTATTGAGCAGTCATATGCGCGATGAGGAGGTAACTCTCCACACCCCTCCTCTGAGAACATCTCCCCAAAGTCCTCCAGAAAAGGAGGCAAAGTCCTAGGCACAACCGCACCGATGACCGTGCTCATGCAGTTATTCCTGCAAAATTCACCCCACTGGCTTATCTTTCTGGATTGCCAATCAATCACTGGGTTATGTTTAGCCAACCAAGGAAGTCCCAACACAATAGGAGTAGGTAGACCCTCCAACACATAACAAGACAATTGCTCTTTATGTATTGCCCCTACTCGAAGATCTATGTTATGAACAGCTTGTACCAAGCTACCTTGACCGAGAGGTCTAGAATCAATAGAGACTATAGGGACTGGTTTGGCCAATACACTCAGTTGCATACCATGCACCTGGGCAAACCGAGCGTCCACCAGATTAGCCCCGGACCCACTATCAAGAAAAACAGAAATCCTCTCAGTTCTAGTACCAATCACCACCTCCGCAGGCACGAGAAACTGAGAGGGATTTGGGGACGAAATACACACTCCCAGGTTAACTCCTTTGCTCAAAGAGGCCCGGGATGGACACCCCCCAACAAAATGTCCCTCTCTCCCGCAAAAGAAACACCTTCTAGTCTTGCGGTGCACCGCCGATTCCCTCCTACAAAATGATGTCCCTCCCAACTGCATGGGCTCCTTAGAACAGACCAGGGGAACCTCAGTATAAGGGACTTTAGTAGTAGGTGGAGTCATCACGGGAGGCGGAGTTACCTCGCGTCTTCCCCGAATTCGTCTATCAATGCGAATAGCGAGGGCCATAGCAGCCTCCAGTGATGGAGGAGAATCATACTGAGCCAACACATCTTTTAATTTGTCAGACAACCCTTGACAAAACTGGCTCCTAAGAGCTGGGTCATTCCACTGAGTATCTGTTGCCCATCTACGGAACTCAGAAGAATATTCCTCCGCTGGACGATTTCCTTGCCGTATTTTACGTAACTTTGTTTCAGCAAGGGAGACTCGATCCGGATCATCATATACCAGACCCAGGGCAGTAAAAAATCGATCCACTGACTGGAGATCTGGGGAGCCTGGAGGAATAGAGAACGCCCAAGATTGAGGGTCCCCTTGTAAGAGCGAGATAACAATTCCCACCCCCTGCTCTTCACTCCCCGATGACCGAGGCCACAGCCAAAAGTACAATTTACATGCCTCCTGGAAGGTAAAAAATTTGTCCCGCCACCAGTGAACCTGTCCGGGAGAGCAACCTTAGGTTCAGATCTGGTTTGCTCCGGGGGGGACAAAACCTTGGACTTAATGTCTGCAAACTCCATGGACAACCCCTGCAACTGCCGGGCCAGCTGGGCTACTGGATCCATGACAGCTGGGGAGAATCTTTAGTATGGCCGGTGAAAATGTCACGCTGTATAGCAGATATATATATGTGATGTCAGTAATCTATATCAAAAGGGCAACATACTATATAACATGCGCATAGATATATGATAACATAGAATTACCTGACAGAATGTCCAGTGGGTCAATACTGAATCCGTTATACGCTGTCTCCGGCTAGAGGGTGACCGGGGTCTATGCTGACCCTAAACTGGGGTCCTGACTAATCCCTCTACCTGGAGGTACTGTTAAAGGTACAGAGGTCCAGGCCACCAGCGTAAACCCTGTCTCCTATCAATCCCTGCCAACTGTAATCTAGTCCTAAGAAGGACCCTGATTACCACCAAAGGGAATGAACAGGTAACGGTTAATGAACAGAAAGACATACAAGAAAGACAAGAAATAAAGTAAATAAAGTCTTACATACAACACTCACACACAGTAGGAACACCTAAGGTCTCAGAGATAAACTATAAGCTATAAGAGTAAAAACAACTAAGGAGCTCTTAGCTTAAGTATTCTCAGAACCGCTCCAGTCTGCTAGACTACATGAATGCTTTCACCGGCGTCTAACACCCAGACTGGCAGGAATATAAAGGAAACTAATTAGAACATAATCAAAAGCAGCCGGGCGAGGCTGGACCTAGTCTTAGCAAAGAGCTAGGTAAAATTAACTATCTCATTACCAAACACAAAGAAACAGCAGCTCAGCTGTGAGAAGTCAGAATGTGCAATCGCGACGATCTTCGTGGCGATGCACCCATGACATTCTCCTATGGTGGGTACTGAGGAGGAGGAGGAAAACATCTTGCAAGAGGGGGTTGTTATTGCTGTTTTGGACTCCGTGTTGGAAGATGAGATTCTTAAAGCACAGGAGAATGCCCCATCTAACACGCCGCATGGGAGGTTGTTTGTGCTTGGTACCCTGAGGAGAGATTTGTTTGATGAATGTCATGACTCTCGGTTGGCAGGTCATCCTGGAATCTCTGAGACCAAGAGACTTGTGGGTCGCAGTTTTTGGTGGCCAGGATGGCAGAAGGAAGTCATTAAGTGGGTGCGTCAATGCACTGTGTGTGCTAGATCTAAGTCTTCTCATACTCCTGCTGCGGGGTTGCTTTGCCCTCTGGAGGTCCCTAGTGCACCTTGGACACATTTGGCTATGGACTTTATTACTGACCTTCCCCCTCTGAGGGTTTCACTGTCATCTGGGTGGTCGTGGACCGTTTTAGCAAGATGTGTCACTTGGTTCCTTTCATCAAACTGCCCTGCGCTAAGACTCTCGCTAAGGCTTTTGTCAAGGAAATAGTCAGACTACATGGTGTTCCTACTGACATTGTTTCTGATAGGGGACCTCAGTTTGTGGCTCGTTTTTGGCGCGCCTTTTGTGACAGGTTGGGAGTTCATTTGTCGTTTTCATCCGGATATCATCCTGAGTCTAATGGCCAGACAGAAAGGAAAAACCAGGATGTTGAGCAGTTCTTGCGTTGTTTTGTGACTGATAATCAAGAGGGGTGGTCTGAGTTTCTGCCACTTGCTGAGTTTGCTCTTAACAACCATACATCCGCTTCTGCTGGTTGTTCGCCTTTTTTTTGTTGTACTGGGAGACATCCGTCGTTTGGGTCATTTTCCAAGTTGGGATCGGCTGTACCTGAAGAGGAGAATTTTTCTGGTGTTTTGGAGAGAGTTTGGACTGATGTGCGTGGTAATCTTCAGGAGGCTAACAAAAGATCCAAAGTGTATTTTGATAGAAAACGACAAGAGGTTTTGTTTGCTATTGGTGACATGGTTTGGTTGTCCTCTAAGAATCTGCGCTTGAGGATTCCGTCTAAGAAATTGGGTCCCAAGTTTGTAGGGCCCTTTAAGGTGCTTCAGGTTATTAACCAATCTGCTGTTAAGTTGGAGCTTCCCACCTCCTGGAAGATTAATCCGGTGTTTCATGTTTCTCTCTTGAAAAAAGCTGAGGTCTCAGATGGAGATGTCTCGGCCACTGTTCCCCTGGTGGTGGAGGACGGGCAATATGAGATTTCCCGCATCCTAAATTCTAGACGGTATAGAGGGAGTTTACAGTACCTCGTCGCTTGGAAGGGTTATGGACCCGAGGATAACTCATGGGTGAGGGCGGATGATGTTTCTGCGTCTAGACTTGTCAGAGCGTTTCACAAGAGGTTTCCGGATAAGCTTAAGTCCTAGGGGATCCGGAGGATCCTCTTAGAAGGGAGGGTACTGTTGGAACCCTCTTGTTAGGTTTTGTTTCAGTTTGCTGGTCACATGACCTTTTTTCCCTATTTAGTCTGGCTCCGCCCTTCTGGCTTTGCTGGACTTCATTGTATTACCTACTCTTAAGCTAGCCGGGTGCTTAGGTGCCTTACTCAGTCAGTTTTGCTTGATCTTAGGATCTCTAAGTAATTTGTTTTCTGTTTTATTTTTCCCTGCTACAATTTCTGTTAGGAGGTGTCCACCTTTTCTCCAGTCCCTAGATCTTGTAGGGATTCCTCCCTCGCAACTATAGGTCTTCGTTCAGACTAGCTGAGGACTTTAGCGGGTCTGGTCGCAGGATCAGGTTCCCCGTTACATCGTAGGGATCCAGCTTAGTTCTATTGTAGGGACAGAATTCCCATCTTTCCTTAGTGCTTGTAGCAGATCATAACAAAGACTGCATTTCTCACAATACCTGCTCAGTAAGAGGGCCAGGTACTATATTAAACTCTACAAGCTTTGCAAGATTAACTCGGTACACACACAGATTTAGGGTTTATGAGGGAAAGGGCACCCGGACTCCAGCCCCTGAATGCCCCCCTGTCCTGGAAGTGAGTGAAAAAATTGGGATATGCTGCACCCATTGCTGTGTCAAAGTTATAACCTCTACATAGATAACTTTTATACCAGCATTCCTCTCTTCAAGTCCCTCTCAGCCAGAGCTATCGCAGTATGTGATACTCTCCGTAAAAATCATAGAGGACTCCCTAGGACGGTAACGTGGCAGCTACTCAGAAAGAATGAGAACAGGACCCAATGTAGCGACAACATGCTGGTGGTCAAGTACAAGAACAAGAGGGATGTCCTTTTCTTGACCATCATACATGGTGATGGCAGCACCCTCACCGCTATACTAGGTTCCTCTACACAGGTCCTAAGACCAGACTGTGCCCTAGTGTAAAATAAAAATATGAGGGGAGTTGATCTCAATGATCACGTCTTCCAGCCCTACAGTGAGATGCAAAAAGCTAAGGTGCATTCCTTCATTTCAAGAGATAGGGATCAAGGTCCTTCTATTTGGAAGTCAGGAAGGAGTGTGCCCAGTACTTCTGGAACTGAAAGTGCCCGCAACATTTCTCAAGTGAAGTAACTTAACCCCCAGAGGTATTTTCAGTTTTGTGTTTTCGTTTTTTGCTCCCCTTCTTCCCAGAGCCGTAACTTTTTTATTTTTCTGTCAACATGGCCATGTGAGGGCTTGTTTTTTGCAGGACGAGTTGTACTTTTGAACAACACCATTGGTTTTAACATATCATGTACTGGAAAACAGGAAAAAAATTCCAAGTGCTGTGAAATTGCAAAAGAAGTGCAATTCCACAATTGATTTTTGTTTTCCTCTTTTACTGTGTTCACTAAATGCTAAAACTGACCTGCCATTATGATTCTCCAATCATTATGAGTTCATAGACACCAAACATGTCTAGGTTCTTTTTTTATCTAAGTGGTGAAAAAAAAATCCAAAATTTGTTTAAAAAGAAAAATATTGTGTCATTTTCCGATACCCATAGCGCCTCCATTTTTTGTGATCTAGGGTTGGGTGAGGGTTTATTTTTTGCTGACCAAACTGACGTTTTTAATAATACCATTTTGGTGAAGATACAATTTTTTAATCACGCGTTATTGCATTTCAATGCAATGTTACAGCGGCCAAAAAAACGTAATTCTGGCGTTTTGATTTTTTTTTCTTGTTACACAGTTTAGCGATCAGGTGAAATCTTATATTACATTGATAAATTAGGCGATTCTAAACTCGGCGATACCAAATATGTATATGTTTGATTTTCTTCTTATTGCTTTATTTTGAATGGGGTGAAAGTGGGGTGATTTGAACTTTTATATTTTTAAAAACATTTTTTTTTATTCTTGGCATGCTTCAATAGTCTCCTTGGGAGACTAGAAGCTGCCATAACCCGATTGGCTCTGCTACATACAGGCTATTATCAATGTATCAGAATTGATGACTTGCTATAAAAGCAATTCGGCAGTGACAACCATAGAGGTCTGCTTGAGACCTCTGGTTGTCATGCCAGCCCCTCGGCGACCCGCGGTCATGTGACGCGGGCGCCGTTGGGCGGGATTTCCAGCGTGCTAGCCGGAAACGCATGTAAAATGCCGCTGTCAGATTTTAACTGTGGCATTTAACTAGTCAACCGCAGCGGGTGGATCGTGATTCCTACCACGGCTGTTAGAGGCACATGTCAGCTGTTCAAAATAGCTGACATGTGCCGGTAAAGATGTAGGCTCAGCATCGGAGCACACATCAAAGGAAGGGTGTTCGACTTTGGCGTACTATTACGCCCGATGTCGGAAAGGGGTTAAACTACAAAGTAAGGAAGGTCACAAAAAGGTGTCAAGTCTATTACAGAAGGGAGATAAGGAAGGACATCACTTATCAATGCGACACCTGCCCAGACTAACCTGGCCTGTGTATACAAGAATGCGTAAAACTTTACCACTGATCCATGGACTACTAAATTAATTTCTGACTTGCTCAACTCACATATGCCAACCTGATGCGCTTTACACAACTTGCGTTTGCAACACAAATGACTCATAGAAAAAATGGCATGATCAGCATCAATATATATACGGTATATATATATATATATATATATATATATATATATACAGTTGTTAGGATCATTCAGCCATGGAGGGTCCTTGTTGGAGTCGGAGTATCCCCGTAACAAGAAATACACAGACACGTAGTGTATAATCAGGTACTGGGAAGCCCCTGAGCGCGCCCGCTCTATGGATGCTATCCCTTTATTTATACTAACAAATCATAAGATATTGTCGCACAGGCGCAGTAAAATTCCTTTGTTCCATAAGCAGCAAAGTGATTCATAACAGTGGAATGTTGATAAGAAAGTTTCATAATTAGAAAAGTGATAATTCATAGTAATAGAAGGTTGCTGAGACAGCTAAAACAAGTTACAATCTAGTTTCTGGGCGTCAGTCCAAATGTCCAGATAAGGGAAGAATAACTTCATCTGTGTCTTACATCGTAATTTTGGGTGAAGTATAACTCCTACCATCCTCTCAGTCCCCCCTTTGATTCTTCCTTATATATGTTGATAGTGAATTTTCTCCTGAAGTTTTTTCATCTTCCTTGCCACCCGTCGGTACACGAATATATTTAGCATAGTTAACACAAATATAAGTAATACTAATATAACAAGGGGATAACAAAAAACTTGAATAAAGTGTGTGGCAGTAGGGGACCATCCACTAAATATATCATACCAATGATGTTCAGTTTCACTTTGAATTGCAGACCCTAAATTAATCAATTTTTCTGAGTCTATATATGCATTTACCAGGAGTTTGTTCAAAGAATGTTTAAACTCCGTAATATGAGCATGCACTTCCTCTGATCTATTAATCAATTCTCTTAGCTTGGTACAGTCTAAACTAACAGGTATGTTAGGCAACATTTTTACAAAGTTCATTCCTTCACTTATTTCATTGTTTATTTCAGGTAAAAAGAAATAAGTGCTTCCTTTCCAGTTTAGAGTAGTAATATTTTTAATACATCCAACATATGGGGTATTTAGGTGCAGGGGTCCTGTGGTATTTTTATCGTTGGTCACTATACAAATATATTGTGGCCCTAGTTCCATAAATGTTTCCACTGTGTTAAGGGGAACTCGTAATAGGGGACATATATTAGTTTGATGTTGTAATAGACATGGCTCATACATGGGAGTACCCTGTCCGCAAACATAACCTTTGTTAGTCTCGTGACAGCTTGAGAGATCATGTGTCTGATTGTTAGTGTCCATATAGATACCCTTAATTTCTGGGTACCAAAATTCCTCTTGTAAAGCTATGGGCATTACAAATATTTTACACATTACCATAGTGCTATTAGCGCGGATTTTAAAGGCTGTGAAAGTACCCGTACACCATAAATCTAAACACTGGACCTCTTTCCCAGTGACTGTGAACCAGGTATCTGACTGGGAAATATTAAATATTTTTGCCCACTCAAAATAGTTTCCAGACATGAGGCCAGCTTGTGCTCTGTTTTTCTGTATTTGCCAATTTATTATTTCGAAACCACATTGTGTTGCATTTATTAATGACGAAATATTTTCCCATGATTTTTCTGTTAAGAATAAACTCTGATTAAAAATACTATTAATATCATTAGGGATCTGCAATCCAAGTCGGTTAACTTTTAAGGAAGTTGGAATCCATTTACCATTAATTTTTACACTTTCTGCCATATCCTGTCCTGCTCTAGACCATTTATTGGCATGCTATTCATAATTCCCATTCCAGTACCCGTTGCCCCCAGCAGGGTGTCATACCAAGCCCTCTTATGCCTTGAACACGTAGGGATAAGTGGAAAAGATACATTGAACTGAACTTTTACCTTTTGATGTATCGTAGAAGTGTTAACACAGGTGCTCGGGATGGGGATAAGAGAGTGGTTGCTGAAATGAGGCAGGATACTTGCGTTATACACATATATGCCTATGGCAAACCAAGGTCCTCCCTTTATTTCAGACGTGTTACCACAAACATAATACCCAGGGGCATTTAGAACAGTAGTGTTTGAGTTTTGATACTTCTTGCTGGTGTAATATATCGCAAAATTCCTAAAATTGTGGTTAGTGATCTCTGTGGTATTCACAAATGAACATACTTTGTTCCCTTCTACTGTGGAATTAATGGTTATATTAAAACCCGTTTTTACATGTATGAGATATCGGTTATACCATACTTTAGACTTCTCCTGTCTGAATATTGTACAGGGGCCAGTGATTTTTATTGTCATGGTCAAGCATTCTGTGTTTGCTCTGCAGGTATAGTTATTTTGCGTCCTATTTTGTGTATGGCTTTTCCATTTCCAAAGGGAAGAGTAGGTCTCCCCTTCTTCCAGTTCTTTTTCCTTGGGGATGGATGTCCCAGGTGTCCAAGCAACAGTGTAGCTTACCAATATCGCTATCAACGCAATGATTTGATAAAGAATCTCATTTTGCTATCTTACAGTGGCTAGCATGCACCCATGCAGCCTTTCCTTCTAATTTTAATGCAGTAGGCGTGGTTATAACACCTGATAAGGACCCTCGAATCTGGGTTCTAGTGTCCTTCTGTTATGTCTTTTTACATACACTTCGTCCCCTGGTTGTAGCTTGTGTGTCCCTTCAACGGAATCTGGATCTGGAAATTAGAAGAGAACACAAAAGAGTGGTTTTAGCAATGTTTAATAAGTTCTGAAAATATGCTTTTAAAACTTCAGTTTCTAGTTAAAACTGTGGGAAATACAACCCTGTTTTGGGAAAACTTCCAAAAAATATTTCGGGGGGGTGAGTTTGCTCTTTCCCTGGGGGGGGTTCTGATAATACTGCTATTAAAGACACCCGTCCGGGTTTTCTTTGCTTCCCATTGTTTTGTATTTTCAATTTGAGGCCCCGTTTCTTTTTAAAACTTCCCAGAACTCTGTGGGGGGAAAGGGGGTGTGGTTTTCCCTCTTTATACAACATTTCATTACTTCTGAAAGACCTCCAGTGAAATGTGTCCTCTATCTGACCGACCCTTTCTGGGATACCATGGGGGGTCCAGTTCTGTGATTTTTTGCAGTGATTTTGCCGTGGCTTAGAATGGATAAGCTCCCGGCCCCCCCCGAAAAATGTACCCCTACGTAATCTCATAGGTTTCCTTTTTTAGGCATCTGGGTATAACGATTGAAGTCTCTGGAACGGATTGTGGTCTTAATTTCTTTTGGGGGGTTTAATTCTGTCCCGGGTTGTGGGTAAACCCCGTTTCAAAGAACCACTTTTGCTCGAGCTACCGGCGAACCCTGGGGGTAACATTTTTGTCTGACCCTCTGATCATCCGTTTTCAGACACTGGTAGGTCCGTGGGTTCACTGACCCCAAAAGGGGTACCCCGCTCGGGGGGCAAAGCTCATCTCCTTTTTCCATAGTCCTTCTTTTTTTCTGCCCCCCTTTTTTGCCATCTTCTTTTTTTCTCTTCACCTGCTGGGGCTTTTTTAGCCCTGTAATTAAGTCAAATTTGATACGCACTAAAAGTGTGGTCGTTTTTCGAGGGTTTTTTCAGCTCGCTTAGCCCTTTTCGGCTCGGTCATCCCTGCTATCCTGTGTCGGTTACATGTGCAGGTACTTTTTACTGTTTTTTTTAGTTAAGGCAGGGATTCTAGAAATTTTTTTAAAATTTGTCCATGTTTAGGGTTTACCCGAACTTCATTTACCTTTGCTCCAAAAAAA
>JARQOD010000006.1:267394459-267507256 GCA_033576555.1 Oophaga sylvatica
CCCCCCTGCTCAAAGCAGGATTCACTAAATCATCCCAGACAGATGTCTGTCCAGCCTCTGTTTGAAGACTTCCATTGAAGGAGAACTCACCACCTCTCGTGGCAGCCTGTTCCACTCATTGAACACTCTGTCAAAAAGTTTTTTCTAATATCTAATCTGTCTCCTCCCATTCAGTTTTCATCCCATTGCTTCTAGTCTTACCTTGTGCAAATGAGAATAAAGATAATCCTTCTACAATGCGACAGCCCTTGAGATATTTGTAGACCGCTATTAAGTCTCCTCTCAGTCTTCTTTTTTGCAAGCTAAACATTCCCAAATGCTGTAACCGTTCCTCATAGGACATGGTTTGCAGACCGGACACCATTCTGGTCGCTCTTCTCTGAACTTGCTCCAGTTTGTTGATGTCTTTTTTAAAATGTGGTGCCCAAAACTGGACACAGTATTCCAGATGAGGTCTGACCAAAGAGGAGTAGAGGGCAATAATGATTTCACGTGATCTAGACTGTATGCTTCTGTTAATACATCCCATAATTGTATTTGCCTTATTTGCTGCTGCATCACACTGCTAACTCATGTTCAGTCTGTGATCTATTCGTATACCCAAGTCTTTTTCACATGTGCTGTTGCTTAGCCCTATTCCTCCCATTCTTTATACGCTTTTTTCATTTTTATTTCCCAGATGTAGTACTTTGCATTTTTCCCTGTTAAAAAACCATTCTATTAGTTGCTGCCCACTGCTCCAGTTTATTTATATCTTTTTGAATCCTCTCTCTTCTCTAGTATTAGCTATCCCTCCTAGCTTTGTGTCATCAGCAAATTTAATCAGTTTACCCTCAATTCCTTCATCTAAATCATTGATAAAGATGTTGAACAATACAGGGCCTAAGACAGAGCCCTGTGGTACCCCACTTGATACATTCTTCCAACTGGATGTGCAGCCATTTACTACCACTCTTTGGGTCCTATCACTAAGCCAGTTATCAATCCACCTAATAGTTGTCTTGTCCATTCCATACTTAGTCATTTTTTCAGTAAAGATTATGTGAGATACTTTGTCAAATGCTTTGCTGAAGTCAAGATATACTATATCTACAGCATTTCCCTGATCCACCCATTCAGTGATTCTGTCATAGAAGGAAATTAAATTAGTCTGACATGACTTATTAGTTACAAACCCATGCTGACTCTGGTTAAGCACTTCATTCTTGTCCAGGTACTTACATACATGTTGTTTAATAATTTGTTCAAAGATCTTTCCTGGTACAGATGTCAGACTCACCGGCCTATAGTTCCCTGGGTCCACCTTCTTCCCTTTTTGAAGATAAGAACAACATTTTCTCTTCTCCAGTCTTCTGGAACTTCTCCTGTTCTCCAAGAATTTTCAAAGATTATGGAGAGTGGTTCAAAAATTTCTTCTGCTATCTCCTTCAGTACTCTGGGGTGTAATTCATCTGGACCTGGAGACTTCAATTCATTTATGTTAGCTAAGTGTTTCCTCACTTTTTTCCTGTTTATAGATATCCTGGATTCTTCTATTCCCTTAATAGGACAGTGAAGATCAGTTGATGTTACATTTCCTTTCTGAGAGAAAACAGATGCAAAATAGGAATTTAAAAGTTCGGCCTTCTCAACATCCTTTCTTCCATTTCATCATTTTCATCCTGTAAAAATCATATAGCATCTTTGACTTTTCTTTTGCTTTTGACATATCCCCAAAATCCTTTTTTATTGCTTTTGACATCTCTTGCAAGCCTTAATTCATTGTCAGCTTTAGCTAATCTGATTCTTGCACTGCAGGTTCTGCAGACATCATTATATTCTTCTTTAGATATGCCTCCCTCTTTCCATTTGATAAACATTTCTTTCTTCCTTTTTAGCTTGTGTTTAAGTTCTGTTCATCCATCCTGGTTTCCTTAAATACTTCCTATTCTTCCCTCTTTTTGGAATTGTTAATGATTGTGCTTTGAGAATCTCATTTTTCAAGATTTCCCATCCTTCCTGGACATATTTGTCCTTAAGGATATCCAGCCATTGGATCCCTCCGATTCTCTTTCTGAGTCCCTTAAAATCTGCCTTTCTGAAATCTAACCTTGAAGTCTGAGTCTTTACAGGTCTTCCTCCTCTAGTTATCCAAAATTCTAAAATAGCATGGTCGCTACCTCCTAGGATTCCAGCCACTCTTACCACTTTCTCACTGTTTATAAGGATTAGATCCAAGGTAGCAGATCCCCTTGTTTTCTCCCCTACCTTTTGGAAGATAAAGTTGTCAGCAAGATAGGATAAGAATTTCTTGACCTGTTAGTTTTGCTTGAGAGAGATTCCCAACAAATGTCTGGATAGTTGAAATCTCCCATGACCACTATGTCATATTTTTTGGAGAACTTGGCCATTTGATGCATAAAGAGTTCATCCATATCTTCAGCTTGCATAGGCGGCCTGTAAGTAAATTCCTACAATGGTGTCCTTTCCATTGTTTGCTCCTTGTATTCTTACCCAAACAGTTTCCACAGAACTCCTGTCTCTGAAGCTTCAATCTCTGTGCAGATATACGCTTTTCTAACATACAATGCGACACCTCCTCCTCGTTTATCAAGTCTGTTTCTTGCAAATAAGTTGTATCCTTCTAGCCTTGTATTCCAATCATGTGTATCGTCCCACCAAGTCTCAGTGATTCCAATGACATCATACTTCTTCTCCTGCGTTAGTAGTTCCAATTCTCCTTGTTTGTTGCCCATGCTTTGTGCGTTTGTATAGAAACATTTAGTTTGTGATTGGTTTCTCTTCCTTCAATATTTTTATTAATTAGATTTTTTTGTCTTCGTTCTTCCTTTCCATTTCTAATAGCAGAGTTCTCAATAGTATTTGTCAGGTGTATGGATTTTTCTGGCCTTTTGCTTCCCTTCCCATGTTGTTCTAGTTTAAAGCTCTCCTGATGAGTGTCACAAGGCGACTTCCAAATACATGTTTTCCAGTCTTCGTAAGGTGCACCCCATCTCTAGCAAGTAGTCCATCGTATAGGTAATTCACTCCGTGATCCAGAAAGCCAAATCCTTGCTGACGGCACCATCGACGTAGCCATTTATTCACCTGCAGAATTTTATTCCACCTCCTTGTTCCATGGCCATCCAGTGGAAGGATGGAAGAGAAGCCACTTGCGCTTCCAGTTCTTTCACTTTCTTGCCTAAGTTTTCAAAGTCACTGCAGATGGTTTCCAGGTCACTTCTTGTGGTGTCATTTGTCCCCACATGTATTAGCAGGGATGGGTAGTCATTTTTAGGTCTGAAGAGTCCTGATATCCTGTCAGACACATTTTTAATTTTTGCACCTGGAAGACAGCACATTTCTCTTGAGGTTATATCGGGTCTGCAGATAGCGGCCTTTGTTCCTCTCAACAGGGAATCCCCCATGACCACAACTCTCCGTTTCTTCTTCACAACATTTTTCTTTCTCCATCCAGGAGGACTCTGAGGGCGTACAAGGTTGTTCTTTGTGGGCAAAGTCTTACCCTAATGAATTTCTTCATCGTTCTCCTGTGTGAGATGATGGTACTGGTTCCTGAGCAGTATGGGTGCTGACTGCTTCACGATCCTCCTGCTTCTCTGGGTCACATGCTTCCATTCCTCTGTTTCTTCAGGTGCACTTTGAATTTCTTCTCTTTCTGTACCATAAAGAAATAATTCGGCTCTGTCTAAGAACTCTTCATCTTCCTTAATGATCTTCAATGTAGATTACCTCTCTTCTAGATTTTTCAACTTTTCCTCCAACATGGACACAAGCTTGCATTTCTGGCATGTGAAGTTTGGCTTTTCCACTGGTAAATCAGTGAACATGTAGCAAGAAATGCAGCTCACCACATGGCTCCTGGCCTCTTCCATGCTGTTATTTTAACCCTTCTAAATGCCTAACAAAAAAATTGTTTAAAAAATGATGCAAATGTAAAGTAGACACATAGGAAATGTTATTTATGAACTATTTTGCGTGACATAACTCTCTGATTTAAGGGCCTAAGAATTACATTTTGAAAATTGTGAAATTTTCAGAAATGTTGGCAAATTTCTGATATTTTCACAAATAAATGCAAGTCATATCGAACAAATTTTACCACTATCATGAAGTACAATATGTCACAAAAAAGCAATCTCAGAATCGGTGGGATCCGTTGAAGCGTTCCAGAGTTATTACATAAAGTAACCGTGGTCAGAATTAATTTGGCCTGGTCGTGATGGTGAAAACTGTTTTGGGGTGTGAAGGGGTTAAAAGCTTCACAACTACCATGTCATTTTGTACTATTGCTTGTTTCCAAATTTAAAGGAAGATCATTGTCTCTTTGAAATATAGGTTTGGATGAATTTGATGCGCAAGAACTTGACTTGAGATGACTTAGAAGAGAATAGATGTCCTAATACTTTTGTCCATGTACTGTATAATGAATAAAAGTAAATGCATTTCATAGCTAGAAGGGGAAAGAAGGCTTTTAGTTGAAAATGTTTTCTGATTTACAGGGCTTTTCAGTTCTGGGAGTGCAGTCATTAAATGTCCGTGCCCGCTTTAATTAGAGCTGTACATGGAGCCCTCACTTTACCCACTTGTACTGCATGTGCTGATTTTAGCTCTAGTTATTTGTAAACTCCAGGTACGAGAAGTTTTTGTAGAATCTAGTGTTTTTGGATGTGCAGAACATCAGTATCGTGACACGTGATGCAGAAGTTACCAGGCTCTTCATTTTCAGAGCAATTATAGGAGAAATTTGCTTTCTCTCTACATTAAAGAATGTTCCAAGATGATTTTGTTATGTGGTTGCATTCTGCTGTTTTGAAGAACCTCTAAAAAGCCCTGAGTATCATTTCATTGTCTGGATAAATGTGCAAGCTTCATGTCCTAACAATTCCCTGAGCTTTCATCTTCTTAATAAATGTCATTAAGTAGAAAAAAAAACAATGTTTGCAGTGTTCTCGGAAAAAGAGTTTATCCATGGTGCATTTTGTAAGATGCAACGTATTTTCCCATAATTGCTTCAATTTTCCTGGTTTTTATGCCAGTTTTGCTTTGTGCATGCATACATCTAAACATACAGGCAGAAGGCAAAGGAGAAAAGTACATTATGACAATGGCTGAGAGGCTGTAGCAACCATTTAACATACATCTCTGTAAGGCATCATTCACATGTCAGTGTCTCGTTCATGTCATCCGTTTTCACTTTGTTTAAAAAGAAAAACAAACATATTAAATTCACAATTTTTATTGTTGTTTTTTTCTTTGGTACAGGAACATGGGTGGGCGAATGTGAAACAAAATGCAAGATATACAGTTGTATGAAAAAGTGTTTGCCCCCTTCCTGATTTCCTATTCTTTTGCATGTTTGTCACACTTAAATATTTCAGATCACCAAACAAATTTAAATATTAGACAAAGATAACACAAGTAAACACAAAATGCAGTTTTTAAATGAAGGTCTTTATTATTAAGGGAAAAAGAAATCCAAATCTACAGAGTCCTGTGTGAAGTAATTGCCCCCCTTAAAACATAAATTAACTGTGGTTTATCATATCTTTGAGAAGCTGAGTTCAAATTCCCTAGCCACACCCAGGCCTAATAACTGCCACGCCTGTTCTCAACCAAGAAATCACTTAAAAAGGACCTGCCTGACAAAGTGACGTAGACCAAAAGATTCTCTAAAGCTAGACATTATGCCACGATCCAGAGAAATTCTGGAACAAATGAGAAACAAAGTAATTTAGATCTGTCAGTGTGCAAAAAGTTATAAAGCCATTTCTAAAGCTTTAGGTCTCCAGAAAAACACAGTGAGAGCCATTATCCATAAATGGCGAAAACATGGAACAGTGGTGAACCTTCCCAGGAGTGGATGGCTGACCAAAATTACCCCAAAAGTGCAGCGATGACTCATCCAAGAGGTCACAAAAGAGCCCACAATAACATCCAAATAACTGCAGGCCTTACTTGCCTCAGTTAAGGTTAGTGTTCATGACTCCACCATAAGAAAAAGCTTGGGCAAAAATGGCCTGCATGACAGAGTTCCAAGGCGAAAACCACTGCTGATCAATAAGAGCATAAAGGCTCATTTCAGTATTGCCAGAAAAAATCTTGATGATCCCCAAGACTTTTGGGAGAATACTCTGTGGACTGACTAGACAAAAGTGGAACTTTTTGGAAGGTGTATGTCCCATTACATCTAACTTAGAAGTAACACAGTATTTCAAAAAAGGAATATCATGCCAACAGTAAGAAATGGTGGTGGTAGTGTGATGCTCTATGGCTGTTTTGGTGCTTCTGGACCTGGAAGACTTGCTACGGTAATTGGAATCATGAATTTTGTTGTCTACCAAAAAATCCTGAAGGAGAATGTCTGGCCATCTGTTTGTGATCTCAAGCTGAAGCGCACTTGGGTTATGCAGCAGGACTATGATCCAAAACACACCAGCAAGTCCTCCTTTGAATGGCTTAAGAAAAACAAATAAAATTAATACTTTGGAGTGGCCTAGTCAAAGTCTTGACCTTATCCTGATTGAGATGCTTTGGCATGACCTTAAAAAGTTCATGTTTGAAAACCTTCCAATGTGGCAGAATTACAACAATTCTGCAAAGATGAGTGCGCCAAAATTCCTACAGAGCATTGTAAAAGACTTGTTGCCAGTTAGCGCAAATGCTTGATTGCAGTTGTTTCTGCTAAGGGTGGCCCAACCAGTTATTATTGTTAAGGGGCAATCACTTTTTCACACAGGGCCCTGTAGGTTTGGATTTCTTTTTCCCTTAATAATAAAGACCTTAATTTAAAAACTGCATTTTGTGTTCACTTGTGTTATCTTTGTCTAATATTATCAAAAGTGCTCTAGTTCTTTGAACTTTTCAGTGAACTTGCTGATTGTATTTTTTAGAAATATATATATACTTAAGAGTAACCATTGTTTTAATTTTTATTCCATAAATCCACAGTACACATGAAAATAATCAATTTTGTAATATATTTCTGGGGTGAAATCTGCTTCTTTCACTCATTCATGGGTGAAAACTGTTAAATCTGTGTTCAATGAAGACAGGTCTTCTCATTAATGAGGGAAGAGATGAAAGTTGGTGCTTTCAAAATTCGATAGAGGGGGGAGGAATTGGAGGCAGGCACAGACATTTGCTGCAAGTTCTTCCAAAACAACAATTATCCATAACATTTTAGAACTACCAATTGTCTTCTGTCTCAGTAATAGGAAAGTCTGTATTCACTAATGACATATTTTACCTGTGAATTGAGAGTTTCAGCAGCAGATGAAGGAAGGGAGACACACTAGTCATTACTAGTGGTAGGCGGAGCCCACATAGGATAGAAACACCTCAGATTAAAAAATTGTTGACCGGCCCCTCCAGCTTATAGGGCTCCTCCTACTCCAGCTCTCCAGTCTAAAATTTGAGGTCACAAGAGATAGTCGCTGCTGGAAGCAGCTCCTCAGAAAATTTTTTTATTTTAGTCGGACAGAGACTTGGACTGCCAGTGGTCTAGAAGTCTCAGGGGTCTCAGCGCTGCTGGACCCCCACCTCTCCCTTGGCGGATCTGTATTACCCTGTAAGGTGGTCCCTGCAGAACCCTGCCGGCCCTGGGGGATGAGGATTGCTTCCCTGGCGGGGACGCAAACCGCGCTTCTGGGGTCACTGCGTTCCCCGCCCTGGGGGGAAGCTACGGGCACAGCGCCACAAATCTCTGAGGGGTCCCTGTGGCGCTCAGCGGGGTGAGTACTCCACATTTTAATGTGTTTGAGTGCTTCAGCGACTGCTGCGGCAGCCGCTGTTACATGTGACATGTTGGTGACTAGTGTCTTTTGTCCGCAGGTGGATGCCTGCAGGACATGGAGAGCGGAGGAGTCGCGCGCCTTTTTTTTTAATTTTCCGCGCGCTTTACTACTGTCTCTTCCGGCTTCTCTCTCAGAAGCACAGCGCCGCGGCCATTACTGGAAGCGGAAGGCTTCCTTCCTCACTCTCCTCTCCTCCCGACAATCGAAGACGCTACACCGCTACCAGCTGGGTGAGTCGCTTCTGCCTGTCAGGGCAGAAGCTTAACCCCCTCACCCCCACAGCGCAGGACACTGAACGCTACCGCTAACGATCATTATAACGACGCATACTATTGCGATCGTTTTTTGGTGATCGTTTTAATGTCGCTAGTAGCTGCCACAGTGGGCGATCTCATTGACGACGCATAAGTGGTTAGCGATTCCCTTAGCGACTTTGGCGGTCATTGCGATGTACAAATCAGCGCAATATTTTAGCGTTCTTGTTTAGTGTGGCATACCTTTGAGAGCACTGTCCTGCAGCTGTTACCTCATAAGAGGCACCTGGGGCTCGCACACCCTTTTTCATTAAACAAGGGTTGTGGGGAGTCTGCGACATTAACCCCTTCTTTGGCGGTTAACCCTTTATTGGGGGACAGCTGGGGTAGCTCTCTCTTTAAGAGCTTTAACCCTTCAGCGTTTGTTTCTTCTTTAAGAAACCACACTGTCCTAGTTGCTGACAGGTTTAACCTGCCATATACTGTGTAAGGACATGTCAGATCAGGGTCCAGGAGGTGCAGACCGTCTCCCAGATCTGCTACAAGATCAGTCTCGCGTATCTGATACGCAGACCTCGACGGCGTCAGGCGCAGCGGTCAGAGGTTTCAGTGATGTAAAAATGGAGGCCCTCGCTCGTTCTATTGATGGCCTGTCTGACCTTGTAGGTTATTGGGTGTCAGCTAGATCCTCTCAGAGGAAGCGACACAGGCCGGTGCCTTCATTCCCGCGCAGCGACTCGGAGATCTCGGGCATGGAGGGTTTCTCTTTCAAGCTCAGATGGGGAGGTGTCCGATTCGGATAAGGAGGATCGGCAGGGACTTTCTGCTTCTCTTTTGGGTCGTACAGAGGCTTTTATTGGAGCCATGAGGGAGGCGTTACAGTTACCGGAGGAGGTAACTAGACGTCCTGGTAAGTCGGCCCGGATGTTTTCAGGAGTCGCATAGGTCGCGATCAGCATTACCACCCTGAACACGCCCGATCTCATCTGATCTCGGAAGCTAAGCAGGGTTGGGCCTGGTTAGTACTTGGATGGGAGACCGCCTGGGAATTCCAGGTGCTGTAGGCTTAAAGGAACGCCTGTTCCAGATAAGTGTTTTCAGCTGTATCCGTGTACGACGGAATTGATTGATTGATAATTGGAATCCTTCTCCTGAAGTGGATGTCCCTTTATCCCAGCTGAGCAAGTCCTCATTACTTCCTGTTAAAAGGGAAGGCGAGTTTGCAGAATCCGCTGGACAGAAAAACGGAGATGGCGACGAAATCCATCTACGAGGCCGTGGGTCATGGATTCAGAGCATGTGTGCTTGTAAAGCTTCTCTAAGCTGGTTAGACCGTCTACGGACGGCGTGGCAAGATAGATCCCCTCTATCCGAGGTAGATGGGCTTTTTAAGTTGGAGGATGCAGCCCGATATGACAGTGATGCAGGTTTGGATACTGCGTCACTGCTGTCCAGGGCGCAATCCTAGGCAATCACAGTCAGGAGAGCACTGTGGCTTAGACAGTGGACTGGAGACGCGGTTTCCAAGCAAGGTTTGCTATCCTTAGCTTACTAGGGTGGTCAGCTATTTGGATCTGACCTCACGGAGCTGATTGCCAAGGCAAAGGCAAAAGAAACGGCTTTACCACAGCGAAGAGCTGTGACTTCTGCGTCTGGCAGGCATAGTGCCGGTAGTAGTCGGCGGTCCTTTCGGTCCAGGGGACGGTTCGGTCAGCCCTCTTGGGGATCGGGTCGTCCCTCTTTTTTCGGGAAAAAAGAACGCTCAGAAATCCCGCACTCCCTGGAGACAGAGCTTCCGCCAAGACAAGTGGGAAGCTGACAAAAAGCCCACTAAGGCGGACTGACGCCAGGGTCTCAATCGAGGGCTCTCGAGTGGGAGGTCACCTGCTCCAATTCAAACCGACTTGGGCTTCCCGCGTGTCGGACGCCTGGGTGACGCGGGTTGTGTCGGCAGGCTACTTCGTAGAGTTTCTTTCTCGACTCCCAGACAGTTTTTGCCACTCTCGCATTCCGTCAGAGCCCGAGCTATTTGCCGCTCTACTGCGGGAGGTCGATTCCCTTCTGCAGAAGGGTGTGGTGGTACCGGTTCCGCAGAGGACCGGGGAAGAGGGTTTTATTCCAACCTCTTTGTGGTCCCCAAAAAGGAGGACAAATTTCGCCCCATTCTGGATCTCAAAAGATTGCATTGGCATGTCCGTACCCGGAAATTCCGCATGGAGTCACTTCGCTCCGTTGTGGCGGCCCTGTCGCATAACGAATCGACATTCGGGACGCTTTTTTGCATGTTCCCGTCGGAAGGGCCCACCAACGCTTCCTTCGTTTTGCCATAGGCCAGGACCATTACCAGTTTGTGGCCCTGCCATTCGGGTTGGCCTCAGCACCCAGAGTTTTTACGAAAATTCTGGCACCTCTCATGGCGATTCTGCGCAGACGGGGTTACGATTCTTCCCTATCTGGACGACCTTTTGATTGTGGCATCCTCAAAGGAGGAGGCGGTGACGGCTCGCAATCTATCCCTTCAGCTCCTGGAGGACTTCGGGTGGCTGGTCAATTGGGAGAAGTCGTCTCTGGAACCGTCACAGTCAATCCTGTTTTTGGGAATGCATTTGACACGGTACGAGCAGTGGTGTCTCTGCCTCCAGACAAGCAAGCGAGTCTTCTTTGACATGTAATGAAGTCTTCGACAGCAATGTCCCTTTGAAGGTGTATGCGCCTTCTGGGTTTGATGGTGGCATCAATGGAGGCAATTTCGTTTGCCCAATTTCATTCCAGGGCTCTCCAAATGCTCATTTTGAACCGTGGGGATCTATCGCAGTTTTCACTGGATTGCAGTGTCATCATCTCCCACAGGGTGCGAGAGTCTCTAGGATGGTGGTTACGTCCGGAAGTGTTATCCCTGGGGAAGTCCTTCCTCCCTCCGAGGGGGTCGATCGTAACCACCGATGCCAGCCTGACGGGCTGGGGGGGTGTCTGGAACGATCTCTGGATTCAGGGAGTATGGTCGTTGGAAGAGTCTGTCCTGCCGATCAACATCCTGGAATTGAGGGCAATTTTCCTTTGCCTCCAACACTGGACGGTCCCTTTAAGCGGTCTACCAGTCCGAGTGCAGACAGACAACGCGACGGCGGTCGCGTATATCAATCATCAAGGTGGGACAAGGAGCTTCAGGCTCATGATGGAAGTGTCTCGAATTCTGGTATGGGCCGAGGCCAGAGTGCCAGCCATCTCTGCGATTCACATTCCAGGAGTTCAGAATATCACAGCGGACTTCCTCAGTCGCGAAAAGATGGATTCCGGAGAATGGAGTCTTCATCCGAAAATTTTTGCACTGCTGTGCCCCGTTGGGAACTCCCAAGTGGTTTTGATGGCATCCAGGTTCAATGCCAAGTTACGACGTTCATGTCCAGGTACAAGGACCCGAAGGCTGTGGCGGTGGATGCTCTGGTGGCTCCTTGGGACCAATTCGAGCTAATCTATGTGTTCCCGCCGATATCCTTACTTCCTCTGGTGTTGCGTCGGATCAGACTGGAGAGAGTCCCGGCTATATTGATAGCCCCAGATTGGCCAAGGAGGATGTGGTTCTCGACACTGGTGTCGCTTTTGGCAGCGCCTCCACTTCCACTCCCTCTTCGCCCGGACCTGTTAACCCAAGGGCTTGTTCGTCACCCGGACCTGAAGTCTCTGCGTTTGACGGCGTGGCTCTTGAGACCGAAATCTTGACCCGTCAAGGTTTTTTCAGCCGAAGTCATTGCCACTCTGCGAGCTGCCAGAGTTCCGGCTACTACTAGGATTTATCACAAGACTTGGGAAGCCTTCTTTTCGTTTTGTTCGGGTTCTTCTAGGAACCCGAGGATTTTTTCCATTCCCAATTTGTTGGCCTTTTTGCAGTACGGGCTGGACAAGGGTTTGGCAGGTAGCACTCTGAAAGGACAGGTTTCTGCTCTGTCCTTGCTGTTTCGGAAGGCTATCGCCTCGCGTAGGGATGTACGTTCCTTTTTTCGCGGGGTAACCCGTCAATTTCCACCGCGGAAGGCGCTTGTGTCTCCTTGACGGCTCAATCTTGTCTTGGAGGCTCTTCAACATGGGCCTTTTGAGCCTATGGACTCTGTTAATCTTTCCTTTCTCTCTTGGAAGGTTGCCTTCCTAGTGGCGGTCACTTCTTTGAGAAGGGTTTCTGAGTTGGCGGCTCTTTCTTGCTCGCCTCCTTTTCTGGAGTTTCACCCAGATCGCGTAGTGCTTCGCACACGGGGCGACTTTCTACCTAAAGTGGTGTCACAGTTTCATGTTAACCAGGATATTGTGTTGCCCTCGCTTTGTCCGGAGCCAAGGAATGCGAAGGAACGGGCCTTGCACACATTGGATTTGGTGCGGGCTTTGAAGTTCTATTTGTCTATTACTCAAAGTTTTCGGAAGTCGGATTCTCTGTTTGTGATTCCAGCAGGTCGTCGACGTGGGCAACGAGCTTCCAAGGATTCTATAGCTCGTTGGATTCGGTCGGCCATTTTAGAGGCTTACCGACTTAAGGGCGAACCTTGCCCAATTAAGATTCGAGCTCACTCCACAAGGGCTGTGGGTTCATCGTGGGCTTTTCATCAAGGAGCCTCGGCAGCTCAGCTCTGCTGGGCGGCGACCTGGCGCTCCGTCCACACATTTACAAAATTTTATAAGGTGGACGTTAGTGCTTCCGCTGATGCGGCCTTAGGACGTAGGGTCCTGCAGGCGGCTGTAGTTTAAAGTTCTTGTGAGCTTGTAGTTAGCGCTAGTTGCGCATTTATTTAGGTTGTTGGGTATCTGCTTCTTTTGGTTTTTTTGCCCACCCTTATTTTTGGACTGCTTTGGGACGTCCCACTAGTAATGACTAGTGTGTCTCCCTTTCTTCATCTGCTGCTGAAACACGGATTTTGGTAAGAACTTACCTGTAAAATCCTTTTCAGCGAAGAAGGAAGGGAGACACACATCCCTCCCATGGCAGAAGTGTGTTGTTGTGTTTTCAGATGCGGCGTGACCCTTCTCTGATAGCGATTATCTGGGCTGAGGTCGGCGCGCTAAGGCTCTGTTCCAGCATTGCCAGCTCATCGCAGTGTTCAGGTTCAGTGAGTAGTACCTGGATTGTGTGGTTGTTTCGGGTATATGCATAACCTGTCTTCTTGTTTTTTCTCTGAAGTCCTTCAGAAGGGGTTTTGTTGCTACGCTGGTGATATTTGCTCTTCCTTAGCTTGGGTACGACTGGAGAGCTGGAGTAGGAGGAGCCCTATAAGCTGGAGGGGCCGGTCAACAATTTTTTAATCTGAGGTGTTTCTATCCTATGTGGGCTCCGCCTACCACTAGTAATGACTAGTGTGTCTCCCTTCCTTCTTCGCTGAAAAGGATTTTACAGGTAAGTTCTTACCAGAATCCGTGTTTGAAAATAAATGATCAGCCTGGCATAGAAAGAAGCAGTTTTCTCTAATAAAATATATTAGAAAGTTTCTGATTTTCATTTGTACTATTAATTTATGGAAAAAAACAAGAAGACTACTATTTAATGTTACCTATTATTCCCATTTACACTTAGATGAATTGTGAATATTCAGTTGCACAGTTGCAAGAAATGAGATGTATTCTCCAATTTCTGTGTCCTTAATCGAAAGCTTTCAGCCCGTACTGTCGACGGGGTACAACACCACTGACTGTAAGAACTGGCAGAATTCCTATGTGATCTCATTAGGAGGGTTTATTTGGTAATATAGCTAGCCTGTTACCTGACCTAGCATTTGCACTTACCCTTAATTATTTTGCATGCCTTCCTATGTTTGCTTGACTTGTTCTTTAACATTTAGGTTTCCCTTTATTAAAACCTATTTTAAAATTTTTTTTCCTCCATTTTCAAACTTAAAGGGCAGACCCATCTAAATAATAGACAAGAAAGAATCAGCGAGCCCTGTGCACTTGAACTTCAGCAATTCCCAGTACATTGGCGGTGGAAATCTTTCCTTTTATGGACTTTTTTTTGGGAATTCTTATTTAAACCTAAGCTGGCATAAGTTTAGCCCAAGACCTACTGAGTATGGGGCTATGTTAAAACTCTATTTTGTGGCTGTTAATATTTTATTATCTTCATTTATATTCAGTTTTAGTAGTATCTAATAGTGATGAGTGAACATGCCCAGATAAGGTGTTATCCGAGCATGCTCGTGTGCTAACCCAGTGTCTTCTGCGAGCTCGAAAATATGTTTGAGTCCTCGCGGCTGCATGTCTTGCGGCTGATCAACAACCGCAACACAAGCGGGGATTGCCGGTTTGTTAGACAACTATATAAGCGTAGTAAATATGATGTATTGTGTTGGCGTGAGTTAAAAATTATTTTGTTCACCTTAAATGGTTGTGCAAATTAGGTGCAACACTAGATATTACTTATGAATACAAAGGATCTCTTTGCCGGCGTGCTGTCCATCCAGTAGGTCGTAGAAGGTGGTTTACCTCTTCCAGAAATGCCTCCACATGAACGTAGTGTTAGATGAAGATCCAAAAGGCACTTCCGTTTGTAGGGAGGAATCCCAGTTTGGATGTCAAGGGCTATCAGCCAAGAAGTGTTCGTATCCAGCAGAGCGATAGAAAATTGTTTTTTATTGCTGTAATTAAAAATATGCTCTCGATGTTCACTTGTATTCACATACACATTAAATGAAAATATAAAATTTTGTAAAACCGTACACAACGCATTTCAGCTATACAAGCCTTCATCAGGTGTCTCTTTCACGTAGTGAACGGTACCATTATAATCTAGATGCCCCCGGAGAGTAATGTTTTTTCTCTATTCGTTGCTCCTGAATGGTCATTGACTTTGGATAATTTTAAACGTCACCATTAAGCCTTTATGATACACCATGTGGGAAAGTCATAAATGAATACATTAGGAAAAAATCCAAGAAACAGAAAAAAAGTATTTCAGCTCACCAAACATTCATCCAAATGAGGTCACTCCGGAGTTTGTAAAGTGCGGTGCTTGGACATGGAGGTCCTGAGCCGACTCCCAGGTGAATAAACCATATACAAAAAGGAGGCAGTCCGATCACCAGCAAAATGACATATTTTGATAAAGAAAAATTAGGCTATGATATAAAAAAAAACCTTTATTGTAGTTTCATATAAACATCTTGCTTACGTCGTTTCAGACCACACATGGTCCTTAGTCATAGCACATAACAATACATACACAGATAAAATGTATGCAAAAAGGAAGGAGGTATAAGGTATAATGCACCCAATCACGATGAGACTACAATTAACACAATTATCACAAACACGTGTCTGTATAAAATCACATACAAATAAAACATATATATATATATATATATATATATTGTACAACAACAAAGCAAAAAAGATATCTCTATATATAAGGTTCCATAATACAATCCAGTATAAAATTATGTAGATGGTAAATGGATATAGTATCAGAAAAATGTATACAAAATTAGCTTCCTATGTGTATATCCACAATAATTCTCATCTCTCTCACCGAAAAAGAAAGCGAGAGTATAAGTACAAAATGAATCAGTAGTTTGACATTTCACAAGATTCACAATATTATCTAGTCAGATTTTTTATACACAGATGCAGAGAAAAAAAAACAACTAAAAGGTGATTGTGATCTTAGATCAGGGTCTGTATGAAAAGGAAATAAATATGATGCTTTCTGATTCTAATACTTACCATACAATAAATAGTGGTCCGACAAAAAAAGGTCCAATTTTAACTGAAAAGCTAATTAAATGAAGCTGTGGCATTGAATATTATGTCGTTTAAAGAGTCAGAATACATCTTCATTCAGGACCATGTCATTCCAATTTTTCTTGGCTTACGAAAAACTCATAAGGGGGATTTTCCACCTAAATTCCGCCCTATATACACATTGGAAGCTAATTTTGTCTGCATTTTTCTGATACTATATCCATTTATCATCTACATCATTTTATACTGGATTGTATTATGGAACCGTATATACAGTATATGTTTTATTTGTATGTGATTTTATACAGACATATGTGTTTGTGATAATTGTGTTAATTGTAGTCTCATTGTGATTGGGTAATATCTCCTTCCTTTTTGTATAAATTTTGTCTGTGTATGTATTGTTATGTGCTGTGACTAAGGACCCTGTGTGGTCTGAAACGGCATAAGCAAGATGTTTTTATGAAACTACAAAAAAGGATAAAAGTTTTTTTTAATATCATGGCCTAATTTTCCGCTATGAAAATACGCCAGTTTTCTGGTGACCGGACTGCGTTCTCTTTTTGTATAAGGAAAAAATCCACACCGGCCTTTCAATGTGTTCTAAAAGGTGATAGAAATAATATGGGTCCTGTTATCAGTGCCTGACAAAACGCTCCCCAGAAAATGTTCAGTGATGGTAATCCTGAGAACAGAAGCAGAAAGCCCTTTTTAGCCGTGTTCAAAAAGCTTGTCTGTACGCATGCATGTCTCCTTGATTAATTTCATGCTGACCTCGATTTCCGTTAATATGAAACATTCTAGTCTGAGAGCTTTTTCCTTTGGAAAATAATAATTCTGGAACTTCTCTTTTCAAAAATGTGCAGCGATTTTTATGTGAGGGTTCATTATAAAATGCGGTGATTTGTATAGATGGGTTTTTAACTTTCTAGAGTGAACTCTGCTACTTACTGATGCGGCGAGTGAATATGCTATAATGATGCAAGACTGATATTTTTGAAAGGGTCGTTAGTAAGTTTTATGATGAAACATTGTTGCTATATATAGTGCCTTAGGATGGAAATAGTCTTATAGTTTTTGGGGTAGATTGTCACGTACATTGTAAGACCAGGGTCAGACGACCATATGTTTCCTCAACTGAGATTATCGGGTTGATTATGCAAATCAAACACTGATCAAACTATGGTGTGATCGCAGTGTGATCCGATTCTCTCTGATGAGAAGATGGAGAAAAAAATTTCTCCATCTGCTCTCTTTTCAGTGCAGACTGCACTCAGATGTCATCCGAGTGCTGCCTGATGTTTTCCATGCACTCATTGACTTGCATGGACGAGTACTATCTGAATATCTAATGCAAATCGAGCATGCTGCAATTTATTTTTTTTTTTCCCCTGGACCGACTGTCCAAAGAAAAGATAAAATCGTACGTGTGCACAGCCCCACAAAATAACATGGGGACAAGTGCTATTCGTCAAAACAGACCGATGGCACTCATCCGAGCATTACAATGACCTACACGAGCCCTGACACAAATACAGAAGCGGATACCAAAGGAGCGAAAATCTAAAATTTTTAAATCCAGTAGGTTGGTCATTCTTCCTGTCTGGAGAGGATTTTTATTTTTTTTTACTTTAGTTAATATGGCAAAAAAATCAATACAAAAGTCATTTTTCAAGCAAATCATTTGTATTTTTTTAGCTGTGAAATGTTTTACAGCACTGTTGGTTCTGTCATGCTAAATAATTGCATATTAAACAACATCAAGCAGAATTGACTGGCGTACGGTAGAAAATAAATGGCTTTTACTTACCAGTTCCAATCCTATCATTGTGTGTGCTTGCAGGAGAGCGTCCTTTTCAGTGCACGTTATGCGAGAAAGCTTTCAACCAGAAGAGTGCACTGCAGGTGCATATGAAGAAGCATACTGGAGAAAAGCCTTACACATGTCATTACTGCTCGATGACGTTCTCCCAGAAATGCAATATGAAGCTCCATATGAAACGGACTCATGCTTACCCTGGTATGTGCTCTGGGGACAGTGAAAACTGTCTTATTGTCATAACTTGTCAATTTTTCTGTGGTTTAAAGAAGATCTGTCGCCCCTCTGGTCATGTCTGTTCTAGCAAATACTTGTATTCCTCATAAAATACCAATTCTGGAGCATCTTTTCTTAATTAAAACAATGCAGTGTGCACATTCCCCTTGGAAATGTATTAATAATTGACAACTAAATGTTTCTATTCTCTTCTCAATTGCTAAAAATGGACATGGCAGGAGAACTGACAGGTCTTTATGATATGTGTCTATGGACAAATGGAAAGGGAGGGAAAAAACGGCACCGTAATCAACCTCTGGTGGAGCAATGATGCTTCATGGAAAAAGTTTTCTCACCAAACCCATGGGATCCCGGGTGCTCACCAAGAAGAAAGTCTGTACAAATATGCCCCAAAAATAGAAAAAAAGTGGCACTCACCGTCTCATTAAAAATCCTTTATTGTATAGCTTTTAAAACATGGATGCAGGAGAATGATGTGGACACTTGGTGGATGACGGCAGTTTTGCGCATCCTGCATTTCAACAGGTCC
Organism: Oophaga sylvatica; assembly: GCA_033576555.1. Taxonomy (NCBI): domain Eukaryota; kingdom Metazoa; phylum Chordata; class Amphibia; order Anura; family Dendrobatidae; genus Oophaga; species Oophaga sylvatica. The sequence continues at coordinate 267,412,808 of JARQOD010000006.1, forward strand.
TGGAGTCGTGTCCACATCATTCTCCTGCATCCATGTTTTAAAAGCTATACAATAAAGGATTTTTAAAGGGATGGTGAGTGACACTTTTTTTTATCTTTTGGACATATTTATGATATATGTATTGACAATGCACCATTCAATACAATGTGCGAGCCTAGAATTTGGGGCTGCAATCCCGGCCCCATAACTCAGTTTGGACCCAGCTCACACTTCTAGCCTTGAATTGTATCACGTAAATAATAAAGAGTGAATCTTGTACAAAAATGCCATGTCACCAGTTAGAGCATTAAAGGGAATCTGTCAGTAGGATCAACCCTCCTGTCTATATGTGCATGTAGGCGCCATTCCAGCATTTTCTTTATTTTACCGCTAGACGAGTGGCACTAATCTAAGTTTCATGCCCCTAGTGTCATACTTTCCAGTCGCTAGCTTCATCTGATATCGCTGCCGCTTCGGTTGGTATCTGCAGCTTGTGACCTGCAGGAACGCTCCAGTGTTTGCAAGGCAATTCAATAGTCATTACTCAGCGTAAATCTTTGAGAGCCATGAGGTACTCATAAACTTGCCTTGAGAGCTTGTGACTGTTTCCTCTGACTTCCGGTCAGTCATAAGTTATGGTCGCAAAATTTTCGGCTCAGGACTGGACTGGCACCGGGAAGAATTGAAGACAGCGGATGGAGAGTGTAATACTAGGGTAAGGGAATTTAGAATAATGACATCACTGCAGCACTGAAATAAAAAAACCCTGTTGGAGCTGTGCTGTAAATGAAATGATTCCTTGATATCTGCGATCCTATGTATTACTCCAGGAAAATCCATATTTTCCTTATAAGTAAATGAGCTGTAAAGATCTCAGGTTAGGACACCACTCAGCATGAGAATCAAATCTACCTCTAGAGCTTATTTTAAATAAAAAGGGTCATTACAAAGAAATGACTGACACTTTGCTCTCATAATCACACACAGCTCTGCAGTGAGATCAGAACTAACATGGTATAGCATAAGTGAAGTTTGTCTCATTACAGAAACATTTGCAGCTGCATTTTATCTCTCAGTGCTTCAGCTTTCATCTCATAGGCAGCCAGTGTGGGGTAAAGGGCAGTACAGCAGAGCTGACAGCATTGTGAGAAGACAACTGCAAGTGTGTTTGTAATGAAACGAGGTTCAACTCTGCTGTACTGCGTTGGTTATAACTGGGCACAAGCTCTGCAGCAGAGCTGACGGCACTATAGATTGGCAAGTACCTGCTGCAAATGTTTGTAATGAGACAAAGTTCACTTCTGCTGTACTATGTTTGCTTTCATAGTCACACACAGCTTTGCGGTAAACTTGGAACTAAGTGTCAGTTATTACATGTTTCACACTGGTAAAGCCCAATTTTATTTAAAATTAAGATCTGCAGGCACATTCTTCAGGATATCTATATCCAGCTCATAGATCTTAACAGCTCATTTACATATAAGAAAAAATGTGGATTTTTCTGGAATAAGACCTCGAATTCCAGACACCAAGGTATCATTTTATTCAACATTGTAGGACCTGCATGCTCATATAGACGGCTTAGAAAGGTGGATCATTGACAGATTCTTTTTAACCCCTTAACGACCGCAGATACGCCTTTTAACGGCGGCAGTTAAGGGCACTTATGCCTCAGCGCCGCTTTTTAATGGCGCTGAGAAATAAGTGTATAGTGCCCCCAGAAATCCAGGATTTCTCCGGGTTCTCGGCTGCCGGGGGTAACTGAGATATCAGAGAACATGATCCGGGTCGGTTTTTACCTTAAAAAAAAAAAAAAAGACAGATTTCCTATTTAATTTCTCTCCTGATGTGATCACACATCAGAGGAGAGAGAAATGGGGTCCCCCAATTTCCCCCCGGTACCTCCCCATGTTCCTGAACCCTCCTGCATTCCCTCAGGCCGCCGGCATCTTCTTCCGGGAAGAAAATGGCAGGCGCATGTGCAGTGCACCTGCTGAGATCTGCCGGCCTGCACCCAGAAACAATAGGGAAGTTTTCCTATTGGTTCATTTTGATCACTGTGATAGACCCCAATATAGTGATCAAAATAAAAAAAATAGTAAATCAAACCCCTTTTTATCACCCCTTAGGTAAAAATAATAAAATAAAAAAAATGTATTCATTTCTATTTTTCCATTAGGGTTAGGGTTGGGCTAAAGTTAGGGCTGGGCTAAAGGTAGGGTTGAGGCTAGGGTTAGGGTTGTGGTTATGGTTGGGATTACGGATAGGGTTGGGATTAGGGTTAGGGTTGGAATTAGGATTAGGGTTGTGGTTAGGGTTATGGTTGGGATTAGGGTTATGGGTGTGTTGGGGTTAGGGTTGGAGTTAGAACTGGAGGGGGTTCCACTGTTTAGGTACATCAGGGGTCTCCAAACGCGATATGGTGCCACCATTGATTCCAGCCAATTTTGCCTTCAAAAAGTCAAACGGTGCTCCCTCCCTTCTTAGCCCTGCCATGCACCCAAACAGTGGCTTTCCCCCAAAATACGGAGTATCGGCATACTTAGGACAAATTGCACAACAAATTTTGTGGTCCATTTTCTCCTGATACCCTTGTGAAAAAAAAAATTAAAAAATGTTTCCAAAGTACATTTTTTGTGAAAAAAGTAAAATGTTCATTTTTTCCTTCCACATTGCTTTAGTTCTCGTGAAGCACCTGAAGGGTTAATAAACTTCTTGAATGTGGTTTTGCACACCTTGATGGGTGCAGTTTTAAGAATTGTGTCACTTTTGGGTATTTTCTGGTATATTGACCCCCAAACTCACTTCAAATGTGAGATGGTTCCTTAAAAAAATGGTTTTGTAAATTTTGTTGGAAAAATGAGAAATCATTGGTCAACTTTTAACCCTTGTGCTGATGTAAAGTTGACATGTGGGAAATGTTATTTATTAACTGTTTTATGTGACACCACTCTCTGATTTAAGGGCACAAAAATTAAAGTTTGAACAAAATTTTTCAACATTTTTGCCAAATTGCCCTGTTTTTCATAAATAAACACAAGTTTATGTCAAAGAAATTTTACCACTAACATGAAGTACAATATGTCATGAAAAAACATTCTCTGAATCCGTGGGATCCTTTGAAGCGTTCTAGAGCTATAACCTCATAAAGTGTCAGTGGTCAGAATTGTAAAAATTGGTCATTAAGTACCAAATTGGCTCTGTCACTAAGGAGTTAAGATGGCTATTATGTATATCTCCATTATGGCTGACTATTTTCCTTATCGTATTATATTACAGACCTTATAGAGGAAGTTTCTATGCACCAAGAAGAAGATGACGGTGGGGAAGACCTAACACAAACACTTGATTTGGAAGAAGTTGTCCAGGAATCGTCAGGAGACTGGCAGTGTGGCATAAGCAATGTTTTCCGATGATCTACCATTACCTAGTGTACTATTGTATAGTAGAAGTATAACTTGTAAATATACCAGGGATTTGCTAAGCAGACCAGTGTCATTCCATTCCTTCAGTTTTTTGTAACTCCGTGCTATATATTTGAGTTGATGACCCGAAGTTTTATTGTATTTCTAGAATTCTTCTGCTCTTCTCAGGTACATCTTAAAACATTGGGGGAGATTTATTAACATTAGTTAAATGGAGGAACGGACAGCTTCCCCATTTGTTGCGGTTTTACAGTTATTTAGATTTCACTGACAGTTAAGTTTAAGTATCACTTAATACAACTATACTGGAGTGTAATTTTACATTGTGTAGTAAAGATTATTGCACTTAAATTGCCTACTCAATAAATATATGTATGTATTTGAATTGTACATATGTATAATGTGTATTATGTGTATATATGCCTATATCTGTTTGTATATCTATATGTAACTTTGTGTATCTAATATATATATTTATATAATATGCACACAGTTTGTATAGATGCAAATCTTCTACTGGCAAACAGCACTACAGCCTTTTCTTTTGTACTAAATGGTAAAAACTAAATTACCTACCTGTTTGGAAAGTGGCTGGTCCATTTTCATCTTTCAGTTTGAAAATTGTTACTTCATAGATAATATTTTTAAATGTCTGTGACATCTACTTCTAGAATATGAATAAACCTTATGCGTTCATTTATCATTTCCATGTGTTTGTTTTTTGCCATAAAATGTTTCTGATGTTATTAACTATATCTTGAAAAAAACGACGACACATTTATTAGAAATGATAGTTTCCCATTATTATCACAGTACTATAGGTATAGACTCTGTCACTCAGAGGATAACAATATGGATGACAAAGTGTTTGTCCTGCCTGTGATCTACAGCCTCTATACAGTCACCTGATAAGTCAGTTTCAGTTCAGTGTCCTAAGGAGGCGGACACAAGCCAAGGTGCCAAAGTACGGGTAAGTTCTTTAAAATTACCTATTGTCCCATCACTCCCTTCTCTAATGCCTGTCCTAATGGCTACTTTGTGTTGTAATGTTATGGTGAGTAGTATCCCTCCTTTTTATTTTACTCATGTTTTTTTTTTCTTCAATTCCTTTTTCTATGAGTCTTCTAATTCCATTTTAGGAACCAAAAGGAGTTTTTCCTAGCAGTTGGGGACCATTGAGAAGCACGCGTCCCATCAAAGGTTTTATCCTCTTAATATTTTGCAGTCCTCATATTATATAGCACGGTGTACTGTCTCCCCTTCTTCCTCATAGATTGTAAGCTTTCGAGCAGGGCCCTCATTCCTCTTGGTATCTGTTTTGATCTGTGTTTATTGCTATGCTGTAATGTCTATTGTCTGTACAAGTCCCCTCTATAATGTAAAGTGCTGCGGAATATGTTGGCGCTATATAAATAAAATTATTATTACTTATTATTACTTACAATTGCTCATTTTGCCTTTCTACCCAGCTGATTCTTCTATTTTCTATCCTTTATGTGGAAGCAGGAAGTCTTATTTTCCTTGTATAAATTATTCCCCTCATCAATTCCTGACTCAGCTGCTACCTCATCCCACCACCAAAGACATTTGTAGGAAAAGTAGACTTCCCGTTTCTATAGAGAGCTTAGAAGGATTCAGCTTGGCTGTTCTTAATCACGTGATGTCATATACCTAATGGAAAACAGAAGAATTGACTGGCTATTAAGGCAAAATGAGCAGTTGTAAGTACACAGTGCCACTAATAGGATTCCAGTATTTTAAGAGGATAAAAATTTTGATGGGAGTTCTTCTTTAATGGGCTCTCCTTATCTCCACCATGCCACTTACTCTTTCCCCAGCATGGCTACCTCCCGATGTTCTAGCTCTCATTTGGAAAAATGTCTTTATTGTGGCTGACCAGATTCCTTTTGTTCTACCATAATCTAAAGCCCATCCAGAACTTCACTTCGCCCTCAGGTATCACACATTCTTGAGTGGGCCAGTTCCATAACCAGGCTCTAGGTAACCTCTCCATGCTCACACAGACTATAGTCAAGTCTCTAGAATGCTGATCATAAACCAAAGATTGCAGAAGCCTACTGAATGCCTTAAGATATATACTGTATATCGATATTAAATATATGAAATTTAAACTGCATTACTGCTATATAGATTATACTTACATTAAAATAAAGGTACTTTGTGCACAAATTGACCAATTTGTATGTGCTCACCAATCAAGTCAATACATACCTTCCTCTGAAGGGACCCTAACCTATCAGATAGACCTCTCATGGGCCAAAAGCATAAAAACTTAAATGGAAGGAAGGATCCATTCTGGAATGTTTACTATGCTAGATTTCTGACTTTATGGGATCATCCATCTCAGAATCTACTGTAAGAAAATCCCCATTGGTTCCCTTCAGACAGTCTCAGAATAGGACAAAGGTCCATCCAGTCTGTACTGTCAGATGACACTTCAAACTCAGATTCCTAAGTCTGAGCAAAATGCTAAATTGGCCTCATCCATGCAAGACTTCATCTTCATCCAGATAGTAGAATCAGTCTCCATGTCAAGGATGAGTCTGCTTTTTTTCCCGGGTGGGGTATCCTTCCAGTGACGCTACTCACTTTAACCAGCAGGACTTCCACCTCTCTGAGGCCACCACTTTGCTTCCACCCGACATGGTTCCCATTCACGATTCCTGTTCCAATGGGGACTTGAAACACTCCATGCCTTCTGACTGAAGAAAATCAACTTTCAAACCTAAGCCATCTTGGCACACTCGGTCTGAGAATGCATACCCCTCCAAATGTCCCTTAACATAAGGGTTTCTCTGCCTATGTGGTCTTCACCTCACCCCCCATCTTCAGGGTTACTGTATTTGCCCACAAGGATGATGCTTGGGAAGTGGTTTCAAAGTAGTAAAAAACAGATTCTCACTGTCCTTGAACAAGTTTTTTCCCTCAACCATCACCCTCTAGCTCTAAGAAGTCATTGTTACCACTTTACATTTCACTAAAAGAAAAGCTCTTTCAGGCCCTGTCCAAGCAGCATGATGATTTCTCCTGTCTAAACATAATTTCCCAATCTAGAAAGCTCTTTAGTGGGATCCTGAACTCCCAGAACTTGGGTCTCATTCCATAGCACTGCAAGGACTTTCTGGAATTAACATTCTGCGCTCAGGTAGACTAAATCTTTCTACAATTGGAGAAATTTGGAGTATTCTATCTTCAAACTAGGTTCCCATGTTCCTTTCTTTCACTTTTTCATGAAGGCTCTGGGCATGATGGTGTCTGTGAAATTGAGTGTAGGGAACAGCATCAAAAACAAACCTATACTTCAATGGACCATCCTGTCTTGACTGATAAATTGGTGAACTACCATCCACTTACCCTTAAAGGTCTACAAAGACTTCCACATGTGACTGTTGGAGTTCATCTCCACTTCACCTTACTTGCGTTTAATGGGGTGGCTGTTAAGGCATAGATCCTAAAACCCAAACCATGCTCCCGGTCTCTAATACTCAGTCGGTTAAGAAAACTATCATTGCACCTGGTGATCATACTTCCATGGTGTGAACAACATGATTTGCACCCTTGTAAAGTGTTGAGTGTAGAATGCTAATCTGGTTGTTCATCTGTATTTTTCACTTTTTACCTCCATCATTTACCATTGGGGCTATATTGTAGCGTCATTTAGAGATCCTCAGCAATTCCCTGAGTAGACCATGAAACACTGCCCTTGTGGAGTATTCAGTAATGGAAGACCTGCAGTGTCATGCAACCTTATGTAGCGGAAAATATGGTGTGGTCACATCTCTCCCCTCCATTTGTCTATCGAGGGACTTGCTCTGGATCTACTATTGGGGCATACCACCCCTGACTGCGAACTCCTCTATACAGTCCACTATATCAATTTGTTAACTTTCTTAGACCTGATGAGGGGTATAAAAAAAATAAACATTGCTATGCTTATTGTCACCTTATGTCAAAAAACAATGATAGTGTGAAAATTGGATATGAAAATGAACCAATCACTTGAGCAGATCTGTGCCTATTGGTGTGCAGTTTCCCTAGATAACTTTACAATATAGATGAATAAGGGAAAAGCGGTCCACTCCAAGGGAAACAGCACACTCTTGGACACTTATTTTTCAGGTAGAGTATGCAACCCACAGTGTTATTTTAGAATTAACATTGTGGATTGTCATCTTGCAATGAACTGGTGCTTAACTCCTTAACGACCAGGGGTATTTTTGGTTTTGCATTTTCATTTTTTGCTCCCCTTCTTCCCAGAGCAGTAACTTTTGTATTTCTTGGTCAAAATGGCCATGTGAGGGCTTGTTTTTTGCGGGACGAGTTGTGCTTTTGAACGACACCATTGGCTTTACCATGTCGTTTAACAGAAACCAGGAAAAAAATTCCAAGTGCGGTGAAATTGCAAATAAAAGTGCAATCCCACACTTGTTTTTTTGTTTGGCTTTTTTACTAGGTTCACTAAATACTAAAACTGACCTGCCAGTATGATTCTCCAGGTCATTACGAGTTCATAGACACCAAACATGTCTATGTTCTTTTTTATTTACGGTAAGTGGTGAAAAAAAGTTCCAAAGTTTGTAAAAAGAAAAAAATTGAAGGACTTCCGGGAGGCGGAGCCAAGGAATGACCACTTTTTAGCAGACCTCCCCGCTGGCCTGTTCTCATCTGTGGCAATCCCTCCGTTTGTGAGCGGAGAAACAGCATTAATCAGCGGGGGGAATACCTGGACAGGGGGCTCGTCTGTCGGGTCTGCCTCTCCAGGCTCCTCGGGAGGCTCCAGGCGCAGGAGACGCCGTGCAGCGTGGTATAGGCCGCCGCGTGCGAGCTGTGAAGAGGGACTTGCACAGATAAGAGGTCCCGAGATAACAAGCGACCACCCGCCGGGAGAGAAAAAACAAACAGTGAAGCCCTGAAGATCTGGCCGTTATCACATCTAGGGCCGGAGGTGGTGAGTGCAGTGGCAATAGGGGAGGGTTAACTACAACAGACGCCATCTTCCTGTCACAGTCCTCAGCAGCATCCCTGCACTACAGACTGGTTGTGAGCTGCATTGTTTTAAGTTGCTGACCATCTCCTCAAAGGTGACAGAAGCAATAAAGCACTCAAGGTCTGTCTGATAAGGGTTTAACCCCTGAGGCCCCTTTACAGAGCTCAAATAAATCAGCCTAAAGGTACTGCCACACTTAGCGATCTCGTTTGCGATCACGATAACGACGCAATCGTTGGTGTGATCTCTTTTAGGTCGCTAGTAGCTGCCAAACAGGAGATCTCATAAACGACACATCAGCGGTCAGCAATCTCTTTAACGACTTTGGCGGTCGTTAGGATGTCATTAGCATGTACTGAGCGCTTCTGATTCATAGGAATTTCCAGCATCGCTCCTGCTCTCTGCGTCCTGCTAGCCTGCTTTGCAACTTCTGTGATCCTCTCTGTAACGCAAAAGAGAACTTACAGATATTGCGATCCACTCCGTGACGCTAAAAACCCTAGTCCCGCCTGCGCCGCTGTCATATGCGTCACAAATGAGGTCGCTCGTCGTTCGCAAAAGGTGCCAAACACAGCGATTCAGGCTCACCAGCGGGACGCCAACGATCAAAAAACGGTCCAGAACTCTAGTGAACGATCAGCGACATCACAGCAGGGGCCACATCGTTGCTACATGCCACACACAACGAGGTCGCTAACGAGATCGCAAAATAGTGACGTTTTAGTGATCTCATTAGCGATCTCGTTTGCGATCTCGTTTAGTGTGGCATACCCTTAAGAAGTCACAAGGGGATTACCTCAGAGACTACACACAATACAGGACCTAGAGGACAGTTAATATTGACTTTATTAACCCTTTGGCAGCGGTCTAACCTGGTGAAGTCCTCACTCAGTGACACTTTAATCTGTTTACAACTTAAGGTACTGCCACACTTAGCTATCCCGCTAGCGATCTCGTTAGCGTTGCATACTAATGAGATCGCTAGCGGGATTGTTTCTATATCGCTAAATGCTGCCGCATTTAGCGATATAGTTAACGACGCTATCGCCGTTAGCGATCTTCTTAACGACTTTAGCGGTACAAAAGTACCGCTAAATCGCTAAGAAAAGGTGCCACACAGCGATAAGATACTTACCCAGCGGGAGCGCCAGCGATGAAATAGGGTCCGGAGCGATTCCAGCGACGAGCGAGATCACAGCAGGAAGCTCGTCGCTGGAAGCTGCCGCACTGAACAATATCGCTAACGGGATCGCTAAATAGTGACTTTTTTAGCGATCCCGTTAGCGATATTGTTTAGTGTGGCATACCCTTTAGAAGTTTATATTTGTCCTCTCTGACTTTCAAGGTTACTTAACCTCTATAAATAAAGATAAACAGCAGCAAGAGACTAATATTCTGTACGCTCCATATACAGTGCCTACAAGTAGTATTCAACCCCCTGCAGATTTAGCTGGTTTGATAAGATGCAAATAAGTTAGAGCCTTCAAACTGCAAACGAGAGTAGGATTTATTAACAGAAGCATAAATCTTACAAAACAAAAAGTTATGTTGCTCAGTTGAATTTTAACCCCTTACTGCCATCGGACGTACTATCCCGTCCATGGTACCTGGGCCCGTATGACCGGGGACGGGATAGTACGTCATAGGCGATCAGCTGCGCTCCTGAGGGGAGCGCAGCTAATCGCCGCCGGGTGTCAGCTGATTATCACAGCTGACACCCATGACTGTGTGTCAGGAGCGGTCACGGACCGCTCCCGGCACATTAACCCCTAGCACACCGCGATCAAACATGATCGCGGTGTACTGGGGGCACAGGGGAGGATCGCGCAGGGTGGGGGCTCCCTGCGCGCCCCCCTGAGACCCTCAGAGCAGCGCGATGTGATCGCGCTGTTCTGAGGGCTTCCTCCCTCCCAGGACCCGGATCCAAGATGGCGCCGGGGTCCTGGAGGGAGGCGGCTACCTCAGTGCCTGCCGAGAGCAGGCACTGAGAAGCCTGCAGCTATGCCTGTGCGATCGCTGGTGTGACAGAGTGCTGTGCACACTGTCACACCAGCGATTTGATAAAATACAGTGATGTCCCACCCTGGGACAAAGTAAAAAATTTAAAAAAGTAAAAATAAACATGTGTAAAAAAAAAATCCAAAATAAATAAAAAAAAAAAAAAATATTCCCCAATAAATTCACTTCTTCCTGTAAATAAAAAAAAAAAAACAATAAAAGTACACATATTTGGTATCGCCGCGTCCGTAACGACCCCCCCTATAAAATTGTCCCACTAGTTAACCCCTTTAGTGAACCCCTTAAAAAAAAAAAAAAAAAACGAAGCAAAAAATCAATGCTTTATCATCATACCGCCGAACAAAAAGTGGAATAACACGCGATCAAAAAGACCGATATAAAAATACATGGTACCGCTGAAAACGTCATCTTGTCCCGCAAAAAACGAGCCATCATAAAGCATCATCAGCAAAAAATAAAAAAGTTATAGCTCGCAGAATAAAGCGATGCAAAAATAATTATTTTTTATATAAAATTGTTTTTATTCTATAAAAGCGCCAAAACATGAAAAAATGATATAAATGAGGTATCGCCGTAATCGTACTGACCCGAAGAATAAAACTGCTTTATCAATTTTACCACACGCGGAACGGTATAAACGCCTCCCCCAAAAGAAATTCATGAATTGCTGATTTTTGTTCATTCTAACCTCCCAAAAATCGAAATAAAAAGCGATCAAAAAACGTCACGTGCTCGAAAATAGTACCAATAAAAACGTCAACTCGTCCCGCAAAAAATAAGACCTCACATGACTCTGTGGGCCAAAATATGCAAAAATTATAGCTCTCAAAATGTGATGATGCAAAAACTATTTTTGCAATAAAAAGCGTCTTTTAGCGTGACAGCTGCCAATCATAAAAACCCGCTATAAATAGTAAATCAAACCCCCCTTTATCACCCCCTTAGTAAGGGAAAAATAATAAAATTAAAAAAATATTTATTTCCATTTTCCCATTAGGGTTAGGGTTAGGGTTGCGGCTAAAGTTAGGGTTAGGGTTGGCGCTAAAGTTAGGATTAGGGTTAGGGTTGGGATTAGGGGTGTGTTAGGGTTAGGTTTGTGGTTAGGGTTGGGACTAGGGTTAGGGGTGTGTTGGGGTTAGAGTTGGAGTTAGAATTGGGGGGTTTCCGCTGTTTAGGCACATCAGGGGCTCTCCAAATGTGACATGGCGTCTGATCTCAATTCCAGCCAATTCTGCGTTGAAAAAGTCAAACGGTGCTCCTTCACTTCTCAGCTCTGCCATGCGTCCAAACAGTAGTTTATCCCCACATATGGGGTATCAGCGTACTCTGGACCACAAGAGTTATTGTGCAATTTGTCCTATTTCTTCTGCTACCCTTGGGAAAATAAAAAACTGGGGGCGAAAATATCATTTTTGTACAAAAAAAAATATTTTTTTGTTTTTATGGCTGTACATTATAAACTTCTGTGAAGCACTTGGGGCTTCATAGCGCTCACCACACATCTAGATAAGTTCCTTGTGGGGTCTATTTTCCAAAATGGGGTCACTTGTTGGGGATTTCCACTGTTTAGGCGCATCAGGGGCTCTCCAAATGCGACATGACGCCCCCAGACCATTCCATCAAAGTCTGCAATCCAAAACGTCACTACTTCCCTTCCGAGCCCCAACGTGTACCCATACAGTAGTTTTCTCCCACATATTGGATATCAGCGTACTCAGGACAAATTGGACAACATCTTTTGGGGTCCAATTTCTCCTGTTACCCTTGTAAAAATAAAATATTGGGGCAAAAAAATCATTTTTGCAAAAAAAAAAAGGATTTTTTATTTTTACGGCTGTGCGTTATAAACTTCTGTGAAGCACTTCGGGGTTCAAAGTGCTCACCACACATCTAGACAAGTTCCTTGTGGGGTCTATTTTCCAAAATGGGGTCACTTGTGGGGGTTTCCACTGTTTAGGCGCATCAGGGGCTCTCCAAATGCGACATGACGCCCCCAGACCATTCCATCAAAGTCTGCAATCCAAAACGTCACTACTTCCCTTCCGAGCCCTGACGTGCGCCCATACAGTAGTTTTCTCCCACATATTGGGTATCAGCGTACTCAGGACAAATTGGACAACAACTTTTGGGGTCCAATTTCTCCTGTTACCCTTGTGAAAATAAAATATTGGGGGCGAAAAAATCATTTTTGTAAAAAAAAAAAGATTTTTTATTTTTACGGCTGTACCTTAGAAACTTCTGTGAAGCACTTCGGGGTTCAAAGTGCTCACCACACATCTAGATAAGTTCCTTGTGGGGTCTATTTGCCAAAATGGGGTCACTTGTGGGGGGTTTCCACTGTATAGGTGCATCAGGGGCTCTCCAAATGTGACATGACGCCCCCAGACCATTCCATCAAAGTCTGCAATCCAAAACGTCACTACTTCCCTTCCGAGCCCCGACGTGCGCCCATACAGTAGTTTTCTCCCACATATTGGGTATCAGCGTACTCAGGACAAATTGGACAACAACTTTTGGGTTCCAATTTCTTCTGTTACCCTTGTGAAAATAAAATATTGGGGACGAAAAAATCATTTTTGTAAAAAAAAAAAGGATTTTTTATTTTACGGCTGTACGTTATAAACTTTAGTGAAACACCTGGGGTTAAAAGTTCTCACCACACATCTAGATAAGTTCCTTGAGGGGTCTAGTTTCCAAAATGGCGTCATTTATGGGGGTTTCCACTGTTTAGGCAGATCAGGAGCTCTCCAAACACGACATGGCGTCCAGCCAATTCTGCGTTGAAAAAGTCAGACGGCACTCCTTCCCTTCCAAACTCTGCCATGCACCCAAACAGTGGTTTACCCCCACATATGGGGTATCAGCGCACTCAGGACAAATTGCACAATAACTTTTGGAGTCTTGTTACCCTTGGAAAAATAAAAATTGGGGTGAAAAGATAATTTTTGTGGAAAAAATATGATTTTTAAATTTTACGGCTCTACGTTATAAACTTGTGTGAAGCACTTGGGGGTTAAAATTGCTCACCAAAGATCTAGAAAAGTTCCTTGGGGGGTCTAGTTTCCAAAATGGGGTCATTTGTGGGGGTTTCCACTGTTTAGGCACATCAGGGGCTCTCCAAATGCAACATGGCATCCAATCTCAATTCCAGCCAATTTTGGTTGGAAAAAGTCAAATGGTGCTCCTTCCATTCCGAGCTCTGCCGTGCGCCCAAACAGTGGTTCCCACCCACATATGGGGTATCAGCGTACTCAGGACAAATTGTACAACAACTTATGTGGTCCAATTTCTCCTGTTACCCTTGAGAAAAAAAAAAATTAGTGACTAAAAGATAATTTTTGTGGGAAAAAAATAGGATTTTTTATTTTCATGCCCGGGCATTATAAACTTGTGTGAAGCACTTGGGGGTTCAAAGTGCTCACCAAAGATCTAGATAAGTTCCTTAGGGGGTCTAGCTTCCAAAATGGGGTCACTTGTGGGGGGCTTCCACTGTTTAGGCGCATCAGGGGCTCTCCAAACACGACATGGCGTCCAATCTCAATTCCAGCCAATTTTAGTTTGAAAAAGTCAAACGGCGCTCCTTCCCTTACGAGCTCTGCCGTGTGCCCAAACAGTGGTTTTCCCCCACATATGGGTATTGGCGTACTCAGGAGAAATTGCATAACAACCTTATTTGTCCATTTTCTCCTTTTACCCTTGTGAAAATAAAAAAAAAGTTTGTAAAAGATCATTTTTGTGGCTAAAAAGTTAAATATTCATTTTTTCCTTCCACGTTGCTTTAGTTCCTGTGAAGCACCTGAAGGGTTAATAATCTTCTTGAATGTGGTTTTGAGTACCTTGAGGGGTGCAGTTTTTAGAATGGTGTCACTTTTGGGTATTTTCTGCCATATAGACCCCTCAAAGTGACTTCAAATGAGAGGTGGTCCCTAAAAAAAATGGCTTTGTAAATTTTGTTGTAAAAATGAGAAATCGCTGGTCAACTTTTAACCCTTATAATTTCCTAACAAAAAAAAATTTTGGTTCCAAAATTGTGCTGATGTAAAGTAGACATGTGGGAAATGTTATTTCTTAACTATTTTATGTGACATATTTCTCTGTTTTAAGGGAATAAAAATTCAAAGTTTGAAAATTGCAAAATTTTAAAAATTTTCGCCATATTTGCGTTTTTTTCAAAAATAAACGCAAGTTATATCGAAGAAATTTTACTTCTAACGTGAAGTACAATATGTCACGAGAAAACAATCTCAGAATCGCGAAGATCCGTTGAAGCGTTCCAGAGTTATAACCTCATAAAGAGACAGTGGTCAGAATTGTAAAAATTGGCCCGGTCATTAACGTGCAAACCACCCTTGGGGGTGAAGGGGTTAATAAATTTTAAACATAAAAGTGTGGGTCAATTATTATACAACCCCTATGTTTAATATTTCGTGGAATAACCCTTGTTTGCAATTACAGCTAATAATCGTCTTTTATAAGACCTGATCAGGCCGGCACAGGTCTGTGGAGTTATCTTGGCCCACTCCTCCATGCAGATCTTCTCCAAGTTATCTAGGTTCTTTGGGTGTCTCATGTGGACTTTAATCTTGAGCTCCTTCCACAAGTTTTCAATTGGGTTAAGGTCAGGAGACTGACTAGGCCACTCCAACACCTTGACTTTTTCCCTCTTGAACCAGGCCTTGGTTTTCTTGGCTGTGTGCTTTGGGTCGTTGTCTTGTTGGAAGATGAAATTACCACCCATCTTAAGATCCTTGATGGAGGAGCGGAGGTTCTTGGCCAAAATCTCCAGGTAGGCCGTGCTATCCATCCTCCCATGGATGCGGACCAGATGGCCAGGCCCCTTGGCTGAGAAACAGCCCCACAGCATGATGCTGCCACCACCATGCTTGACTGTAGGGATGGTATTCTTGGGGTCGTATGCAGTGCCATCCAGTCTCCAAACGTCACGTGTGTGGTTGGCACCAAAGATCTCGATCTTGGTCTCATCAGACCATAGAACCTTGAACCAGTCTGTCTCAGAGTCCTCCAAGTGATCATGAGCAAACTGTAGATGAGCCTTGACATGACGCTTTGAAAGTAAAGGTACCTTACGGGCTCGTCTGGAACGGAGACCATTGCGGTGGAGTACGTCACTTATGGTATTGACTGAAACCAATGTCCCCACTGCCATGAGATCTTCCCGGAGCTCCTTCCTTGTTGTCCTTGGGTTAGCCTTGACTCTTCGGACAAGCCTGGCCTCGGCACGGGAGGAAACTTTCAAAGGCTGTCCAGGCCGTGGAAGGCTAACAGTAGTTCCATAAGCCTTCCACTTACGGATGATGCTCCCAACAGTGGAGACAGGTAGGGCCAACTCCTTGGAAAGGGTTTTGTACCCCTTGCCAGCCTTGTGACCCTCCACGATCTTGTCTCTGATGGCCTTGGAATGCTCCTTTGTCTTTCCCATGTTGACCATGTATGAGTGCTGTTCACAAGTTTGGGGAGGGTCTTAAATAGTCAGAAAAGGCTGGCAAAAGAGATCATTAATCCACACATGTGAAGCTCATTATTCTTGGTGCCTGAACTACTTCTTAATACTTTAGGGGGACCAAACAGAATTCTTGTGGTTTGAGGGGTTGAATAATAAATGACACTCTGAATTAACTTTTAACGTTTTTTTAAAAAAAAAAAAAAAAATTAAAACAAAAATTTTGGCTGCCGTGCATTTACCACTTCCAGGTTGATCTACAGTACAAATGTCACAATGCCAAGTTAATTCCGCATGTGTCAACCAGCTAAATCTGCAGGGGGTTGAATACTACTTGTAGGCACTGTAGGAGTTACATGCTACATAGCAGATTCTAATGTAACGTTTCTTAACTGAGACATCACCGCCTTCTATCTTCTCACCATTGTCGCTGAGTATGGATAAATTTGTGGGCAAACAGACTAAAGGAGGCTGTGCCTCTTCTCGAAACCAACAAGGCTCATCCTCGCCTAAATCTACCTCTGATACCAGTAGCGAGACTTCTCATTCAATAGCGGATGCCATCATGGAACGCCTTATGCCCAAAATAGACTCTAGATTTGCCACTCTTCAAACCTCAATAGACTCTATAATATCACAAGTTAATAGTCAGGGCACTCGCCTGGATGAAGCTGAACAACGTATCTCTGATCTGGAGGATGTTACCAGGGAAATGGCAGAACGTCTAGAGGGAAAAGAGAAAGTCGTCACAGAGCTTCAATCCAAAGTGGACGACTTAGAAAACCGATCTAGACGCAATAACTTGAAACTGATAGGACTACCTGAGTCCATACATCCCTCTGAATTGCTAAAACTAACATCTAAGTGGCTGCCAGGAGCCTTGGACATTCAACTAACATCCTGTTCAATGGCGGTTGAGAGAGCACACAGAATAGGCCCGCAGAGGGGAAAAGACAATGACAGACCCAGACCGGTGATATTCAAGGTCCTTGACTTTCAAGACAAAATTCGTCTACTCACTGTTTACAGGAAGAAAGCGCACCTATCCTACGAAGGGCACAAAGTTCTGATGTTTCAGGACTATTCGGTTATGGTGATGACCAGACGCAGGGCCTTCTACCCGGTGTGTAAGTTGCTGGCTGACAAAAACATCAGGTTCGGCCTGCAATATCCTGCGACACTGCGCTTTAACCTTTCTGGGAAAAACTGGGCTTTCGATGACCCGGTGAAGGCTCTGGAGGTTGTCCGGGATACTCCCCAGCCACCATGAGCAAGATCCAGAGTGGCTTACTCAGTGACAATACCATGAATCACATAAGGTGATGTCAACTGACATCTGTTTGTTATGTTGTTGTTTTTTGCTGTATTTTTACTTCTGCATCTAACGTTAGGATGCGGGTTTAAGGGAAATGTTGAATATGGCACACAATTACAAATTTTGTGGGAGGGGGAGGTTTTTTGGGGAGAGGGTCTCTGCATTCGACTTCAGGTAATCACTAATCCAGGGATTCTAATGCCTACTCGCTGGGATGGGCAGGGATCCCATTATTATGTAACGGTTACATCTAATCGCATTTCCCGCACTGGAGTGGGTTAATGGTAGAAATCAATAGGCAAAAAATGTCCGCTATGACATCTCTCCTTTGGTGTTCCTGGAATGTCAATGGCCTAAATTCCCCGGTCAAGAGGAAAAAAATTTTAAATTATCTGCATCGAGAAAATTTTCATATTGTACTTTTACAGGAGACACACTGGGTGAAGGGCAACCATCCGGTGTTTTCTAGCAAAAAAATTATGTTATGTGCAGAAGCTTCTTTTACTAAAAAACAGAGGGGTGTCGCTATTATGATAAACAGGAATATTGACCATGAGATAGTGGATGTGTTAGAAGATCCTCCAGGGAGGTTTGTCTGCGTTAAGCTGGTTATAGAGGGGACAACCTACAGTGTAATTAATATTTATGCGCCAAATTCGTCTGATCCATTCTTTCGGGCTAATGTGCTAAAACAAATCGCAGGATGGGACACCTCCCATATGATTGTGGGTGTCGATTTTAATGAGGTACATGACATTGAGATGGATAGATCTAATTCTCAATCTCCTCATATATCTACGCAAGGGAGACTAATACAATCTTTTTTAGATCACCTGGGATTGTTGGATGTTTGGAGAGTGCAACACCCTGTTGAGAGAGATTACTCTCACTATTCACATGTTCATAATTCCCATGCTAGAATTGACTACTGGTTGTTGGGCCCCTCACTCATGCCAAGAATCACACATACCAAAATTCTGGATATGCACATCTCAGATCATGCACCGATAACGTTCAGCCTAAAACTAACTAACCCAATCTATTTTCATAGGAAATGGAGATTCCCGTCATATTTATATCACTCAGATGACTTCAAAAAATTCATACAATTCTCATGGGACATGTACAAATCTGATAACCAAATGCATTGTGAAACACCAATTCTTTTCTGGGATACCTCTAAAGCAGTGTTGAGAGGGTAAATAATCGCGTATATATGTCATTAAAAAAAACAGTTGCAGGAGCGGACCCTGGCAGCGCAGAGGGCTTTAACTTTAGCATATAAAAATTTTAAGCTTAATTCACCCCTCACGAAAAAACAATATATCGAGGCAAAGGAATCGGCGGATGCACTAGCTCATGAAAGGGCCACTTATAGTATTGATCTTCAAAAGCACAAATTTTTTAAATGGGCAACAAACCTGGCAAATTACTTGCATCTCTTACAAGACCATATAGAAAGGCCACAAGGATTCACAAAAATCGGACCAAAGAGGGCAGAGTGTTGACAGAGAATGAGGAGATTGTAGAGGAATTTAGATCATTTTTTGGCTCCCTGTACAAAGCGGAGAAGAGAGAGGGGGACGATATTTTAAACTTTATGCAAACGGAGGTGGCACCTTTACTAACAGAGGAACACAGGGAAATCCTTAATGCTCCTATATCCCCTTCAGAAGTCATCCAAACTATCAGCTCCTTGAAGCTCTCTAAATCTCCTGGCCCTGATGGGTATAGCAATGAATTTTACAAAATATTGGGAGGAAGTATAGGGACACATCTTTGTGAAGTCTTTAATCAGTTGGTTCAATCAGGGCAACTCCCGGACCGTTTCAATGAAACAGACATAATAGTGCTCCCCAAACCGGGCAAAGATCCTTTACTAGTGGAAGGATATAGACCAATCTCGCTTTTAAACTCCGACTTTAAAATTTTCACTAAAATACTAGCAAATAGAGTGCAAAAAATAATCCCCAACCTGATATTGCCTCAACAAATTGGATTTGTCCACGGTAAATCCATAACATACAACATACGGACAGCTTTGGGAGCTATCTCTTACGGAAAATCTCATGGCTGTTTAGAGTCTATTGTGGTCAGCCTGGATGCTGACAAAGCGTTTGACAGGGTTGCATGGGATTATCTCCTCCACATCCTGGAGTTTAGAAACTTTGGTCCATGGTTCTGTGAGGCGATAAAGTTGTTATATAAAAACCCGGTGTCCAGGCTGGCCATAAATGGTATACTCTCTTCCACATTTGAAATCCAGAGAGGAACGCGTCAGGGCTGCCCCTTATCGTCCTTACTTTTAACCTTGCTTTAGATCCTTTACTTAGAACTCTCCAAAACTCTTCAACATACAGGGGCACAGAGGTAGGCTCCACCTCACTTAAAATTGCGGCATTTGCCGACGGTATACTCCTATTCATCTCCAATCCCAATGCGGCAATACCAGTTATCATGGAGGCCTTAAATCATTTTGGCAAATGCTCAGGCTTTAAAATAAATTATAATAAATCAGAGGCCCTGGCTCTGTTTGAGCAAGGGAAATTAAATAACTCGACACTTCCTTTCCAATGGAGCACATCATCTATCAAATATTTGGGTTTCCATCTCCCGGCAGATTTGACGTCCTTATACCACATTAATATTAGACCCCTATTTACGTCCATATTTAATCTTCTAAACTCCTGGAAACACTTTACTTTGTCTTTTTCCGGACGATGTCATTTAATTAAGATGATAATATTTCCAAAACTATTGTATATTTTCCAAACACTACCTATTTGTTGACACGTGCTGATGTTAAAACTCTAAACACTGCTTTTAGGAATTTTATTTGGGGAGACAAAAAGCGTACACGTATAGGTCTAATCAAACTGCAAGCCCCAAAGGAGGAGGGTGGCATCAATTTCCCAGACATTGCAAAGTACAATCTAGCAGCAAATCTCAGATACACCATTGATTGGTTAAGAGGTAGATCACATTTCGCAAATGTACTTTTAGACCAACAATTAAGTCCCCATGTCTCCTTACCAGCATTACTACATATGGCCAATGATGACCTTATTGCAGACTTAATAAACCACCCCACCATATGGCAAACTATACAGACGTGGAGGAAATGCCGGAGACTATGTCATTTGAGAAGTGATGTCTCTCC
Source organism: Oophaga sylvatica (assembly GCA_033576555.1). Classification (NCBI taxonomy): domain Eukaryota; kingdom Metazoa; phylum Chordata; class Amphibia; order Anura; family Dendrobatidae; genus Oophaga; species Oophaga sylvatica. Next base: position 267,433,175 of record JARQOD010000006.1, read on the forward strand.
TTTTGTGCCCTTTCTGGGTAACCCTGGCTTTATGGGAGGTAAACCACCCTTATCTTACATTGAGCTAGCTGGGCAGGGTTGCATCTTGGCAGCTGACCTATTAGATGATAGATTCTCCATGCTTGCATTTGACATAGCAGCACAACGTTTCCCAACATTTGTAAATAAGCCCTTCCTTTTTCTTCACGTAAGGAGCTTAACTTTGAAAAGTATAGCAACTAGGGGTGGAGATAGAGGGAGGAACGCTTTGGATGGCTTCCTTAGGACCGCCAGGGTGCAGATAGCCTCGACAAGCAGTATTTACACACTGTTGCGTAAGCAATGGTCATGGGATGGCAAAAAGACAGGTCCAGCACGATGGGTTGATGATATACAGAACATCACAGTCGGGGAAATCTTAGATGCCACTTTGATGCAACGGAAAGTGATCCCCTCCAGTAGTTATGCAGACATGTCTTTATTACTCCTTCATAGAGCTTATATTACCCCACACATTAAGTCTATGATGTCTCCAGGGGGCACATTCACATGTTCCAAATGCGGGACAGGAAACACAGACATATTTCATTACATGTGGCGATGCCCCAAAGTGCAAAAAATATGGCAGTCTATCCATGCCGAACTGCAGAATCTTGGTGGGATATTGTTTCCTTTGACGCCGCAGTGGGCAATATTTAATATTCTAGACAGCTCTCAACACAAATTTCCCAAACATGTTAAGGCCATGTTGATAATATGGGCCTCAGCTGCCAGGAAAAGTATCTTGCAGCACTGGCTAAATCCATTACCACCACCCAAATCTCTCATATACTCCAAAATAATGTATATTTTTCGAATGGACTGGCTAGATACCCTGACAAATAAAGAGAAATTGACTGGGAAATTTTTAAGTACATGGTCATTGTTCATCCCATCACTGTCTCAAGACACCAGGGACAAACTAAGGACACATTTTGAAAACTCCTAGTGGTATCTTCTTCAGAAAATTAGCGGACATAATCCTATTCATTGAGCTTGTTGATTGTTAATCAAATGCAGGGTCGTTTAAGGGGTTTATATGTTGGGGGGATGGAAGGGTTAAGGGAGGAGGGAGTACATTTATGAGTATTATGCCTGTCAAATAAGCGTCAAATAAGCTTGATACCTTCAAACCTGTATGACTTACTTTTTGGTAATGCTCTTTAAATCAATATTTTGAGTTTTACACCTGTCAAATAAGCTTGTTACTTCAAGACTTGTATGATTTTCTTTTATTGTAATACTCTTTAAATCAATAAAACATGTTGGAAAAAAAAAAAAGAAAAAAATTGCCATTTTCCGAGACCCATAGCGTCTCTATTTTTCAGGATCTGGGGCCGCGTGAGGGCTTATTTTTTGTGTGCCAAGCTGACGTTTTTATTGATATCATTTTGGTGCAGATATGTTCTTTTGATTGCACGTTATTGCATTTTATTGCAATGTTGCAGCGACCATAAAAACGTAATTCTGGAGTTTAGATTTTTTTTCTTGCTGCGTCGTTTACCGATTGGATTAATTCTTCCTATATATTCACAGCTAAGGCGATTTTGAATGCGGTGATGCCAAATATGTGTATATTTGATTTTTTTTGTTTTGTTTTGAATGGGGCGAAAGGGGGTGATTTGAACTTTTATAGTTTTTTAAATATTTTTAAAAATATTTTTTTTCTTTTTACTTGCTTCAATAGTCTCCATGGAACTAGGCTGCATGCTGATCGCTCTGACAGAGCAGAGCTGCAGCCCTGCTCTGTGTAGCAGAAATGCTCACTTGCTATGAGCGTCGTCCACCAGGCGGTGCTCATAGCAATCCAGCAATGACAACCACACAACCACAGGGTTGTTCTCCTAACCCCGGTTTGTCATGCCAATCCATCGGCGACCCGTGGTCATGTGACACGGGCGCTGAAGGGAGGAGGTAATGACGCACTTCCTGCGCGTGCATGTTAAATGCCGCTGTCAGAGATTCCACCTGCGACTGTTCCGGGCACATATCAGCTGATCAGATCAGCTGTCATGTCCCGGAAAAGGTGCGGGCTCATCGCCGGACTCTGTCCGTCATTGGACGTTAAGGGGTTAAATCATGTTATTAGTAAGCAAGATCTTTTTAGGTGATGTGTTTTTCATTACTATATTATGTAGCTCATTTAACCCCTTAACGACCGCCGATACGCCTTTTAACGGCGGTCATTAAGGGTACTTAAACCACAGCGCCGTTAATTAACGGCGCTGTGGAAAAAGTGAATAGCGCCCCCCAGAGGCGCATTTTCTCCGGGGTCTCGGCTACCGGGGGTAGCCGAGACCCCAGAGAACATGAATCGGGTCGGTTTTTACCGACACCGATGTTGCGATCGCCGTTATTAACCCTATAACGGCGACCGCAACAAAAAAAAAAAAAAGTTGTGCCATTTAATTTCTCTGTCCTCTGATGTCATCGGACATCAGAGGACAGAGAAAAAGGGTCCCCAGGACCCCCATGTGGCCCCCAATAAGATCCATGTGGCCCCCGGACCCTCCGGTGTCCCCCGGTGCCGGCGCCGTTAAGACAATGGCGGGCGCATGCCCAGTGCGCCCGCCGCTATGTGCCGCTGTGCTGGTGGGGATGTGCAAATATTCTCTGGGGTCTCGGCTACCGGGGGTAGCCGAGACCCCAGAGAACATGTTCCGGGTCGGTATTCACCGATCCCGGTGTTGCGATCGCGGCTATGCAAGCATAGCCGCGATCGCAAAAAAAAAAAAAAATGATTTCTCTCCCCTCTGATGTGATCGCACATCAGAGGGGAGAAGATGAAGGTCCCCGGTCCCCCGATCGCCCCCCCGTATACTTACCGGTGTCCTCCGTCCTCCCGCAGGCCCCAGGATCCCGGCTTCTTCTCCCTGCAAAACAAAAATGGCGGGCGCATGCGCAGTGCGCCCGCCGATCTGCTTTGGCGGCAGATTCAAATTTTTTTTCATTCATTCTCATAAAAGTACATTTTGATCACTGTGATAAACTATCACAGTGATCAAAATAAAAAAACAGTACATAACCCCCCATTTATCACCCCCTTAGTTAGGGACATATAATAAAAAGTAGAAATTATATTTATTTTCATTTTTCTGTTAGGGTTAGGGTTATAATTAGGGTTAGGGTTATAATTAGGGTTAAGGTTATAATTAGGGTTAGGGTTAGCATTAGGCTGGTTTCACACATCCGGTGTGCGCCTAACGGCGCCCCCGGCATTTAGCCGCAGCGCCGCATCAGAAAATCTGATGCACCGCATGCGTTTTTTTGCATTGACTTGCATTAGCGCCGGATGGCGCCGCATGTCAATGCGTTGCATGCAGTTTTGTCCGGATGCGGCGCAAATGTACATTGCGGCGGCCGGACAAAACGCTGCATGTAACGTTTTTTGTTTTTGCCGGATGGTTTCTGATGTCTCCGGGCATCAGAAACCATCCGGCAAAAAAACGCATGCGGCCGCCGGCGGCGCATCAGGTTTTCTGATGCGGCGCTGCGGCAAAATGCCGGGGGCGCCGACAGGCGCCCGCTGGAAGTGTGAAAGCAGCCTTAGGGTAAGGGTTATAATTAGCGTTAGGGTTAGGCTGGGTTCATACTGCGTTATGGCAGTCCGTTAGACGGACTGCGTTACACCGCGGTATAACGCGGTGTAACGCAGTCCGTTAACGCTGCCATTCACCCCCATTTGAGGGCGCATCGCGACGCATGCCGTTAAAGCGGCATGCGTTTGCGACGTGCCATCATTCAGTGACGGAGCCTCGGACGCGGGCTGCAGCGTTTGGGCTCCGTCACCGCTAGCGCAGATGAATCATCTGCTGATTCCTCTGCGCTAGCGGGTATAGCATAATGCGATCGCGTTATGCTATACCATTACCAGCCGTAAACGCTATGTGTTGAACGGGCTGGTAAAACGCAAAATGAACCTAGCCTTAGGGTTAGGGTTATAATTAGGGTTAGAATTAGGGTTAGGGTTACAATTAGGGTTAGGGTTATAATTAAGGTTATAATTAAGGTTAGGGTTACAATTAGGGTTGGAATTAGGGTTGGGATTAGGGTTGGGATTAGGGTTAGGGGTGTGTTGGGATTAGGGTTGGAGCTAGAATTGAGGGATTTCCACTATTTAGGCACATCAGGGGGTCTCCAAACACGATGTGGCGTTCAAAAAGTCAAATGGCGCTCCCTCCCTTCCGAGCCCTGCCGTGCGCCCAAACAGTGGTTTACCCCAACATTGGGGTATCAGCGTACTCAGGACAAATTGCACACCAATTTTGGGGTTCTAATTTCTCCTATTACCCTTGGAAAATAAAAAATAGCTGGCTAAAAAAATCATTTTTGAGAAAAAAAATGATTTTTCATTTTCACGTCTCTGCGTTTATAAATTTCTGTGAAGCACTAGGGGGTTCAAAGTGCTCACCACACATCTAGATAAGCTCCTTAAGGGGTCTAGTTTCCAAAATGGGTCACTTGTGGGGGGTTTCCACTGTTTAGGCTCATCTGGGGCACTGCAAACGGACGGAACATGACCCCCACCAACGTCTGCATTCCAAAACGTTATTACTTCCTTTCCAAGCCCTGCTGTGCGCCAAAACAGTTCCCCCCCCCCACATATTTGGTATCAGCGTACTCAGGACAAATTGGACAACAACTTTTGGGGTCCAATTTCCTTGTGAAAAATCAAAAATTTGGGACTAAAAAATCATTTTTGTGGAAAATTTATTTATTTTTTTTTCACACCCAGGCATTATAAACTTTTGTGAAACACTTGGAGGTTCAAAGTGCTCACCACAGATCTAGATAAGTTCCTTATGGGGTCTAGTTTCCAAAATGGGGTCACTTGTGGGGGTTTTCCACTGTTTAGGCTCATCTGGGGCACTGCAAACGGAACATGACCCCCACCAACGTCTGCATTCCAAAACGTTATTACCTTCCTTTCCCAAGCCCCCACATATTTGGTATCAGCGTACTCAGGACAAATTGGACAACAACTTTTGGGGTCCAATTTCCTTGTGAAAAATCAAAAATTTGGGACTAAAAAATCATTTTTGTGGAAAATTGTTTTTTTTTTTTTTTCACACCCAGGCTATTATAAACTTTTGTGAAACACTTGGGGGTTCAAAGTGCTCACAGCGGATCTAGATAAGTTCCATAGGTGGTCTAGTTTCCAAAATGGTGTTACTTGTGGGGGTTTCCACTGTTTAGGCGCATCAGGGGCTCTCCAAACGCGACATGGTGTCCAATCTCAATTCCAGCCAATTTTGGTTTGAAAAAGTCAAACGGTGCTGCTTCCATTCCAAGCCCTGCCGTGCGCCCAAACAGTGGTCCCCCCCCATATATGGGGTATCAGCATACTCAGGACAAATTGTACAACAACTTTTGTTGTCCAATTTCTCCTGTTACCCTTGTGAAAATAAAAAATTGGGGACTAAACGATCAGGTTTGTGGAAAAAATATGATTTTTTATTTTCACGCCCGGGCGTTATAAACTTCTGTGAAGCACTTGGGGCTTCAAAGTGCTCACCACACATCTAGATAAGTTCCTTAGGGGGTCTAGTTTCCAAAATGGGGTCACTTGTGGGGGGTTTCCACTGTTTAGACACATCAGGGCCTCTACAAATGCGACATGGCGTCCAGCCAATTCCGCGTTGAAAAAGTCAAACGGAGCTCCTTCCCTTGCGACCTCTGCCGTGCGCCCAAAAAGTGGTTTACCCCAACATATGGGGTATCGGCATGCTCAGGACAAATTGCACAAAAACTTTTGGGTCTTGTTACCCTTGGGAAAATAAAAATTGGGGTGAAAAGATCATTTTTGTGGAAAAAATATGATTTTTTATTTTCACGGCTCTACGTTATAAACTTGTGTGAATCACTTGGAGGTTCAAAGTGCTCACCACACATCTAGATAAGTTCCTTAGGGGGTCTAGTTTCCAAAATGGGGTCACTTGTGGGGGGTTTCCACTGTTTAGACACATCAGGGCCTCTACAAATGCGACATGGCGTCCAGCCAATTCTGCGTTGAAAAAGTCAAACAGCGCTCCTTCCCTTGCGACCTCTGCCGTGCGCCCAAAAAGTGGTTTACCCCCACATATGGGGTATCAGCATGCTCAGGACAAATTGCACAAAAACTTTTGCGGTCTTATTACCCTTGGGAAATTAAAAATTGGGGTGAAAAGATCATTTTTGTGGAAAAAAATTTTTTTTTTTTTTCACGGCTCTAGGTTATAAACTTGTGTGAAGCACTTGGAGGTTCAAAGTTCTCACCACACATCTAGATAAGTTCCTTAAGGGGTCTTGTATCCAAAATGGGGTCACTTGTGGGGTGTTTCCACTGTTTAGGCACATCAGGGGCTATCTAAACGCGACATGGCATTCAGCCAATTCTGCGTTGAAAAAGTCAAACGGCGCTCCTTCCCTTGCGACCTCTGCCACGCGCCCAAAAAGTGGTTTACCCCCACATATGGGGTATCGAAGTATTCAGAAGAAATTGCACAACAAATTTTGTAGTTCATTTTTTCTTTTAACACTTGTGAAAATAAAAAAACTTGGTTCCGAAGTAAAGCTTTTGCAAAAAAAGTTAAATGTCAATTTTTTCCTTCCACATTGCTTCAGCTCCTGTGAAGCACTTGAAGGGTTAATAAACTTCTTGAATGTGGTTTTGAGCACCTTGAGGGGTGCAGTTTTTAGAATGGTGTCACTTTTGGGTATTTTCTATCATATAGACCCCTCAAAGTGACTTCAAATGTGATGTGGTCCCTAAAAAAAAATGGTGTTGTAAAAATGAGAAATCGCTGGTCAACTTTTAACCCTTATAACTTCGTAACAAAAAAAAATTTTGGTCCCAAAATTGTGCTGATGTAAAGCAGACATGTGGGAAATGTTATTTATTAAGAAATTTGTGTGACATATCTCTGATTTAAGGGCATAAAAATTTAAAGTTTGAAAATTGTTAAATTTTCAAAATTTTCGCCATATTTCCGTTTTTTTCATAAATAAACACAAGTCATATCAAAAAATTTTACCACTAACGTGAAGTACAATATGTCACGAAAAAACAATCTCAGAATCAGCGGGATTCGTTAAAGCGTTCCAGAGTTATAACCTCATAAAGTGACAGTGGTCAGAATTGTAAAAATTGGCCCGGTCATTAAGCTGCAAAATGGCTCTGTCCTTAAGGGGTTAAGGAAGTTGGAATCCATTTACCATTAATTTTACACTTTCTGCCATATCCTGCCCTTGCTCTAGACCATTTATTGGCCATAGACTCCATTTGCATGCTATTCATAATTCCCATTCCAGTACCGTTGCCCCCAGCAGGGTGTCATACCAAGCCCTCTTATGCCTTGAACCGTAGGGATAAGTGAAAAGATACATTGAACTGAACTTTTACCTTTTGATGTATCGTAGAGTGTTAACAAGTGCTCGGATGGGATAAGTGACAGTGTCAGAATTGTAAAAATTGGCCTGTCATTAAGCTGCAAAATGGCTCTGTCCTTAAGAGGTTAAGAATGTGTGATAGATGCAGATGAAATCAAAATTATTCAATCCTCATTGACAATTTGATGTATTGCAAACAGCAATAAAATGGCTCAACACAACCACTATAACAAGTGGTTTCTCCAGATTCAACAAAAAATGCCACTTTCAGAACTATTCTACCCTTTCATGACAAGCGAGTTTAGTACTTGTTAGAGCAACCATTGCTTGTTATGACCTGCCTTTAATGTGATACATAGTTAGTCATCAGCTTCTGGCTGAGGAATCTTGGTCCATTCCTCCAGTTCATGAACATTCTTGAGTTTTCATGTTGCAACCTCCTACTTCAAATCCCCCAAAGATTTTCCAGAGATTCTTCCATAACCAAATATTGATGGACTTGACTTTGATGTATGCTATCATTGACCTGTTGGAATCTCCAAGGATTTGCTGATACTTGATTGAATCCATCTTGCCCTCCACATGCTGCATGAAACATATCAGACCCAGAGCATCACCAAGCCACTGCCTTGCAACAAGGTCGACTGGGTGTTCTTTTAGGATAAGCTTCATTCTTCTTCAGATTCATCAATGATCCCCAATCCTGAAAGTTCCTCTAAACAGAACAGAATCTCCATACTTCTGTGGCTTATTTATATGGTTGTGAGCATATTGGAGCTGACTTGAATAATTTTGATTGCACCTATATTTAGTCGTCCCAATGGTATGTGCACACCTTGCATTTTTGTTGCATTTTTCACTCATTTATTTTTTGCATTTTTGCCATGAAAACCACATCATTTTACTGATCCCACAAAAGTGAATGAGATTTGTGAAATCATGTTGCTTATTTTTCCTTGCAGATTGGAAGCAGGTTCAGATCTGCAGCATGTCAGTTCTTTCAACATTTTTGCAGCGTTTTTCACTCATTCTAATGACTAGGAAAGAAAGCATCGATTTTCCCCGCCAAGAGACACATTTCTGATGCAGAAACTTCTGTAACAAATACTTAATATGGGCACAAACCCTTAGGCTATGTTCTCACATTCAGTATTTGGTCAGTATTTTACATCAATATTTGTAAACCAAAACCAGGCATGGAACAATCAGAGGAGAAGTACAATAGAAACACGTCACCACTTTTGCATTTATCACCCACTCCTGGTACTGATGTAAAATACTGACCAAATGCTGAACGTGTGAACATGGCCCAAGTAGAGAAATTTAGGATGCGTATTACAGAACTTATAAAGCAGAATACGAACTAAAACTCTATAGAACGTCATATGAGCCTTTTACATTTTGCTTTACAGGTGAGATCTTTTGTGCATATTTTACCAGGTATATTTGTTTGCAGTTTCCATCATTTAACAGCAAGAATTAGCATTTCATTCTCTTCTTTATAATTGTTGCCAGTTTTCTTTTTCTTTTTTTTAAATCATACAAAAACAACATTCATATACATATTACTGCATAGAAATTCAAACCAATAAATCACATTCCACTATGACAGATATAAACCAAACCCTCCAAAATAATGGACAGGCAAAGGAATGTATAAAGAAAAATAATACTTTATTTTTAATACAAAATTTCAAGCAGTAATTCCAAACAATTGATGGGAATACCTCCTGCAGGTCTAATTCACCACCCACACCTGGTACCAATGAAATCAGTAACTACAAAATCCAAAGGTAAAGTCACTCATTTAAATTATCAGGATGCAAAATACAATTACCATTATTCTATTAGGCCCGTCTCCACGAGCCGTATTGTCGGCGCTTTGGACGGAACGGAAACCCCGCTCCGCCCAAAGCGCCGCCCCCTTCTGTTCACGCCGTGATTCCGGATGTGTTTATTGAACACATCCTGAATCTCCGCACCGTATACATAGGACTCTGTTATTTACTTTGCGGAGACGGAGCGTCACTGCAAGGTAAACAGACATGCTGCAGTCTAAAAAGACGTGCCAAATGTCTGTAAACGCAGGGCTGCCGGATGTTAACGCATAGTGGAGACGGGATTTCATAAAATCCCCTCCACTATGCTGTAACATTTGGCCGCTGCGGATTAAACGCTGCGGTAGGACGCAGCGTTCAATCTGCAGTTAATCCGGATGTAATCCGGCCCGTGGAAACATACCTTTACATTTCTAAAATGCTCATGTGCCAAGAACATAGAATAAGTATACATAATGTAATGACCTCTATATATAAAGGTGCAAAGTGCCTGAGTGCATGTAAACATTACCAGCCATACATGGCAATAGGATGAGGATAAAGTGCTAAAATAATTCTTACCAAGGTGGTGAGCCAGGAAAGGATCTGCTTCCTACCCCAACGTGCGTTTCAACATATTCTTCTTCCGGGGGCGTACTCACAAGGAGAGATTGAGGATGTCTTATCCCACTCACTAACCAATAAGAACCTCTGATTTGCAACTCGTGATGAATCTACATTGTAAAGAGCCAATCAATGCTGAATTATCTGCCATCTGTTAAAGACCTGCTGGGTATCGCTGATCGTCGCTGAATGTCCTGGACATTTTTTTTGTCATTGGTCTCCCGCTGGCCAGCATGCATCACTGCGTGTGGCAGGCAGGAGACCAGCGATCAGCTGGTAACCAAGGTATACATCGGGTTTCCAGGCGCTGGGCGGTGCCTAGAAACCCGATGTGTACGTTGGATACCAGCGCGTTGCTGCAGGGGAGCTGGTAACCAAGGTACACATCGGGTTTCCAGGCACCACGCAGTGCCTGGAAACCCGATGTGTACCTTGGTTACCAGCTCCCTGCATCAGCGGGCTGGTATCCAACGTACACTGTGGGTAACTAAGCAACGTTACCCGCAGTGTCGCTGTACTGATCGCTGCCTGAGCTGCCTGTTTGGCAGCTCAGGCAGCGATCATGTAGCGACACACCAGCGATCCTGACAAGTGCATATCGTTGTCGGGATCGCTGGTGTATCGCTTAGTGTGACGGGGCCCTAAGTCAAGGGACATGAGCCATTGTTTCATGTGATACTGTTAGGTGCACCTTTTTGTATGCTAATTTGTAGAATGTCTGCTGATTATGAATTGCATCAGCCCCCTGTGGTGTACCAGTCTGCATCATTTGGAGGACAATTATGCAGTCTATTTAAACCAGCGAACAGTGAGGGAACAGCCATGATTATCTCCTCCTCCCCAATCCTTGAGGGCACAATGCCCTGAAGTGGGAGCTAGGGGAATATAAAAGGGGATTGATCCTGTCACCATTCTACAGGGCTTTCTCCTAGGGACCATGGTTCCAGCTTCTGGATTACAGAACTGCTCCACTGCCCAACATTCAGACAATAAATTTGTTTCGAGAACCCAGGTTGGGATAATATGGTAACCTGGCTAGCCAGCGGAAGGGTGAGACTCTTATCACTTGCACCATCTTGTACTCTTTCTGGGAATGTACCAGATGCTGTTGACTATTGGTGATCCAGTAAAGTCTTACCACAGTGTGGTACCCTCACACAGTGTTTTCAGAGTAGTGTTCTGCCCATGGGTAAGGAGTACGGGCATTCAGTATGATGAACACTGCTCTGTGTGTTCTTTCTAAAGACTGCCAGGCCAGCGGATGAGATCACCCACTGACCGTTGTGTCTCCACAACAGGCAACTATTTCTTCTCCACCCATGACATCAGTTATGCCACAAAACTATTTTCCAGTTCCTTTAGGTCAGGAAATGTAATGCCTCATTCATATGTACATGCATTTGGAGGATCTGTCATCGCTTCTGACTCTGCTCCTTCAGTAAATAAAGAAATTGCTATCCCAGTTTTCTCCATAAATCAATTATCCCACCTGGTAGTTTATACATTGCCATTTGAGTGTTACCAGTTGAGGTATGTCCCTACACACTCTGACCCTGTCAGTACTGACAGCACAAACTGTGTAAGGATAAACACCTTTAAAAAAGGGGCTAAAAATATCAAGATATCAATTTATCAATGTAACAGAGGAACAGCATGACATCATGTTAAAAAAGATACTACAGAATTGTTAGTCTATAGGGAATCCGAGTATTTAATAATCAGAAATGTATTAAAATTTGAGAGTCCTCACTGGTTGATACCTTTTAGTAGCTAGCTGAAAAGATGGTAACAAATGGCAAGCTTTCAAGACAAGAGATGAGCAAACCTTTCAAGGTTCGGTTCGACAAGCGTACTTAAAACCCCCATTGAATTCACTGGGAAACAAAACTAAACATAAAGACAACACCTTAAGGGGGGCCAAAAACCTTCCTAAACTGCTCAAATTAGGGGCAGACACCAGGAAAAGTTGCATAATTTAACCCACAGTAGAAATTTAATAATGGCACAGCAGCAGTCCGCCATGGGCCATACACGAGGTATCAGAGTGTGGGCTAGCATTTACAGCTTGGAATTGAAGTTTCAATTAAGAGAAGGTGGGTGAGAGTACAGTGTAAACCTTATTTGCTGGGAGCCCTGATGCCTCATGCAACAGCTCAAATTGTTTTTTTTTTCCCAGCCACACTCAGATGGCACAAACATCAGCTTGGTGGAGCACTAATGTTATAAAAATGTAAGGATAGTAAACACAGGTAGTTGACTGATCAGTTGACCCACAGTAGTACATTTTATAATGGCACAGAAGCAGTCAGCCATGGGTCATGCATGAGGTGTCAGAGTCTGGGCCAGCATTTAGAGCTTTGAATAAAAGTTTCAATTAAGACAAGGTGGGTAAGGGAGCGGTGTAAGCCTTCTTTGCTGGGAGCCCTCATACCTCATGCAATAGCTGAAACTGTTTTTTTCCCAGCTACACTTAGGTGGAATCAGCATCAGTTGTGTAGACTACTATTGATAGAAAAATGTAAGGATAGTAAGGCTGGTTTCACACGTCAGTGGCTCCGTTACGTGTAGTGACAGTTTCCTCACGTACCGGAGACACTGTCACACGTAGACACATTAAAATGAATGTGTCTGCACATGTCAGCGTTTTTTCACGGACCATGTTTCCGTGTGCAAAACACGAAGACATGTCAGTGTTCGTGGGAGCGCACGGACTGCAAAACGTGCTGTACACGTGCACACAGAGAACAGTTCACACTGTCCTCCGTGCGCATGGACGGCACGGACAGCTACAGTAAGCGCTGTCCCCTGCCTGTGGTGCTGAAGCTCCCTGTCATTATTCTCCCTGCTCTGCCGGCAATAGCGAGCAGGGAGAATAAATGAAAAACCCGACGTGGGGTCCCCCCTTAGGTTTTGAACCAACATGGCAAAACTATACAGGTGCGGGCTGCTATTCTCAGACTGGTAAGGGGCCATGAATATGAGCCCCCCAGCCTAAAAACAGCAGCCCGCAGCTGCCCAGAAAAGGCGCATCTATTATGGTTCTTCCCACTTGCCCTGTAGTGGTGGCAAGTGGGATTAATAAGGGGTTAATGTCACCTTTCTATTGTAAGGTGACATTAAGCCAGGCTTAGTAATTACTAATCCTATAGTAAATAAAGGGTTAAATAAACACAAACAACACTACACAGTTTTTAAATCTTTATTACACTCCCATTACTTTATCGAAGCCCTCGATCTCCTGTAAAAAAATAAAATAAAAAAGCAACAATATCCCATACCTGTTTGCCGTACAGTCAAGTCCCACTGCGTAAATCCATCTCGGGGGGTTAATCAGTTTACAGCCGGAGCGCTGCTAATGCAGCCGCTCCAACTGCAAACTACTGGGGAATTAATGGGAGCAGCGTTAAGAGGCTCAGTGACTCGGGGTGATGTCACTGAGTCTCTGCTCGCTGACAGCTGAACTCCTGTAACCTCAGTACTGTCATTTTCCCACCTCATGCAACAGCTCAAACTTTTTTTTCCCCAGCCACACTCAGGTGGCACAAACATCAGCTTGGTAAAGCACTATTCTTAGAAAAATGTAAGTATAGTAATACATGTAATTAACTGAATGTAAGTGCAGGTCTGCTGATCTGTAAGCCCTATGGCTACAGGAACACAAATTAAGGAAACCCAACTTGGAGTGCCAATATTTCAAACAATTATTGCCACACACCACTAAAGTGGCATCAATTTCCACAGAGTAAAAACAGTATAATGGGCCTTTGTCACACCTTCCACAACAGCAACCCAACTGATGGAGACCCAACTTGGAGTCTCCACATTTCCAGGAGCGAGAAGGAGTGGAGGAAGTGTTAGATAGAGTTTTGTCCGCAAGCCTTGGGGATTAAAAGACTTCTGGAGCAACCCCTTGACCGCATGCCCCCACCTCCCCCAGAGTCACCCAGTGCCCAGTCAGTGAGATGTAACGCCCTTGGCAATGTTTGCTCATCCAGGTGTCAATGGTGAAATATACCCTGGCAGATAGATTTTTTCAGAGAACGAATGATGTTGTCTGTGACATGCTGTTTTAGCGCAGGCACAGCTTTCTTAGAGAAGTAATGGCGACTGGTACTGGAGGACTGCGACAGCCATGAACTTTCGGAAACCATCTGTATCCACTAGACGGAAAGGCAGCATTTCTGTGGCCAACAGTTTGGAGATGATGGAGCTCAATCTCTAAAGCTTTGGCATGTGTAGGAAGATAGATTCTTTTACGTGACTACAACTGGGGGACCGAGGGCTGGCTGCTATGCTGAGAGAGTGTGGAGTAGGGTGAACAGGACAAACTGCTGGACTGTGAGTGAGGTGCAGGCGGAGATGTTATAGTGGATTGAGAAAGATGTGCTGTGCTCGGTGAAACAAAAAAACAGCAGGCATCTCCACTTCTGTAACAGCTGATGGGCTCTCACTCGCGCCGACTGTAGTGTGTAAACAAGTGGAGGTTCTGTGGCCGGAGACCTGTGAGAACACTTGCCTGGGTGCTGGAGGAGGAAGAAACAACAGATGCGGTTGATGAGACAGCAAATGATTGTCGAGGCCAGATAGTATGCATATTAGCGCAGTATGAGTCCCAGACTAAGGCATGTTGATCACAAATGTGCCAGTTCATGCGTGTAGTAGTCAAGCTATTGCAATTTGTGCCTCTACTGAGTCTCTTCTTTCAAAGTTGGCAGAAAATGTGAGTTGGGCCTTCCTTTGCAGTCTCAATAAAGGCCCAAGCTAGACAACCCTTGCTGCCCCAGCAAACTGCAGACTTGCAACTGGTGCTGGCCACAGCCACAGTTGTGGCTGAGGAAGCAGTGCTTGTCGCTGTTGCTTCACTGTGTCTGTGTGGCAAGCTGCAACATAACCTCGTCTTCCTCCACCTCCTCTGCTGAGCTACTCAGCAGTGTGCCTCTGGGTTCACACCAAGTGAGATCTACAACCTCATCGTCATCCTCTTTTCTCACACTCCTTGCCCTGAGAGTCACACTCCTCTTCCTGCCCTGACAGCACAGTACAGTCCATGTGCGCCTCAGGCTTCTGATTCTCATCATTATCACCTCCACCACCGGGGGTTAATGTCTGGTGACAATGGTCTGGATTCTGCTCAGACCCAACTTCACCCGGTCACAGATACTACAGGAAAAAAATTTGGGGCATCCGTGAAGATGCTTTCCTTCTCTGGATTCTGTGAATCTTTGGAGCAGACCTCTGAAGCCCATGGAGTAGAATGTTGGAACATCTCTTCAGACCAGCCCATCTGTAGTTCCCCGCAGTCAGTTGGGCGGTTGGAAAGTTGTGACTTGGGGGAGGGACAACAACTGTGATTGGGGTGCCACCTCTGAGAATTGTACTGTGTGTGATGTCAAAAATGAGAAAAATAGGAAAATGAGGAGAGGCCACTTGATGCAGTGCTTGCCATTCGCTGGAGCATATGCTTTTTCTGATCCTCATCTACAAGGTGTATGGCTGTGTGGCAACCAATGAAAGGAAGTTGTGTATCCCGTCCAGTAACTGATGTTGGCAGTTGTCTATTGATAGCACGAGACAATGTTTTTTCTGTAGAGCTTTCAGTAACATTACCACCTAACCCATATACACGTCGAACACCAAGCCTATTCCCACTTCCACCACAACCTCGCTTTTTCCTACTCCTGTTGTATATACCCTTCCCCTCTTTTAACCAGCTGTTTCACAACCTTAGGTACAGACCTGTCAATCAGTATTATTTTCTGAGATAGTGTGCCTGAACAACAATATTAGCCCTAATGATTTTTATTAGCAAATGGGGCCTCCTGAGTCCTGACGGCAACACAGTATTAGTCCAAATGATTTTAAGTAGGAAATGTGGACTCCGGCCTGCACAACAATGTTAGCCTTAATGATTTTGATTAGCAAATGGGGCCTCCTGGCTGAACCCCAATATTAGGTCCAACAATTTTGATTAGCAAATGGGGCCTCCTGAGTCCTGACAAAAGCACAGTTTTAACCCAAACGATTTTGAGTAGGAAACATGGACTCCTGCCTGCACAACACTATTAGCACAAACAAGTTAGATGCTAGAAGTTCAATTTCACACAGGACAGGATCCTATCTAACTAAATGACAAGTTCACTTACAGCAGCAGCAGGAGTGGCCTCTCTGAGCTGTTACACTGAGAAAATGGCATGTCCACTTTTTATATGAAGAGGAACATGTAACATCGGCAGCAAATCACAGAAGCCCGTGTGTCATGACAATGTGGATGGTTTCTGCGCCCTGATTGACTGCCAGAATGTACAAACATTAAGTTATTAAAAAAAATTACACTTCGCCGCTCCTCTGACCTATACACACAGCCTCTCTCATAAAAAGGGTGCTCATAATACAGCACCACTATCCTAGCCAAAGTCAAAGCAAAAGCATTAGTGGAAACGTGATCATTTACCGATCTGTGACCGAATTTTGGTGATTTTGAGGAAAAAGGCTTTGGAAGCCGAACACGAATCCATATGTGCTACGTTTGTTAGACTGGCGAATAAGTTTGTTTATTTCTATTCAAGACTACTCAGGTCTCCATCAGGCATAGAATAACACAACATCTGAAGAGTCACATATTTATACACAATAGGACATGGAATTTTGCAGTAAATAAGACAAGTGACGTGAAGGGGAGAAAACAGTTGTGGAAGTAAATATTGGAGCAGTTAATAGATAAGGAGTGTGAAAATTTTATGATATACTGGCTATCATGGTAGAAAGATATATTTTTCCTGTATTTAGTAATCAATCATAAAAGTAGAGCGGATTGGTTCATTTTAGTACAGTGTTTTTCAACTCCGGTCCTCAGGACCCACCAACAGGTCATGTTTTCAGGATTTCCTTAGTATTGCAGAAGTGATGGAATTAGTGCTTGAGCAGGTGATAAAATTATCACCTGTGCAATACTAAGGAAATCCTGAAAACATGACCTGTTGTTGGGTCCTGAGGACTGGAGTTGAGAAACACTGTTTTAGTACAATATACAAAACATAAATGTATTACAAATTATATAGTTCTATTTGAAGTTCCATGTATATTGGGCCACGATTTTCCTGAAAACTTTTAACAGCCGCTAAAAGAGAAAGGTGCATTATATTTTTTTTAATTGTATACCTTTAGCCTCCTTGAGTTGGCAACAGTGTGAGAAATGCGTGATTCTGAAAAATGTATTGTGCATAAAGGAAATCTGTCACAAAGTTTTTGCTACCCCATCTGAGAGCAGCATGAGATAAGGAAAGAGACCCTGATTCTAGTGATGTATCACTTATTGGGCTGCAGATTTGGTAAAATCACAGTTTTATCTACAGGAGATTATCACTAGAGAACTAGTAAACCTGCTGCCATGTAGTCTTCCATATTCATAAGCTCTGTACGACCCCATCCCCAACACTCATTGGCTACTTTCTGCCTATGCATCGTGTGCACATAAAACTTCCAATCAGTATTGTGGGCGGGAAAATACAGAGCTCGGAATTCAGAGAATTGGTAGATCGACAGGAGATAAAGCAGTGATTTTATAAAAAATGCAGCAAGTAGTAAGTAAAACATCGCGGGGATCGGGGTCTCTGTTCCTTCTTCATGCTGCTCTCAGATAGAGTAGCAAAAACCTACGATAGATTCTCTTTAAGTCTTTCAGATAACAATGCTGAAACACATCTTCCCTAAATACTAATTCTGGAATGGGTAACGTGCAGCCTTTGGGCACACAAACTACTGGAACTATTCATTTGGCAGGTACCATATTGGTGGTTGTATTACAGACCCATAAGTGCTATAGTTTCATTAGAAACAAAACTGTATTTCAGTTCTAAGTGATAATGCTCAATGATCAGATAAATAAGTCAGCTTGTTAAAGAGAGGTTCATGGTGAAATTGAGAGACTGACTAAATCATACTTGGCAGTCTTTTACTGAATCCATATTATTCAGTTATTTATTTCAATATACCTCAGGAAAAATGGAGCAATCTCTTCATATTATTTTAATCAATCTAACAATGCAGCGGTGATTGCCAGGCCTGCGTGGGAAGCACAAAAGACTATTTTATCTAAATCTGTAAAATGGAGGCGTTTTACCTCTCAGAGGCAATACATTAAAAGTAAATGTGGGAGTATCATTTTAACTTATTTTTCAATTTCTTTGCAATTTGCATTTTGAACCATTTAAATACCAATCATAAGGGTGTTGGAGATCTAATGCCTGCATACTAATGTTCAAGTTATCAGAGAAAAGCATATTTTACATACCCGATTAAAGATAGAAATTACTAGACAGTTATTAGTGATGTACTTTACAAACCAAAGCCATCATCTTCACAGATGTGTAGGAGCGTGTTCACACTGTGGCCATTTCACAGACAACACCCCCCCAAAAAAAAACATGAGTAAGAGATTCTCTAAGTCCCAGGTCTGTGTGACCATGTGGATCAGTGTGGACCAGGATGGCAGGTTTTGTAGGATGGCAGGTTGACGAGAGGAGCAGGAAGTAATTAAATTCTTAAGGGTATGCCACACTAAACAATATCGCTAACGGGATCGCTAAAAAACGTCACTATTTAGCGATCCCGTTAGCGATGTTGTTCAGTGCGGCAGCTGCCAGCGACGAGCTTCCTGCTGTGATCTCGCTCGTCGCTGGAATCGTTCCGGACCCTATTTTCTCGTCGGCGCTCCCGCTGGGTAAGTATCTAATCGCTGTGTGGCACCTTTTCTTAGCGATTTAGCGGTACTTTTGTACCGCTAAAGTCGTTAAGAAGATCGCTAACGGCGATAGCGTCGTTAACTATATCGCTAAATGTGACTGCATTTAGCGATATAGAAACAATCCCGCTAGCGATCTCATTAGTATGCAACGCTAACGAGATCGCTAGCGGGATAGCTTAGTGTGGCAGTACCTTTACTTGCAGACAAGATATATATTTTTGCAGTAGCCTTGTAGTGTAAACAGTACCGGTATTGACAGAGAACAGTTTATGTTCAGCAGACGAATGGTTAACCGCAGGTCTGAGCCATGAAGTGAATGCTGATACTGATTTATTATAAACAGGCAGGAGTTTGCTAAAGTGATAATTAGCTAGCTGGGTGAAATTGATAGTGAGGCAAAATCCAGAAGTACATGTAGTAACTGATTGCAAAGCTTAACGAATACAGCTTATAGCTGTCTGAATCGGCCTTAGAAGGCCTTGGGTGATGTTGTCAAAGGAATTTACTGGATTACTTTAAAAACTCTCATGAAATACAACAAAGGTGGGTGGCCATAGGAGAAGGGAGCAGGGCCTAGCACTGGTGTTGGGAAAGGAGACTAACAACTGGCTCACTTGGTTGACACTTGGTTTCTTTTCACAAAGGTCCTACTATAGACTATCTGTCTTCACAATTATATTGATTACAAACATTTCCTGGTTAGACTTATGATTTGAGTATTAATGATAGTCTGATGGGCAGGTGAGGTTTTTTTTTAACAATAATATCTTATCAAATGTTCTTGGGACTAGAACAAACATCACAGATTTGGACACAACTGTCACTATAATCATTGAAGTTTCTTCATGACATGCCAGTTGGACAACGCATTTCTACATAGCTGTGCTTTGAGGCTTTGACATTTCATTAGATTGGAAGATTATCATGTGAAATAATTGGGACTTAAGTCCTGTGGTTTGAAAAACAGCTCAGTAAATTGTGGGAATGAAGCACTATTTTTTTCTTATGATTCTCAGTTTTGGAGTCTAAGGTCGTATTAAAGTATCTCATTGAAAAAGATTAGCAGTAAAGTCCAGAAGTTCTTATACTTAGGTTTTTTTTCCCTTATAGATTATACTCATAATAAAAAATTATCTTAAACTGAGGTTTCATTATTCACATATTTATTATCCCACCTCATCATGGATTCTTTGCTTCGTTGATAATCTAGACCAGGGGTGTGGAAGCTTTTTTCTGACAAGGGCTATTTGGATACTTTTACCATCATTCGCGGGCCACACAAAATGATCAGCTTAAAAATTAGCTTGCTATCTTTGGTCAAACAATTAACACACCCTTGTGTGACGGCCGGAACGGCTTTTTTTTTGGTGTGGCTGTGATGTTAGGTGGTATTGATGATGTTGCTATCACTGCTGATTTTCCAGATTTGTGGTGGTCAGAAATGCAATTGACTCTTTGTGATGATGAGTTTTGTAAATAACTCAGCAGTAAGTTGTTCCGAACACAAATGTATATTATACTGCAGGTCTCCTCACAGTGGGAAATTCATCACTGCCCACGTTACATTTATAGAATTTAAGAAATGGAAGGTCTGCACTATAGGAGACTCTAGGACTGGCAGTACATCACATAGGAGACACTGGCTGGAGCATATGCAGCACATAGGAGATACTGAGGAAGGGGTTTATGCATCACAAAGGAGACACTAGGGCTGGTGTATATACAGTTGTGCTCAAAAGTTTACATACCCCGGCAGAATTTTTGCTTTCTTGGCCTTTTTTCAGAGAATATGAATGATAACACCAAAACGTTTTCTCCATTCATGGTTAGTGGTTGGATGAAGCCATTTATTGTCAAACTACTATGTTTTAACTTTTTAAATCATAATAACAACCCAAAACATCCAAATAACCCTGCTCAAAAGTTTACATACCACATTTCTTAATACGATATATTGCCCCCCTCTAACATCAATGACAGCTTGAAGTCTTTTGTGGTAGTTGTGGCTGAAGTTATTTATTTTCTCAGATGATAAAGCTGCCTAGTCTTCTTGGTAAAAAGCCTCCTGTTCCTGTAAATTCCTGGGCTTTCTAGCATGAACTGCGTGCTTAAGATCTCCCCAGAGTGATATGGAGGTCAGGAGACTGAGATGGCCACTCCAGAACCTTCACTTTGTTCTGCTATTGCAAATGGCCTTAAGTTTTGGATTGTTGTCATGTTGGAACGTCCAAGTATGTCCCATGCACAGCTTCCAGGCTGATGATTGCAAATCTGCCTCCAGTATTTACTGATAACGTGCTGCATTCATCTTTCCTTCAACTTTGACCAAGTTACCTGAGCCTTTGTAGCTGACATATCCCCAAAATATCAGCAATCCACCTTCATGCTTTACAGTAGGAATGGTGTTCCTTTTGTCATAGGCTTTGTTGACCTCTCTCCAAACGTAACGTTTATGGTTGTGACCAAAAAGTTTAATTTTGGTCTCAGCACTCCAAATTACCTTGTTCCAGAAGTTTTGAGGCTTGTCTCTGTGCTGTTTTGCGTATTGTAGGCAAGATACTTTGTGGCATTTTTGCAGTAGTGGCTTTCTTCTGGCAACTCGACCATGCAGACCATTTTTCTTCAAGTGCCTTTTTATTGTGCATCTTGAAACAGTCACACCGCTAGTTTTCAGAGAGTCCAGTATTTCAGCTGATGTTATATGTGCGTTTTTCTTTGCATCCCGAACAATTTTCCTGGCAGTTGTAGACAAAATTTTTGTTGGTCTACTTGACCGTGGTTTTCTTTTTACAGAGCCCCTGATTTTCCATTTGTTAATCACAGTTTGAATGCTGCTGACTGGCATTGTCAATTCATTGGATATCTTTTTGTATCCCTTACCTGTTTTATACAGTTCAACTACCTTTTATCGTAGATCCATTGACAATTCTTTTGCTTTCCACATGACTCCCAATCCAGACACGTCAGTGGCTGGATGAAAGATACAAAAGTCTGTCTGGATCCCAGAAACTCACTCAGCTTTTATGCACACACAATGAATACAAGCAAGCAGGATGTTACCTTTAGTAGCCATTCAAACCCTTTTGTTTCAACTTCTGTGCACGTTATCAGGACAAAATCACCAGGGTATGTAAACTTTTGATTAGGGTCATTTGGATGTTTTGAGTTGTCATTATGATTTAAAAAGAGAAAACACAGTAGTTTGACCATAAATGGCTTCACCCAATCACTAACCATGAGTGGAGAAAAAGTTTTGGTGTTATCATTCATATTCTCTGAAAAAAGGCCAAGAAAGAAAAAAATTCTGCTGGGGTATGTAAACTTTTGAGCACAACTGTACATCAAATTTGAGATACTGGGGTGGGAGCATATACATCACATGGGAGCATTGCTCTGCAACTGCTGCCTTCATTGTCGGGACAGTAGTGCAAAGCACGCTAACTTCCCTACCAAAGAATGTCCTGACGCAGGCATAAATGACATGCTAAAATGAAGAAAAAAATCCAGCTCCACGATAAAGTGAAAAAGTAGATCTTTATTCACTTGATATATCAAGCATAGAGGATAAAAGTATCAGCATAGATAGCAGCAAAAAAATGCGTTATCAACGTGTTTCTGGTGTCGCAGCACCCTTAGTCATGAAGTTCATGATGAAGTCCTTAAGAGTTTTTCATTCCTTCTCAAAAATAGGTTTGACCTACACTTGTGGTTTTATTGTAATGGCTAAACTAAGTTTATCGTTGAGTAAAAAGAAGCCAAGCAAATATGGCCTTCTATATGCATTTTAAAAAAGTTTCTAAAAAAGAAACATGACTGGGTAAAAAGTGATTAACAATGACCTACAGCATTGTTTGTAGTGAGTTTTATAGTCCTCTATTGGCTTTTAGCTAACGCCTGGTTGCAGTATATTCTGATTTGGCTAGTGTTTTTCATAAAAACTGTGAAACTATTTTCAATGAGTGTAATGATGTGGTAGCACTATAAGGCTATGTAAAGAGAACCACCCCATCTGTAAACATATTTCTTGTAGCAATTTTATTTTTGCTATTATAAGAAATATGTTTTCAGAAATCTACCTCTAAAAGGGTTCAACGAGAATACGATAAAATTAGCCGGCGTCACATATATAAAGCAACAACCCATCCTATTCACATATCAGAATGGGTTGCAGAAGAAACACTGCTTGAGACGTGTTTTAACTGTCAGACAGTCAGCATCGTGAGCAAACATACCTGATCTCCTCATTTAGCTGTGGAGCAGGGTTGTGACAATAGAAAAAAACTAGCCCTCAGTCTCTGTGCCATGCTGTAAAGCTGTCAGACTGACTCAACAAAACAGGTTTGAACATAAAGCATGATGTACCTGGAGTAACAAACCTTGATGTGCTCAGTCAGCCGAGGAAATGTTTTTTCTCACCTTTTACAGGCCTGCTATGTGGCTGAGTGAGCAGATTGGGTATGTTTGCTCATAAGGCTGCTCCTCTAGTGGTTGAGGCACGTCTCGAGCAGTAATTCTTCAGGTTGAATCCCAATTCTGACATGTGACTAGGGTGGGTTGCAGCTTGAAACATGTGATGGTGATCATTTTTATTACATTCTAGAAAAACTCATTTAATCAAGTTTCCATGGTAAACATCATCACATTCAGGAATACAATGAAAAACTGATAACATAGGGTCACAGCATGGAAAATAGATGACACTAATTGTCTATGTGGCTGCGATTAATAAGATCTCCGAACTGCTGTTAACATCTCAGACAAGATAGAGACACCTTTTCCATTCAGGGAAAAAAAAAAACATTACAAAATCTGAAATCAAAGAAAAGGCTCACATTTACTCTTGTTAATGTGTCAGAATTCTAGCTAAAACTGGATCTTTTTTGCAGTTTATACATAGTTTGTAGTCAAATTCTATCCTTTTTGTGACATTTCATCCTTGTAAGATTGTATTCACACTCATCATACAGCTACATTTGTAGCTGCTTCAGGTGTTTTTGAAAAGCAAAAATTATGTAGCCAGATGTTTTTGTGTTGGAACATCTGAAAATCTAAGCACATAACATCGCAATTTGGTTTATGGCTTTTTTTTTTTCAAAACACACATGTTCTTTTTTATACGCTTCAATATGTTTTTGGATATGCCTTAAATTCAAAAACATTTTTGGCGCCTTTGCCCTTTGAGCCCTGCCTAATGATCAGACATTAGAGTTTGTAGGTGTGAGGTAGGGACAGCCACCATCTTGGATAGGGCCTATACCAGCCTCCATTTTGCCTGTTCACAGAGCCACAGGCTGCTAACTGCATCTGGCCCCAGGGCCTGCTGGCATACTCAATACGACAGGGTTTGATGTCCACTGTGAATAAAAAGGGCTTTTAGTATGCTAAGTCAGGCCCATGTTTGAATGGCAAGGTCTTTAGTATGGTAACGAGTTAAGACCCCAAAACAGAGCCAAGCCAGCATGGTGAATAGTAAGGTTTGTTAGCATGGTAATGAGATGCCTGGGGGCTTCAATTAGACTATACCTTTCAGCAAGACCATGAAAACACATCTATTGTATATCCCAGACACGAAGGCTCCATTCTAGGATTATGAATTATGAGCACATCTTTGTAGGTACATTCTCATAAAAATATCTGTGTGACCCGGCGGACCTCGGGCATCTCATGGTGCAACTCCCAAGTCGGTGATGGCTCGGGGGCTGAGATATAGAGATTGGCAATCCAAAGAGACACAATCGGGCCAGGTTTGATCTCCACATGACAGGCAAAACACACTGCATCCGCTGGTACCTCTCGTGCCCTGATCCGATCGTCCTTGAGAAAGTTAACCCCTTTATTAGGTATTGGGAATAAATTCTGCAGGGGGCTAAGGGTGGAGATTATCATCCCACCCTTGGACACCGAGGGGAGGGACCTAGCAGGTTTAAGAACTGTGAGCTATGGGCAGACCACATCCATTCTCACAGAAGCCAAGCAGCAACCAGGGACAGACCTGCCAAGGGAGCAGCGGCACACGTTTTGGGGGACTGTCCAGCAACTAAGACTTTCACCTGTGGATCACAGAGCTCCCTGCCTCCACATGTCCCTACAACCTGGTAATATTGACCTCTAGCTAATACCTCTAAGCCTTGTACCATTATTGTTGTATTTTACTTTGACTGTAAATCCATTGTAATTCCGTTGTATAGCTTACTGTATATTTCTGTAATTATCTAGTGCGCCCTTAAGGCAATTAAACCATAAAATTAATCTTGGGCTGATGCTTTTACTCTGATCACGAATCTTAGAATACCCAGTGGGTAACAGGGCACCCTCCCTGGCGGCCATTTGCTCTAGGTGCAGTTCCCTTACTGACCTGAGAGACAAAGGGGGCACCAGAGAGCTGTGCCTGTGGAGTTACGTCACATTGGTGACGTGGAAGGACGGGGCCGTCCTTCACAATAGGCAACTTGCCATTTGTGATATTATATTTAGGGATTGAATGATAAAAATTGCTTTGACATTTCTTTACACTGCAACTTGCAAAAACTGTATAAAAAAAATTCTAGGTGATTTGGTAACTTATACACTATAAAGCGCCGCGAGCACCAAGACAGTGCTGAGAAGTTTCTAAGTGGTTAAGGTGCATGATAAGTAATATTTCTTTGTCTTTTATCTTGGCTCCTTAGAGGATTTGGCTCAATCTTTCAATATCTTTGCCGCGTTCTTGGAAATAAGAATTGTTATATGTGGCACACCAGAGATTATTTGTTTTTCTGTTCCCCAAATGATTATTTTCTACACTGAGATTCCAAGAGAACTGCTGTGAGCTCATAGTTAATCTACAACCTTAGATTTCCTATTGTTGTTTATTGCAAAGTCTTATGGGAAGTGTACATTTACTTTGCAATGTTTTCTGTATTATTCAACCGTATTTTTCATCTCCTTTGTTCATTTTCTAACCATGCCAATGTGTATTGTTATTTGTCAGCTACAATGGTGCCGCAGGCTGGTTACAGGTCCCCAAAGTACAAGGTGTTTTTAGGTGAGCAAAAATGAAATGAAGGTCATGCCTTTAGATACATAAAGCAGACTCAACCATAGTAGAAGTAGGACTGGACTTTGACCAGTGTATTAGAATTGTTCTTTCCTTTGTTGGTGTTGGTCAAAAAATAGTAAACCACATAGCTGACTGTGCATTCAAGGAATGTCACCATGCTCAACAATGATAAATCTCCAGTTCCCTTTGTACAGTCTTCTTCTTGAGATCCCCTTATATCAAAAAGTGATGCCCTACATTTCAGCCACCTAGACATTGAATGGAGAGACAGGAGCATGCTGGACCTCCACTCCACCCATGGGGAGTCTGTCAGTTCCAAAATTCATATGAAAGTAACCACAGGTAGGGGACATTGTGCTAAGAAGAGCTATACTATCAGTTTAAAAATCCAGTGAAAATGTTGAAGAAAAGCTATTTTTGTTTATAGTTACTAGAGATGAGCATATTTATTTGAGTAAAATGTAATTCCACTTGAATATTATAAAAATGCACATTCTGCCGAATGCAGATTTTTTGTGATTAGCTAGGTGCAATTTCAGCAAAATAGTTGCTGGCTGTGGCCTCCATCTTCTTGAACAGAAGAAAGCTGGCAAAAGATTAAAAAAAACCTACTCAGCTCAATGCTCACCTCTCTGGCAATGCCCCCTGCTCCTCCCCGTCCGGTTCTCCACACCTCCATCCTGCTGCATCTCCTGCCTGGTGTTCACTCTGGGCCAAGATGTCCGGCCAATCACCTCCCAGACTGGCTGTGAGCAGGTCTCATGATGTCAATCGGCATATGCAATGACCTCTGTGGCCTGCTCTCATCCAGAAGTCCAGGCTTAGCATTAACGCAAGACCGGAGATGTGGCATTGCAAAGGCACAGAGAACCTGACAGGGAGAAGGGAGGGCACCGGAAGAGGGCTGCAGTGAGTATACCTCACCGCTCCCCTATTTGGCGGCTCCAACTGCTCCTTCTACACTTCTCCACATATCCGGCCCAGTGTTCACTCTAAGTTGGGATTTGCTGCCATGAGCAGGTCCTGGAGGGCACTATGCAAATGCAGTGACCTGTGCCTTTGGCAAGGCCGTTCACAAGGCTACTGTGCAAGACTGAGGCCTGCTCACACCCAGAAGTGCCAGCCTAGAATGACCACTGGGCCAGAAATGCAGTGCGACAGAGGCTTGGAGAGCCAAGCAGAGAGCAGTGGTGGGCCCGGATAGTTGAGTGGTGAGGAGAGTAAACGTTTTTGGGTTTGTCTATTACAAGTTACGTTTATTATGCTTTTGAGACCCCAGAGGTTATTAGGGAAGATTCAATTAGCAGTGAATAACTTAGCTGCAAATGAAAATTCCTGGGAAAATATGCGCAATTTTTGGAATTTGAATTTTGCCAGATCACCTCATCTCTAATAGTTACAATAGCAAATAAAACCTAAAAAAAAACAACACAAAAAATATACTTTGTTATCCATTTATTACTGAAAATCACCTGTGTCATAGGAAAGCAACTACAATCTGAAAATAATGACATATGACATGTAGCATTATAAGAAATAAGTTATTGACACTTTATGACTTGAAAATACTTGGCTAAAATATTTTTTTTTATGTTGTTAAAAGAAAACACAGACACAGAAAGTGAAAGAGAGCCAAGACGACTTCACATCATGTACTGTATCTGAAGGCTATGTCACACCGATAAAATGACAGCTCCAAAATATTTCAGAATGGGCATTGTAAACCTTTGATATTATTTTGGTCTAGCTCCAAGAATTTAGCAGAA
The DNA here is from genome assembly GCA_033576555.1 of Oophaga sylvatica. Lineage (NCBI taxonomy): Eukaryota > Metazoa > Chordata > Amphibia > Anura > Dendrobatidae > Oophaga > Oophaga sylvatica. The sequence continues at coordinate 267,460,550 of JARQOD010000006.1, forward strand.
TAATTATCAAAAAAATCAAAGCACGCTTGTAAGAAGAAAGTTGATGGCACAGTGAGCTTGGAGCAGACTTGCTTGAATTATAATACAGCTTTACGAAATATTATCGTTTAAAAAGGCAAACCTCATACCGTCCATTTGTGGCCTCCTACTTTTTTTTGTACTGTGTGTTTGACTGTGCTCCTAATCCTGTCAGTTCTTATGAGATACCTTCTCTTTCATCACATCAGCACTTGATATTGCTCCACAGTATTCTATAATATTTTTCAGTTGGATAATTTTGTGCACATTGTGTATAAACAGCTCTATTTATCGCCATCTTTTTTCCGATGGGCATAACTATAGTTGTATTAGCTCTGGCAGCAGCTATGGGAGCCGATGCAGAGGGGCACTTGTTATGTTTCGGTAGCTGAGGAGTGCAGGTAAAAAAGGCAATACACCAGAGCAGTTGGAATCTATGAGATTGCAGTACCCTGACTAACCACCACAACTAGAGGCAGCCGTGGAGCGTTCCTACGTTGGTCCTAGACGCCTCGTCACAGCCTGAGAAACTAACTACACCTAAAGATAGAAATAGGAAAGCTATCTGCCCCGGAGCAGAACCCCAAAGATAATAGAAAGCCCCCAAACAAGTAATGGCGGTTAGACAAGATGAAATACTGACACAGAAAGAAAATAGAATGAGCAAACGCTGGGGCCCAAACTAACTAAATAGAAAAGGATAGGAAGGGTACTTACTGCAATCCCAGAAAACCCTGAAAGGCACCAACTCTACTAATTTCAAAAACACCTGAGATCACACGACCTCTTCCACCTAAATTAGTTCTCTGGTGTAACAAAATCAAAACAGCAGCCACTGAAAAAACTGGAAAAAGCAAAAGTACAAACATCAGTGGCTGAACAAAACTGAGAGGGCAGAAGCCCCCGGAGGGGACCCTGAAGGCCCCCACAGAAGTGCAGGACAAAATGCAAAAATATAGCACAAACAAAAAAGAAGAAAATGTCTTATCTGTAAGCAGGAGATGCAGACACGACACAGCAGGCTACAAGGGAAACTGGAATAAAGGATTCAGACCAGAACAATTGATCACCGGCAACCCTGATGAGAAGGTGACTCCCTTATATAAGACCAGTCAGTAACACCTGATTCCCAGTCCTCACAATCTTCACTGGACAGACTAGCACCGCTTGTAACCACCAGAGGGAGCCTCTGCTCAGAACTCATCTCAAACCCATTCACAACAGTACCCCCCCCTTGAGGAGGGGTCACCGAACCCTCATTTGAGCAACCAGGTCGGTCAGGATGAGTTCTATGATACGCACGGATAAGTCTCCTAGCATGGATGTCCGAAGCAAACACCCAAGAATTGTCTTCCTGACTATAACCTCTCCATTTAACCAAATACTGGAGTTTCCGTCTAGAAAAACGAGAATCTAATATTTTCTCAACCACATACTCCAGATTGCCCTCAACCAAAACAGGGTCAGGAGGCACAGCAGCAGGAACCACTGGCTCAACAAACCTCTTCAACAAGGACTTGTGGAACACGTTATGGATCTTAAATGTCCCTGGAAGAAGCAAACGAAAAGAAACAGGATTAATAATCTCCATGATCTTATAAGGTCCAATGAACCTAGGCTTAAATTTAGGAGATGCTACTCTCATAGGAATATTCTTTGAGGACAACCAGACCAAGTCCCCCACTTTAAACCGAGGACCATCAGTCCTATGCCGGTTAGCAAACCGCTGGGCCCTCTCCTGAGAGAGGGACAACCTCTCCACTACCTGGTCCCAAATCAGTTGCATACGCTCCACAACAGAGTCAACACCTGGACAGACAGAAGCCTCCGTCTGTCCTGAAGAAAATCGAGGGTGAAACCCAGAATTACAGAAAAACGGAGACATCAAAGTAGCAGAGCTAGCCCTATTATTAAGAGCAAACTCAGCGAAAGGCAAAAAAGAGACCCAGTCATCCTGATCAGCAGACACAAAGCATCTTAGATAAGTCTCCAATGTCTAGTTTGTTCTCTCAGTTTGACCATTGGTCTGAGGATGAAATGCCGAGGAGAAAGACAATTGAACACCCAGTTTAGAACAAAAAGTCCTCCAAAATCTGGAAACAAACTGGACTCCTCTGTCAGACACAATGTTCTCAGGAATGCCGTGTAAACGAACCACGTGCTGAAGGAACAACGGCACCAATTCAGAGGAGGAAGGCAACTTAGGTAATGGCACAAGATGTATCATCTTGGAAAACCTATCACAAATTACCCAGATGGTGGTCATTCTCTGAGAAACAGGAAGGTCGGAAATGAAATCCATAGAGATATGGGTCCATGGTCTCTTGGGCACAGGCAATGGCATCAACAAACCACTAGAGCGAGAGCAAGGCTTGGAGCGAGAGCAAGTCCCGCAGGACTGCACAAATTCCCTGACATCACGAGACAAGGTAGGCCACCAAAAGGACCGACTAACCAAGTCTCTGGTACCAAAAATTCCGGGATGCCCAGCCAACGCGGAACAATGAATCTCAGACATCACACTCTTTTTCCACTGGTCCGGGACAAACAATTTTCCAACAGGGCAGCACTCGGGCCTATCCTCCTGACACCCCTCCAGAGCAAGTCTCAAATTGGGCGAGATGGCGGAAAGAACTACACCCTCTTTCAAAATAACAGAAGGATCAGATAACTCAGGAGAGTCCGCAAGGAAACTCCTCGAGAGGGCATCCGCCTTAACATTCTTAGTGCCAGGAAGAAAGGAAACTACAAAATTAAAACGTGTGAAAAACAAGGCCCACCTGGCCTGTCTAGGATTGAGTCGCTTGGCAGATTCCAGATAGACCAGATTCTTATGGTCCGTAAGGACCACCACCTGATGTTTGGCTCCCTCCAGCCAATGTCTCCACTCTTCAAAAGCCCACTTCATGGCCAATAACTCCCGATTACCCACGTCATAATTACTTTCAGTAGGAGAAAATTTTCGAGAGAAAAAGGCACAAGGGTTACTTTTAGAGGTCTCTGGATCTTTTTGGGACAAAACGGCACCTGCCCCAATTTCAGAGGCATCAACTTCCACCTGAAATGGCAGAGAAACATCAGGCTGCCGTAGAACAGGAGCAGAAGTGAATCTCTGCTTAAGTTCCTGAAATGCAGAGACTGCCTCAGGAGGCCAATTCACCACATCAGAACCCTTTCTGGTCAAATCAGTTAATGGTTCAACAATAACCGAGAAATTACCAATAAATTTACGATAAAAATTGGCAAAACCCAAAAATCTCTGAAGAGCCTTTAATGAAGTAGGTTGGACCCAATCACAGATGGCCTGAACCTTGACCGGGTCCATTTCAATAACAGATGGGGACAAAATGAATCCCAGAAATGAGATCTTCTGTACGCCAAAAAGACACTTTGATCCCTTCACATACAGAGCATTCTCTCTCAAAATCTGGAATACAGTTCGAACATGTTTCACATGAGAGTCCCAGTCATTAGAAAAAATCAAGATATCATCCAAATAAACAATCAGAAATTTGTCCACAAAATCCCTGAAAATGTCATTCATGAAGGACTGGAAGACGGAAGGAGCATTAGTGAGCCCAAAGGGCATCACCAGGTACTCAAAATGCCCTTCAGGGGTATTGAATGCCGTCTTCCATTCATCCCCGTGCTTAATGCGAATAAGGTTATACGCCCCCCTGAGGTCAAGCTTGGTAAACCAAGTAGCGTTTTTCACCCTGGAAAACAGGTCAGAAATCAAGGGTAACGGGTATTGATATTTCACAGTAATATTGTTCAAGAGACGATAATCAATACACGGCCTTAAAGAACCATCCTTTTTGGCCACAAAGAAAAAACCGGCACCTAAGGGTGAAGAGGATGGTCTGATATGACCCTTCTCCAATGATTCCTTGATATAAGACCGCATAGCGTCATGTTCAGGTACAGACAAGTTAAAAAGGCGACCTTTAGGGAATTTACTACCCGGCACTAATTCAATAGCGCAGTCATAGCTCCTATGGGGAGGCAAGGATGCAGATTTACTTTCGCTAAACACATCAGAAAAATCAATCAAAAAGTCAGGAACATCCTGAGCCTGGGGGGAGGCAGAAAAAACAGGAGTGTTGGTATTAACACATTGGCAGCCCCAACTGGTTACAGACACAGATTTCCAATCCAAAACAGGATTATGAGACTGTAACCAAGGAAAACCCAGCACGATAATGTCATGCAGATTATATAGAACCAAAAATTTGCAGCACTCCTGGTGATCAGGTTCAACCCTCATTATCACCTGAGTAGAAAACTGGGGTTCATTCTCAGCCAAAGGGGTAGAATCGATCCCCAGTAGGGGAATAGACTTCTGTAGGGGTATCAAGGGAAATCCACAACGTTTAGCAAAATCATAATCCATCAGATTAATAGCTGCTCCAGAATCAACGAAAGCCTGAGCAGAAAATGAGGACAGAGAGCATATCAGAGTGACAGTTAATAAAAACTTAGTCTGAACACTACCCAAGACAACTGAGCGTGCAAAACGTCTTCCCCGCTTAGGGCAGACTGAAATAGCATGAGAGGCATCACCACAGTAGAAACATAACCCATTGCGCTTTCGAAACTCATGACGCTGTGCCCCAGACACCACTCTATCACACTGCATGGGTTCAGAAGCTGGTTCACAAGGCAACACCATTCCACGCATACTTCTCCGCTCACGCAAACGTCTGTCAATTTGAATCGCTAATGACATAGAATCATTGAGACCAGAGGGGACAGGGAATCCCACCATAACATCCTTTACATTATCTGACAGACCCTTCCGGAAAAGGGCTGCCAAAGCGTCGTCATTCCATTTGGTCAGGACTGCCCACCTACGGAATCTCTGACAGTATAACTCAGCGTCATCAAGCCCCTGATTTAATGCCAACAAGGCTTTTTCAGCTTGATCAGTGACATTAGGCTCATCGTACAATAACCCCAAGGCCTGAAAAAATGCATCAACATCACTCAAAACAGGATCCCCAGGTATCAGGGAAAAAGCCCAATCCTGAGGATCGCCGCGCAGGAGAGAGATGATAATTTGAACCTGCTGCGCTGCGTTCCCTGAGGACTTAGATTTTAAGGCAAAAAACAATTTAAAATTATTTTTGAAATTCTGAAACTTAGCTCGATCCCCTAAAAACAAATCTGGCATGGGAATCCTAGGTTCCACAACAGGCAACCCAGCAAGATAGATAGCAATACTCCGAACCTCAGTGGCAAGCTGATCCACACGGCCAGACAACTGTGCAAACTCCATTGAGAGAAAAGATCCTCCCCAGCACCCAGAGATACAGAGGGAAAAAAAAAAAAATGCAACAAACAGAAAAATATTTCTGACAACTCTGACAACCTTTTTTCTTTCACAATATTTTTTCCCTTCTGTGAGTACCATACAATTTTCAATTTTTAGACCGGTGATACTGTTATGTTTCGGTAGCTGAGGAGTGCAGGTAAAAAAGGCAATACACCAGAGCAGTTGGAATCTATGAGATTGCAGTACCCTGACTAACCACCACAACTAGAGGCAGCCGTGGAGCGTTCCTACGTTGGTCCTAGACGCCTCGTCACAGCCTGAGAAACTAACTACACCTAAAGATAGAAATAGGAAAGCTATCTGCCCCGGAGCAGAACCCCAAAGATAATAGAAAGCCCCCAAACAAGTAATGGCGGTTAGACAAGATGAAATACTGACACAGAAAGAAAATAGTATGAGCAAATGCTGAGGCCCAAACTAACTAAATAGAAAAGGATAGGAAGGGCACTTACTGCAATCCCAGAAAACCCTGAAAGGCACCAACTCTACTAATTTCAAAAACACCTGAGATCACACGACCCTTCCACCTAAATTAGTTCTCTGGTGTAACAAAATCAAAACAGCAGCCACTGAAAAAACTGGAAAAAGCAAAAGTACAAACATCAGTGGCTGAACAAAACTGAGAGGGCAGAAGCCCCCGGAGGGGACCCTGAAGGCCCCCACAGAAGTGCAGGACAAAATGCAAAAATATAGCACAAACAAAAAAGAAGAAAATGTCTTATCTGTAAGCAGGAGATGCAGACACGACACAGCAGGCTACAAGGGAAACTGGAATAAAGGATTCAGACCAGAACAATTGATCACCGGCAACCCTGATGGGAAGGTGTCTCCCTTATATAAGACCAGTCAGTAACACCTGATTCCCAGTCCTCACAATCTTCACTGGACAGACTAGCACCGCTTGTAACCACCAGAGGGAGCCTCTGCTCAGAACTCATCTCAAACCCATTCACAACAGGCACTCGGGTACAAGAAAGATGTTCCTTTATATGAAAAAACACGATGACGACTTTCTGCTATCTACAATATATTTACCAAGTAATTGTCCTTTGTGCAGAAGATTAGTTAGATGGTTCTATGCTCCATATTTTAAGAGCTAGTCAGACAATTGTCTTTTTTCTTGGATTGTTGGATAATGAATTGTTCTTGAATAATGGATTGTTTCCATTATTTCAGCTCAGTTTAAGAAATACTGCCTATGACTCAAAGAACACCGTCCCCACTGTCAAGCATGGATGTGGAAACATTATGTTTTGGGGGTGTTTCTCTGCTAAGGGCACAGGCCTACTTCACCGCATCAGTGGGAGAATGGATGGAGCCATGTACCGTAAAATCCTGAGTGACAACCTCCTTCCCTCTGCCAGGACATTAAAAATGGGCTGTGCCTGGGTCTTCCAGCAAGACAATGACCCAAAACATACAGCCAAGGTAACAAAGGAGTGGCTCAAAAAGAAGCACATTAAGGTCATGGAGTGGCCTAGCCAGTCTGCAAACCTTAATCACATAGAAAACTTATGGAGGGAGTTGAAGCTCCGAGTTGCCAAGAGACAGCCTCAAAATCTTAATGATTTAGAGATGATCTGCAAAGAGGAGTGGACCAAAATTCCTCCTGACATGTACGCAAACCTCATCATCAACTACGAAAAACTGCTGTGCTTGCCAACAATGGTTTTGTCACCAAGTATTAAGTCTTGTTTGCCATTGCAAAATGCAAATGCTTGGTGGCTTATACAGTTAGGTCCATATATATTTGGACAGAGACAACATTTATGTAATTTTGGTTCTAGACATTATCACAATGAATTTTACACAAAACAATTCAGATGCAGTTGAAGTTCAGACTTTCAGCTTTCATTTGAGGGTATCCACATTAAAATTGGATGAAGGGTTTAGAAGTTTCAGCTCCTTAACATGTGCCACCCTGTTTTTATAGGGACCAAAATTAATTGGACAGATTAAATAATTGTAAATAAAATGTTCATTTCTAGTACTTGGCTGAAAACCCTTTGTTGGCAATGACTGCCTGAAGTCTTGAACTCATGGACATCACCAGACGCTGTGTTTCCTCCTTTTTGATGCTCTGCCAGGCCTTCACTGCGGTGGTTTTCAGTTGCTGTTTGTTTGTGGGCCTTTCTGTCTGAACTTTAGTCTTTAACAAGTGAAATGCATGCTCAATTGGGTCGAGATCAGGTGACTGACTTGGCCATTCAAGAAAATTCCACTTCTTTTCTTTAATAAACTCCTGGGTTGCTTTGGCTTTAGTTTTTGGGTCATTGTCCATCTGTAGTATGAAACGACGACCAATCAGTTTGGCTGCATTTGGCTGGATCTGAGCACACAGTATACAGGTCCTTCTCAAAAAATTAGCATATAGTGCTAAATTTCATTATTTTCCATAATGTAATGATTACAATTAAACTTTCATATATTTTAGATTCATTACACACCAACTGAAATTTGTCAGGTCTTTTATTGTTTTAATACTGATGATTTTGGCATACAACTCCTGATAACCCAAAAAACCTGTCTCAAAAAATTAGCATATCAAGAAAAGGTTCTCTAAACGACCTATTACCCTAATCTTCTGAATCAACTAATTAACTCTAAACACATGCAAAAGATTCCTGAGGCTTTTAAAAACTCCCTGCCTGGTTCATTACTCAAAACCCCCATCATGGGTAAGACTAGCGACCTGACTGATGTCAAGAAGGCCATCATTGACACCCTCAAGCAAGAGGGTAAAGGGTATGCCACACTAAACAACATCGCTAACGGGATCGCTAAAAAACGTCACTATTTAGCGATCCCGTTAGCGATGTTGTAGTGTGCGGCATCTACCAGCGACGAGCTCCCTGCTGAGATCCTGCTGTGATCTCGCTCGTCGCTGGAATCGTTCCGGACCCTATTTTATCGCCGGCGCTCCCGCTGGGTAAGTATAATCGCTAAGTGTAGCACCTTTTCTTAGCGATTTAGCGGTACTTTTGTACCGCTAAAGTCGTTAAGGAGATCGCTAACCGCGATAGCGTCCTTAACGACATCGCTAAGTTAGGTAGCTACTAGCGATATAGAAACAATCCCGCTAGCGATCTCATTAGTATGCGACGCTAACGAGATCGCTAGCGGGATTGTGTAGTGTGGCAGTACCTTAAGACCCAGAAAGAAATTTCTCAACAAATAGGCTGTTCCCAGAGTGCTGTATCAAGGCACCTCAATGGGAAGTCTGTTGGAAGGAAACAATGTGGCAGAAAACGCTGTACAACGAGAAGAGGTGACCGGACCCTGAGGAAGATTGTGGAGAAGGACCGATTCCAGACCTTGGGGGACCTGAGGAAGCAGTGGACTGAGTCTGGTGTAGAAACATCCAGAGCCACCGTGCACAGGCGTGTGCAGGAAATGGGCTACAGGTGCCGCATTCCCCAGGTAAAGCCACTTTTGAACCATAAACAGCGGCAAAAGCGCCTGACCTGGGCTACAGAGAAGCAGCACTGGACTGTTGCTAAGTGGTCCCAAGTACTTTTTTCTGATGAAAGCAAATTTTGCATGTCATTCGGAAATCAAGGTGCCAGAGTCTGGAGGAAGACTGGGGAGAAGGAAATGGCAAAATGCCTGAAGTCCAGTGTCAAGTACCCACAGTCAGTGATGGTGTGGGGTGCCATGTCAGCTGCTGGTGTTGGTCCACTGTGTTTCATCAAGGGCAGGGTCAATGCAGCTAGCTATCAGGAGATTTTGGAGCACTTCATGCTTCCATCGGCTGAAATGCTTTATGGAGATGAAGATTTAATTTTTCAGCACGACCTGGCACCTGCTCACAGTGCCAAAACCACTGGTAAATGGTTTACTGACCATGGTATTACTGTGCTCAATTGGCCTGCCAACTCTCCTGACCTGAACCCCATAGAGAATCTGTGGGATATTGTGAAGAGAAAGTTGAGAGACGCAAGACCCAACACTCTGGATGAGCTTAAGGCTGCTATCGAAGCATCCTGGGCCTCCATAACACCTCAGCAGTGTCACAGGCTGATTGCCTCCATGCCACGCCGCATTGAAGCAGTCATTTCTGCAAAAGGATTCCCGACCAAGTATTGAGTGCATAACTGAACTTTATTATTTCATGGTTTTTTTGTTTGTTTTTAAAAAACACTTTTATTTTATTGGACGGTTGAAATATGTTAATTTTTTGAGACAGGTTTTTTGTGTTATCAGGAGTTGTATGCCAAAATCATCAGTATTAAAACAATAAAAGACCTGACAAATTTCAGTTGGTGTGTAATGAATCTAAAATATATGAAAGTTTAATTGTAATCGTTACATTATGGAAAATAATGAAATTTAGCACTATATGCTAATTTTTTGAGAAGGACCTGTAGCTCTGAATACCTCAGAATTCATTTGGCTGCTTCTGTCCTGTGTCACATCCTCAATAAACACTAGTGACCCAGTGCCACTGGCAGCCATGCATGCCCAAGCCATCACACTGCCTCCGCCGTGTTTTACAGATGATGTGGTATGCTTTGGATCATGAGCTGTACCACGCCTTTGCCATACTTTTCTCTTTCCATCATTCTGGTAGAGGTTGATCTTGGTTTCATCTGTCCAAAAAATGTTCTTCCAGAACTGTGCTGGCTTTTTTAGATGTTTTTTAGCAAAGTCTAGCCTAGCCTTTTTATTCTTGATGCTTATTAGTGGCTTGCACCGTGCAGTGAACCCTCTGTGTTTACTTTCATGCAGTCTTCTCTTTATGGTAGATTTGGATATTGATACGCCTACGTCCTGGAGAGTGTTGTTCACTTGGTTGGCTGTTGTGAAGGGGTTTTTCTTCACCATGGAGATTATTCTGCGACCATCCACCACTGTTGTCTTCCGTGGGTGCCCAGGTCTTTTTGCATTGATGAGTTCACCAGTGCTTTCTTTCTTTCTCAGGATGCACCAAACTGTAGATTTTGCCACTCCTTATGTTGTATCAATTTCTGGGATGGGTTTTTTCTGTTTTTGCAGCTTAAGGATGGCTTGTTTCACCTGCATGGAGAGCTCTTTTGACCGCATGTTTCCTTCACAGCAAAACCTTCCAAATGCAAACACCACACCTCAAATCAACTCCAGCCCTTTTATCTGCTTAATTGAGAATGACATAATGAAAGGATTGCCCACACCTGTCCATGAAATAGCCTTGGAGTCAATTGTCCAATTACTTTTGGTCCCTTTAAAAACAGGGTGGCACATGCTAAGGAGCTGAAACTCCTAAACCCTTCCTCCAATTTTAATGTGGATACCCTCAAATGAAAGCTGAAAGTCTGAACTTCTACTGCATCTGAATTGTTTTGTTTAAAATTCATTGTGGTAATGTCTAGAACCAAAATTACATAAATGTTGTCTCTGTCCAAATATATATGGACCTAACTGTATATAGATTTCTAGGCTGCAGTAAAAGACGTGTAAAAGGCTTTAGTTTATATTAGAAAAATCGGGTGACAGATTCCCTTAACCATTTTGTGACAGCACAGTGGCTCAGTGGTTAGCACTGTATCCTTTCAGCACTGGCATGCTGGGTTGTGGTGTGGAATATGATGGTACTATATTCGTAAGTAAAAATTAGTACATTGTTTTTGGTTTAGCCATTTTTGCATTATTTTACAGCCAAAAATCAAGCATAACCATGATGCCAACTGGATTAAATGCATAGTGGATGACATGTTTTAATACAGAGGCATCTGGCAACACATGGTATACGGTAGTTTGTTTTTTTAGAAATCTATGGGCAGCCTATGTATCAGTATAACATACATCTTGCATCACACGGTCGGCCTTCAGTCTCAGTATGGAATACTCAGTACATTACAGCACTTTTCATTACCAATTGACTATGTCTATTTTAAGTCACACTTTCTACCCGTTCCTTGATGTTTAGGACTTTATATTCATTTTATATTTATAGACAATCATCAGTGCTGTTAATCTGTCAGGTTTATGCAGTCTCTTAATGATAGACTACCTTGATTAACTAATTCTGTTGTATTTGCATGTGACGCGCCTTTATCCTCCTGGTTCTCCCTACCTGTGCGTGCTGCGTACAGCGCTACAGCTCTCTTTTCTGTGTTTTTTCATGCTCTACATGATCTGTTTGGCCACTAGTGACTGCTTATTCATTGCTTCTGTCTGCCTGTAGAAATGATTCATTTGTTCCCTGCTGGACTATTAGCGTGTGTGATCTTACATGTGCGGATTTAGTGTTACCGTCAGGTGTTACCAGTCCTTGTGTTTATTTCCTACAGGTAAATTCCATTTCATTTTTTTGTTGCTGGCTTATTTCCACCTCTTTTTCAGCTCTCATTGTTGACAATATGCTATTTTTTATGTCCTTATTTTTCGCTGCTTTATTTTTGCATCCTTAATTTTTATTTGACTTTTAAAGATATATTGAACAAAAAAAGATGGATTCTGAACAGATGATTTTCTTCACGTTTTGTGTCTGGGATGGCAGCTCAGCTCCTTTGAAGTGAATATGGCTGGGTTGTAGTACCACAAATGACCTGTTGAACACCAGGGGCAGAGTTTTTGTAAACAATGTGACCAAAAGCAGACATGTTTTTCTAGTCATATGAAGACTTTTTATGCAAATTTACATTTTTTTGGCCTTCTAATTTAATCCCCAGTTTAAATGTCCATAACAAAATATAAAAAAAGAATGTTGTAACTATTATTTTTATCACATTTCCAATTTCTGGACTGAAAGGATTGACTTTGTTCATTGGTCTTGTACTAAGAGTCATCTGGGCAGTGCAGGAAGTCTAACAAGTCATGGTGTCCCTGCCCTTTCATGCTCTTACCTCTGTGATTTGCTCTTATCAGTCTCCTGAATTCTATGCTGACATCACACACGGTCCTTTCACTTGTAGACTGATTATGTGCTGTACCCGCCTTGGCTTTAAATAGGTATTGTGTATGAGCCACAACAAGGCAACTTTGTGGCATAGCTCCTTGTCAATGGCCTACACTAGGATCCCTTTTCACATATGGGCTTTCTATATGGTAGATAGATACATTATGTCTTTGAGGGTTACCGTATTTTCCGGACTATAAGACGCACCGGACCATAAGACGCACCCCAAATTTTCAGAAGGAAAATAGGGGAAAAAAATAATGTGTCAAATGGGGGTCTGTCTTACGGTCCGAATTCAGCTTACCAGCGAAGGGATCAGCACAGGTAGAGCAGTGGTCACAGCGGTCATTCGGTGTCCAGGCTGGTGCAGTGGTGGTGCTCTGTGTTGTAGGGTGCTCTGTGGGTGACTGTGCTCTGTGGGGTGGCTGTGCACTGTGGGGCGGCTGTGCTCTGTGGGGTGGTTGTGCACTGTGGGGTGGCTGTGCTCTGTGGGATGGGTGTGCTCTGTGGGATGGGTGTGCTCTGTGGGTGGCTGTGCTCTGTGGTGGTTGTGCTCTGTGGGGTGGCTGTGCTCTGTGGGGTGGTTGTGCTCTGTGGAGTGGCTGTGCTCTGTGGGTGGCTGTGCTCTGTGGAGTGGCTGTGCTCTGTGGGGTGGCTGTGCTCTTTGGGGTGGTTGTGCACTGTGGGGTGGTTGTGCTCTGTGGGGGTGGCTGTGCTCTGTGGGGTGGTTGTGTACTGTGGGGTGGCTCTGCTCTGTGAGGTCTCAATATACTTACAAATCCGGTGGCGGCGGCGGTCCCAATGCAGCCTTCTGTGCTCTGTGGTGCAGTGGTGTCGGGGCTCTGTGATGTGGCGGCAGCGGGGCTCTGTGCTGCATGGGGGGCTCCGCTGGTATTTAGTCATAGCCCGAAAGCCCTCGCAGCTCTGTTGTTGCAACGCAAAAGCCTCCTGAAAGATGGCCGTCAGGGGCCTCCGGAAAGATGGGCGCTGGAGGCGGTGCTCAGATTCTGATCTCCGCAACGAGATCTTGTCGTGAGATCTCGGGAGACAAGATCTCGGGAAGAGATCTCATTGCTGAGATTTGAATTTGAGCATGCGCCGCCTCCAGCAGCCATCTTTCCGGAGGCCCCTGGCGGCCATCTTTCAGGAGGCCACCACGTCGCAGCAGCGGAGCTGCGGGGGGCTTTCGGGCTATGATGAAATGCTGGCGGAGCCCCCCAGGCAGCACAGAGCCCCGCTGCCGCCACATCACAGAGCCACGACACCACCTCACCACAGAGCACAGGGAGGCTGCATCGGGACCGCCGCCGCCACCGGATTTTAAGTATATTGCGAGCATAAGACGCACACCCATTTCCCCCAAAAATTTAATATATTCGCACTGATGAATTTCTGGGGAAATAAGCTGATTATAATTTGTGTTCTTATTTCAGGCCCTCTGCATATAGCAATGATGGGAGCAGAAGCCCAGGCGAGAAGGACAGCAGTTGTGTGCAGTTTTAATGACACTGAGATGATATGGGGCATTTCAGTTGGTCTGTATTCAGGAAAGGGGGTACTGGAAATCGTGTTTCTTTAAAGGGAATCTGCCAGTAGGATCATACCTCCTAAGCTGTCTATATGGGCATAAAGGTAATAGGAAGCTGAATAAAATGATACCTTGGATCCAAAGGGTTATTCTAGAGATATCCAAGTTTTTCTTATATGTAAATGAGCTGTCGCGGATTATGGACCAGACACTGATCTGTATAAGGGCCCCGTCTCACATAGCGACACACCAGTGATCCCGACAACGATCAGGATCGCTGGTGTGTCGCTACATGATCAGGACAGCGACACTGTGGGTAAAGTCGCCTAGTTACCCGCAGTGTACATTGGATACCAGCCCACTGATGCAGGGAGCTGGTAACCAAGGTACACGTCGGGTTTCCAGGCGCTGCGCGGTGCCTGGAAACCCGACGTGTACCTTGGTTACCAGCTCCCCTGCAGCAGCGCGCTGGTATCCAACGTACACGTCGGGTTTCCAGGCACAGCCCCGCACCTGGAAACCCGAAGTGTCCCTTGGTTGCCAGTAGATCGCTGGTCTCATGCCTGTCACAAGCAGCGATGCATGCTGGCCAGCGGGAGACCAGCGATCAAAAAAAAGTCCTGGCATTTCTGACACGACCAGTGATTCACAGCAGGGGCCTGATCGCTGGTACGTGTCAGACATAGTGAGATCGCTGTTTAGCAGCGATCTCGCTAGCGATCTCGCTATGTGAGACGGGGCCCTAAGAATCTGCTTCCAGAGATTATTTTATATGAAAGGGGGACTTATCAATGTGATATGTAACGGTTACCAGTGTGATGAGTAATGGCTGCTTTCTGGTCTCCTGATCTCACTGCAGAGCTTTGTGTGATTATACCTGACACATCTCAGCTTCATCTTCTATCTCGCATGAAGACAGGGCTGCGATATTAAATGAATCACTAGAGAAAAGAATATAACTACATTAATTAACACTGCCAGTGGCATAGTTGTTTATTAGGACAAATTATACCCCAAAGAATAAACCAATATTGTTGCAGCAGAGTTGTGAAAGCTACAGTGCTAACCTGTTTGTTATGAGACAAAGTTCAGAATGTCTCCACTTGTCATGAATTAAACCAGCTGTGGCACAACGCCCTCGCCTTGCCCGTCCCACCTTAGCTCTGCCCATTTTTCCAGAGTGAACTTACATGAAAATGCCAAAAATTGCAAAAATTTTGTGCAATTAGGAGTTGCATAAAAATTTTGCAACTTATCATGAGAATTTATGCCAGATTTCTGGTAAAATTACTTTGATGACACGTCCATGATGTTCAACATATGTAGCAATTAAAACTGAATTTTTGCACCCAGATCAGCATATTTATTTTTCGGCACACCCATGTACTGTATGTAAATTTCACCCTTACTTTCAATAATGACCATACAAACCCATTCATTTCTAATATGATTATTTTATTTCAATAACTTTAATGACACCATAAAAGGATAATGTTCACTTTCTGTTTGTTTTTTGCTGTGTAAACCTATAAAAAAAGGAATAAAGTCCTGGCTACGATCTTGGCATGATGTATAGAGTCTGCCAGAGAGATTATGGCATACTGAAAGCCCCATAACCCAAAGCAGTATATTAGTATATGGTATCGAAACATATTAAGTTGTGACACTAATGAACAGGATACATTTAAATAGCAACATGGGTATAGTAGAATTTCCCCCATTAAATGTATGCTGGAAAATCAAGGAAGGTCCATTAAATAAAGGTCAATATAATGTACATTTTACTTAATTAAGAGAAAATAAAACAGTGCAATTCAGAAGAGCTATTTGGGCGTCTGTGGTTTCCAGGGCCCCTAATATAAGAAGGTCATTAATGTTAACTTTCTGTTAACTCTCTAATTTTCAGTACAGTAGTTTAAATATAATTCTGCAAGGCAGCACTAATACACCAAGGTAACATTTGCAGAAGGTTACGAGTCAATTGCTCTTTTTTTTTTGCCATGCTTGCATGAGGTTTCCTAGACTATAGAGAATTATATAAGCCAGCGTTGTGACAAGAGGAAGCAGATTAACCTGTATGTGTGCACAGTACCTAGGATATTTCTAGACTTTCTGAAATACCCAATCTCTCCCACTATTTCTCTCCTCCCATAATACGGCAAGGACAGAGCTAGACCCCCTACTGTGTTTTGGTGTATCCATTGTCCTCTACCTCAAGTCAGTGAGCTATACCTTGCACCCTTCTCACATGCTAAAATTGCCCCTCACCCAACTACCCTCAAGAACTGCTGTCTCTACCTAGTATGAAAGAAAAACATGCGTGTGAGAGAGAATGGATGTTATCGAAAGAAAAATCATAAAAAGCACTACTATATAACCCCAAAGCACCAAGGAGCAGAACAAATCCTCATAATATATAAGTTTGGGTTGTTAACTTCTTATTTATCTCCCATGTTGTCTGGCCAGGCAACACATTGCATCTCATATCGCCGAGGGGTGCAATTTTAAAGGAATGCTAAGAAAAATAAATCTGGGGTCTTCGAAGCCATAAGTGGCCTTGTGACCATATTAATGTTTGGTTAGAATAGACAGCAGAGTCCATCACTGTGTTTCCATCATCCCATTAATCAACTGTATGTTTAATCAGGTACTGGCAACACAAATTAACCGCAGTCTCCGCTCTTGGTCTCTACCTGACAGATTGTTTATATTCCTATGAGCGTTATACAGAGTAGTAAGGTTATTGGTAATGGCACTTCAGGTTACAGAGGCGGGTGTATCACTTGGAGCAGGCATCTCGGAGGTTTCAGCGCCTCATGGGGGAAGATGATCGGGATCGGATGTCTCTTCCTCCCTGCAAGAAAGAAAACCAGAACACTTGATGAGAACAAAACACGTTGGCGGCACTAATAAGACAGTTCTCCGAGAGGCAAATATTTTTTATAGTGTTACCACAGAAGGTACATTGCTTATGCGGCACATGAAAGATCTAGCACGTGGACAATTGCTCTTTTCCCTACCTGTGCCACATCGGTGACTGAACTACAGTTAGGTCCATAAATATTTGGACAGAGACAACATTTATCTAATTTTGGTTCTAGACATTACCACAATGAATTTGAAACAAAGCAAATCAGATGCAGTTGAAGTTCAGACTTTCAGCTTTCATTTGAGGGTATCCACATTAAAATTGGATGAAGGGTTTAGGAGTTTCAGCTCCTTAACATGTGCCACCCTGTTTTTAAAGGGACCAAAAGTAATTGGACAAATGACTCCAAGGCTATTTCATGGACAGGTGTGGGCAATCCCTTTGTTATGTCATTCTCAATTAAGCAGATGAAAGGGCCGGAGTTGATTTGAGGTGTGGTGTTTGCATTTGGAAGGTTTTGCTGTGAAGGAAACATGCGGTCACAGGAGCTCTCCATGCAGGTGAAACAAGCCATCCTTAAGCTGCAAGAACAGAAAAAAACCTATCCAAGAAATTGCTACAACATTAGAAGTGGCAAAATCTACAATTTGGTACATCCTGAGAAAGAAAGAAAGCACTGGTGAACTCATCAATCCAAAAAGCCCACGGAAGACAACAGTGGTGGATGATCGCCGCATACTTTCTTTGGTGAAGAAGAACCCGTTCACAACATCAACTGAAGTCCAGAACGCTCTCAGTGAAGTAGGTGTATCTGTCTCTAAGTCAACAGTAAAGAGAAGACTCCATGAAAGTAAATACAAAGGGTTCACATCTAGATGCAAACCATTCATCAATTCCAAAAATAGACAGGCCAGAGTTAAATTTGCTGAAAAAACACCTCCAGAAGCCAGCTCAGTTCTGGAAAAGTATTCTATGGACAGATGAGACAAAGATCAACCTGTACCAGAATGATGGGAAGCCAAAAGTTTGGAGAAGAAAGGGAATGGCACATGATCCAAGGCACACCACATCCTCTGTAAAACATGGTGGAGTCAACGTGATGGCATGGGCATGCATGGCTTTCAATGGCACTGGGTCACTTGTGTTTATTGATGACATAACAGCAGACAAGAGTAGCCGGATGAATTCTGAAGTGTACCGGGATATACTTTCAGCCCAGATTCAGCCAAATGCTGCAAACTTGATTGGACGGCGCTTCATAGTACAGATGGATAATGACCCCAAGCATACAGCCAAAGCTACACAGGAGTTCATGAGTGCAAAAAAGTGGAACATTCTTCAATGGCCAAGTCAATCACCAGATCTTAACCCAATTGAGCATGCATTTCACTTGCTCAAATCCAGACTTAAGAGGGAAAGACCCACAAACAAGCAAGACCTGAAGGCTGCGGCTGTAAAGGCCTGGCAAAGCATTAAGAAGGAGGAAACCCAGCGTTTGGTGATGTCCATGGGTTCCAGACTTAAGGCAGTGATTGCCTCCAAAGGATTCGCCACAAAATTTTGAAAATAAAAATATTTTGTTTGGGTTATGTTTATTTGTCCAATTACTTTTGACCTCCTAAAATGTGGAGTGTTTGTAAAGAAATGTGTACAATTCCTACATTTTCTAACACATATTTTTGTTCAACCCTTCAAATTAAACGTTACAATCTGCACTTGAATTCTGTTGTAGAGGTTTCATTTCAAATCCAATGTGGTGGCATGCAGAGCCCAACTCGCGAAAATTGTGTCACTGTCCAAATATTTCTGGCCCTTACTGTATAATCTACAGGATAGATGCTTGTCACGAAATATACTGACATCAATGCCAATGAGCAATACATGCAGGAAAAAAACTATTGTCATTCCATGTTTATTGTGTAATGGTATTTTAAATAGAATTTTCTGTTGAGATCCTGTACTCCTGATCTTGAGCATATCCTATGGAGAGGGTACCCTCTGCAGCCTTTAGGGGGTAATAAATCTAAGACTGCCTTGGTATCCAGCAGTGTTCATTGCTAGGGTAGTGCCAATTGCCGAGGAAGTGCCATTACACTTTTAGAGCTAGCAGCACATGAGCTCGTTTAGCCTGTCCAGAATGGGAAGCCTGCTTTCTGTAATTTCTCCAGCATGGTGTCTGTCTGGCCACCGTGCCATCACAATCATCTTGATCCTCCTTCTCTTATACTCATCTTCCCACAGGAAAAGAGGGCATGGCAGTCAGGTTAATTGTATGACACATTGTGACATGGCTCTGTTAGCCATGGGGTATTGCTTATAAGGGGTCTGTAATTTTTACGGGTCTGAATATATAGGGGAGCTATATATACAAGGAGTTCTCATCTGTGTTCCATATGTGAATAGGGTTAGGGTCTCTTTCAATGTTTAAAGGGGGTTTGGCCTGGCATTTATAGCCTTCTGTGCTATTCTTCCTATGACATCGGACAGCGTCTGCAGTGGAGGCTCCAAATTGAGGGCGGAACTCGGTTAGAACTTCTTGTAGTGAGCGTACTTGGCTTGAAACAATTCAGAAACACCAATAGAAAAAAACGGTGACAATTCCAGTTTGGGGTATTTGAGGAGCGGAGCCCTTGTGTTCCATTTATGGGGTCTCCTGGAGTAAAGTTAACCTTTTTGTGCTGGGTTAATACATGCATTAGACTCCAAACTATCCTGAACTGATAGTTGAATATATAATATGATATGACTATTTTTTCTGTTCTCATGTATCAGTTTAAAAGGCATCTATATACAAAGAAGACAAAGGTATAAACCAGAAATGGTCAAAAAAATAACTTTTATGTCTCCAAATGTTTTTAGGTCAAAGCTCATATTCGCTGTAGCAATTTTAGCCACACGAATTTGAATGACAATATTCGGTGTTTTGTTCTGCCTTTTATTTCTTCCTTAATATGTTCGGTGGAAAGCTTTCTCCTTGGGACATTATCTGTCCACAGAACACAATGGGATATTGCATGAAATGAGGCTTCTACAAAGGCCTGTAAGTGCAATGCCTTGTACTGAGCTTGGGAGTAATGGTGGAAACATATTGTTGTGAATGTTCCCAATATAGGAGTGATTTTCTATCATCACATAAGTCATGTTTGCTCATCTCATATTAACAATTCTGGAGAAAAATTTTCTTACCTCCCCAAAATGTGCAGTAATTTAAGCAATTGTCCAATCACAAAACTTCCCTTCTAATTGGACCTAGGCCAGTGATCGGCTAATTACCACAAATCTGGCTACAGAAAAGCCTCGAAATCACCTGATCGACTGAAAAACCTGCAGCTGCATTCAGAGAATATGTGGCCATACATGTCACTCAAATGTATGGCTGATGCTGTAATTCGTGGATTGGCTAGGGGTCCCCAAGTAAGAGGTGTTCTTTATTATTAAGCTTCGACCCTGACTGGTGGGCATGGTGTCTTTTGAATGAGGAACACCCTTCCATGACATCAATTTAACCTCATATTGTGTATATGTAAGGAGTGGTGGGGGACCCTCGTCTGCCCCCTCTCTCCCGTGTACCGGGTCTGTGCATTTTATGTGGTACCCGGACGGTGAACCTGTTTAGTAATGTCTGTATTCCACTTGCGCTGTGTATTAATTACCATTTTATCCCTATGTTATCTTGTACTGTAATGTATATGCTGTGTTTGTAATATCTGATAATGTTTTGCTATGTTTACTATATGTATGCTAGAGTCAGGGATAGCAGGGATTCAACCAGGGGGTTGGGTTAACAGCCCCAAAAAGGGAGCAGGAAGTTCCTGCTCCTCAGTTGGAGCCGAGGCAGGCTTGCCTATGGAAGGGTGTGCTTCCCTGCTGGGAGCTGGCCAAACCCCAGGAGAGGATAAAGACTGCTGCCCCGGACCCATGGGCAGTAAAGCAGGCTCCTGGACTGTGTGGTGGTTCGCCGAAGGACTTTAAGCATCCAGGAATCAGCTAAAGGGCTGTGTCTGTTGCCACGGCTGCCGTTGCTGCCGCCATTGCTGCTGCCGCTGATTCAGCAGCGAAAGAACTTAGGGAAAGAGCAGGAAAGTTACTTGATTTATTGCAACTATATTTTTTTCTTCTTTTTACTACCTCCTTTACTCATCAATATATAGTTATTCCTGTTGGATCATAGCTGAGTCCCTGGATCCTGTTTGCCTGTGTTGCAGTGACTGTGTAGAAGAGGTAAATTGTCTGGAGTTACATCTGTCCTGTCCATTTTTATGTGCAAGGGGCCGTGGTGCTCGCTGACCGTTTGCTCAGTGGACTCTGTTCGTGGACCGTAGCTTTAAGTGACTCGGCCATAACTACCACCCTGTGCCACCTTGTTACATATAGTAAAGGTAATCTGGGGAGACAGCCAGCTTAATGTGAGATCTATTGACAAGCAAGTCACAAAGATCCAACTTGTTTTCAATTTTTGCAACTTGCTTATCTCATTACCTGCAGTGTTCTGCAATGTAGCAGCGACACCCAGAAACCATTGGTGCAGCCAAAGTTGCCATGTCGCCCCAGCCTAAAGCATTCACAATACAAACTGCATGCATAAGTAAAGAGATATCTTAGACCTGATTATACTTACTTTGAGAATTAATCTAAGAATAGCTGTAGGATCCCTCTGAACCTATCCTGATAGATAAGCTCCTCAGTGTCCCTCCTCCATGCTGTAGTTTCACACCACTCAGTACAAGCTGCAGGTGGGTGAAGACTGAATACACTAGGACTCATGAGTTCTCTCACTCTTTAACTGGATCAATAAAATACCTAATTTAGTATCATGATTGAATATCCATATCAGGATGTGTGTGCAAAGTAAGTACATCAGGGCTACGACATCCATTTAATGATGTATGCAGTATGCTTTGTGGAATCTAGCGACAGATCAGCTGGGCACGCTCCAGCTTCAGATCAGCACTTACAGGCTTGCAGACAGTGTGCTCCCTGCTTAGGAGACTGGCCACTGCTGTCACACTGAATCGAATAACCTAGGCAATGAGCAATGAACAATGGGACTAAAAATCCCTCCATTCTTGACAACGGACAGAATATTGAATAAGTGGTAAATTGCATATTTGCTTGTTTTCACAACCTCTTTTAAAGGAGAGACAGCCAGCACAGAATGACTGTTCAAACCAAGCACAGGCGCATGGTGCACCCTTGGCGCGGCCAAACTTGCACCTTCCCACCTACTTTGATTGACAGTTCTGACTTTATAGAGGGAGAGAAGGGCAGAGAACAAGTAGGTGGGAAGGTGCACTTATTTGCTTGCCACGTCAGGCCAAACCGAACACCTGTGCTTGGTTTGAACAGTCATTCTATGCTGACAGAGTCCCTATAATTTATACCCACCAGTCCCCATTCCTGCACTTTTCTTCACTCTCAGATGCCCTAACCAGACATTTAATACATGGAATAATGTTCAAAAATTGTAATAAAATTCAGCAGTGGTCCTGTGGCATTAATGGCTTGATTTTCCATTATTTCCATACGACTATGGATTATCTGCAATTTATACATAGTTTAATATAATAAGGTTCATAGTCAAGCGTGTTTGATTGTTATGCAAAATATAAAAACAAACTATTTTTTGTAATTTTCTTTGATTATGATGTTGTGTTTCTCGTTCTTTGTGAGTATTCATGTGATAAATTGACCATTTTGCCTTACTGAGGTTGCACTCAATCAGCTTGCATTGAATACATCATTACACGTCAATGCTGAGAAAACTCAATTAGGCATCCTAATGAATAATTATAATATCTGTTTCTTTACAAACCTTCGTTATTTCACATTTCCCGTTTTTTCCGCTGCGCTCCTACTGAGTCATAGATAGTATCACAATTTGTCCGAGTGGTGTGAATGTTGTGTGAATAATGAGCCTTTTATGTTTCATCTTAATGCTAATAACGGATATTGTTGGTTACAGTATTTATGGCAGCGGAACATTTATTTTTACTAAATCTAAAGTGTAATTTCATGAGCAGCATATATAGAGGAAGCAGTTTCCCATTATATGGTAGAGAATAATGTTACAAAAGTACAATGTACAAGAACTAATAAACCCCTTATGATGGCGGATTTTGTTGCAGGCGGCGATTCTGTGACTATCCTGTCCAATCCCATCCATGTCTCCAAAACAAACCGCATCCAGACAAATAAAAAGGTATGTGCACACTAATTATTTGTTGCAGACAAATGCTGCATAAAAACGTGCGTGTTTCGCTGTGTTTTTTATGCGTTTTTCCATATTCATTAAAATGGTTGAAAAAAGCTGCAAATGCTGAAAGAATTGACAAGCTGCAAATATGAAACTGCGTCAACTCTGCACGGAAAAACTAGGCAACATGTTCATGAGATTTTAGAAATTCACTTTACTACTATTACTTTTAGAAATTAGTTTACTGGGACAGTAAAATTATGCATTTTTGTGGCAAAAAAGTGCAGAAAAATGCAGCAAAAATGCAACGTATGAATATACCCCAAATCAAGTTTCAATCTCAGAAATATCTGCCATATTTATCTACTTTGGGCAAAATATATAAGTTTACTATTAATCTCTAAGTCACTATAGAACCAGTCAGACTCAATTCCCATGGCTATTGTCTTCGACTAAGACCTGAGAGTAACAGCTTCGTATATTTACATGCAGCTTCGGTTAAGGAGAGCTGCCAGCCCGTCCAAGCACTGAGTTCCGATCTCGGTCCGACTGAGCTCTAACAGAGGTTTGGGACAATTTAATGTTTGAATGACTTAAGAACATATTGTCCTAACCCTATGTGTAATGTCAAGAAGGATGGAAAACTGTGAAATCATACAGTCTAAAGGAGCATTTACATTATAAGATCATCGTGAACGAGCATTGGTAAAAATACTAATTTCACTATTATCTTGCCATGTGAACAGGCTGAATATTAATCAATTAATCAAGCACTCACTCATTGGGCGAAATGATCTTTTGCACAGTGCGAAAAAAAAATCATTGTTCTCCCTAGTGTATTATCCTGTGTAAACAGGACTCGTACCGCCAAGAATCATGGCAGCCTATGCACTGATCTAGTATAGCTGCGGTAAGTTTGCGTTGGTCTGCCTGCGTAGACCGCTGATCGGTAAACTTTACTGATCGACGGTCGCATCGTAGTCCGTGTAAACAGATATAAAGGCATACCATGTCTCCAACTGTTTCACACTTTGAGCAGGATTGTCCTGCAAAACAGGATACAAAGTGGATGGCTTCACATTAATGTGCAAGAAAGAGGTCATTCCTTGGATGTTTTAGGAGTGTTCCCAGGTGGATCAGGGCTGGAACTCAGAAGAGATCAGCGAATATGGATGCACATGTTGGGAGATAGGCATAACGAAATGTAACCTACACATTTGGGTGTTCACTGTATTTATACAAAGTTTGCATTTTAGTTTTGAAACACCATTCAGTCTATACAGAGGAAAATATTCCTTGAATTTGCTCTCCAAATATTATTTTTTGAGAATATAAATCCCCAGAGGGAAGGAACTGTGTGCTAGAGCCAAGCCATAAAAAGGACTTAAGGACAACAGATTACATTGGCAAAGAACGCTTTCCACACTCTGCCAAACCGATCTTGGCAGTCCTGAATGATAATTGTGTACCATCTGCACACATTTCCATTTAGAACAGAATCCTTTTATATAGATACAGTGAATAACACAAAGGCAGTATTTAGCAATTTAATGGCAATCAAGCCTGAAAATATTGCTGGCTAGTTGTCAATATGAAACTTGCTTAACTATGGTTCAAAAAAGGTATGGACAACATATGGTGCCTGATGAGAAAATTATGAAGGACTGCCATTATGGATGTTTACTAGAGTGCTTCACACATCAAGATTTAAAGGGAATCTATTGCCAAGTTTTTGTCAACTAATCTGAGAGCAACCTCATGTAGAGGCAGAGATGCTGATTCCAGGAATGTGTCACTCACTAGGCTGTTTGCTGTGGTTTTGATAAAATCACTGTTTTATCAGCAGGAGATTATCTATGCAGGACTAGTTGTCTAGTGCCATGTAGTCCTTCGGTTCTGTGTAATCCCGCCCCATCACAGATTGGCAGCTTACAGTTAAAGGGAATCTGTCACCCTAAATTGGCGGGATATTTAAATGATGGCAGTCAGGTCAGATGGGCGGTGTTTTGGGTACTTGCCTTAACATGTTGTTCGCCGCTGTCTCCATTATTTCTGGGAATTGTAGTCGTTGCCCTCCATATAACGCACCTGCGCATTGCAATCTTGAATGCGCACAGCGCAGTATGCTTTGCCCGCAGATTGCAATGCGCAGGCGCGTTATATAGAGGGCAACGACTACAATTCCCAGAAATAATGGAGACAGTGGCAAACAACATGTTAAGGCAAGTACCCAAAACACCGCCCATCTAACCTGACTGCCATCATTTAAATATCCCGCCAATTTAGGGTGACAGATTCCCTTTAATGTACAGTGTATACAAAAAGCTGCCAATTGGTGATGGGGGCAGGGTTATACACAGCTCATCAATCAGAGAACTTCTAGATCTGCAGCAGATAACTGTGATTTTATCAATACTCCATCAAGCAGCCCAGTAAGTGATACATTCCTTGAATCAGGGTCTCTGTCCATGTATCATGCTGCTCTCAGATGGAGTGGTAAAAGCCTGTGATAGATTCTCTTTAAGAGGGTGGGGTGACCTGGATACCCAAAACTTGTACGCTATAACATGGTAACTGTTTGTATGTTTGTGTTGATATTTTTAATTATATGTTAAACCAATTGGGGAAAAACATCAATATAAAGAACAGAGAGGACAACAATCTAAGAAAGACCGGCCTTAAACTGATTTATCGATCACATTGTGAACCTTTCTTCTACTATTAGAATCACAGGGCTGAATATAGCATTTATTCTCATGCCTTAAAAAGACGTGCTGGCAGTCAGATCCTCACTAGAAGGTCCCTGAAAACCTCTTTGATATTACAGCTTGCATAGTATTTAAAAACGCTACTCTTCAATGAGTCAAACTTTAAGGAGACATAATGGTAATTTGTCTAACGTATGCAATTGAACCATTCACAAAGCAGTCAAGATTAAAAGCGCTCGTAAACCTTCACCAGCTGTCAGCCGCGCACTATCCAAAGCCCTCACAAGCACATGGACTCTGTTCTGAATGAGGTTATTTCACAAGATCTTTGTAAACTAAACCATTCTACACTTATTGGGGCAAGTAGACATCTTGGATCCTGCCAGTCTAGAGGGAATTGACATTCTCACTGGTAGATCTGCCCATCTATGTATTTCATGGTTGGTTTTTCATCTAAATGGCTGGTATGTAATACTACTGAACCCTGCAGGAGAAAAGTTCGGCCAAGGGTTGTAACAAACAGTAATCCCTGCATGTGTTGCGGCTGTCGAACTGACAGCCGCGGGGACCAGAACATATTATTCGAGCACGCTGAAGACACTCGGATAGCATCTGAGCATGCTCAGATAACACCTTATCCAAGCCCGTTTGATCCGTTGTCTTGATAAGACTACCCCTACATTGACTAAATTGAAGACTTCATTTTATATACAATATATTTTAAGAAATGCAGAATATTTATATTACCAGGTTAAAGATCCTGGACAGAGTTCCTTGGCCATCTCTGTGTGCATCCTTGTATCCCTTGTAGGATTTGTGGTGCTCAAAGAACCTAGGACTGGATCCTCCGTAGCAGCTCTTGTGCCCCTCGCCTCCCTACAGGAAAATAAATGGTTACAACATAATCTTGATACAAAGAAATCCATAACTAGATCATTCTTATGAGACAAGTAGACCGTACTATGGACATGACAGAATGGAATAATGAAGGCAAGATGAGATTATGTACTTCATGCCCTAGAAGAAAAATAAGCAAAAACAACATCATCTACGTACCCCGTGGAGCGTCATGAAATGTTAGCACTCATGGAAATGCCTTCCATATTTAATAGGAATATCATCATGCAGAATACTGATTCTGCTAAATAGACCATGACAAGCTTTCTTCAAGTAAGAATTTTATTGTGATCAAAGTAAGTTAGATGGTAACTGAATTAAATATCTGCTCATGAGTCAAACAACAGACATCAAAAGATAATCTATTGAGTATGGAGGCCTTCAGCATCCAAGAAATAGACTTTCTCTGCTTTTTCCATCTTTGATTTGTAGCCTTTTATCTAACAGTTTTACATTTGCTAGAAATCTCCAGACTGGTAAGGGATAAAACCTGAAAAATCATAGAAACAGAAGAGGGCAACATCCTCATTTTATTATGTGTCCTCTTGTGTCTTCTTGTGTATAAATATGTGATTCTTCAGTTTTTGTTTTAGTCTTTGCCTGATGAAGAGACCGGAGTAGTCTCGAAAGCTTGCAATTTGTTACCATCTTTTCAGTTAGCCATTAAAAGGTATCAACCACTGCGGACTCTCAAGTCTAAATATTTTTCATTTTATTATGGTAACTCCCAAAGTGTTGATCCCACCCAAGCAAGTGTGTGCATTCTCCCTGCCGCACCATTATAGTTACAATCTAGTGTTACACAGCGCCCATTAACAAGTTGTCTATGTAACTCACATTTGGTCGGCCAAAGAAAACAATACTCTTGAAAGCTGCTCTTAGTCAGTGGAAGGCGGTTATGAATGAAGGGGTTGGGGGACCCGCCGGTTAATTCAGATTGTGCTAAGAAGGTGTCTGAAATGGATTTTCTAAATCTATATTAGGGGCTACTTTGGTTGTCTATTAAAATCAATGAGTCCATTAAAAAGAAAAGCACAGGCCATACTGACACCATATGGCATGCATTGTAACAATTACATGAGATACTGATTTTTTTTTAATTGTGGATGCTAAAAAGAGATGTATATTGGATATTGTACCTTTGTATGGATTTTAATGCAGGTTTCATGTCAATCTGTTTTCTAGCTTGTATTTATATACTTATTTTCATTTACATAAAAAATATCTTTCTATGTACATGTATGTATGTATAAATCTATCTCTCTATATATATGATTCCACTTTTACATGTGCAGACAGATGGTGAGATGTCATGGATCTGAGACACCCTTCCACGGTTAGCTCTAAAACGCTCTATAACATTCAGCTTGTCAAGCAGAAGTGCTTAGAGTAGTGTACATTTTTATTACTACTTGACATTACCATTTTTTCATATGCTTACATGTCACTCTCCACAAGGAGAAATTCTACACCTTAGATCCCAGTCGTAAGCCTCTCACCTAGCCAAATCAGATCTCATACTTTGCACTGAAGAGGGGCAATACCACAGAACACCGTGTCTGCAAATTGACATTCTGGTTTGGCTTTTATCCTAAGTCATATTGCAAGACTCATTAAGGGGTTGGTATTGACTTGTAGGATTGCTGCTTCTAATAGGTGGCACTAGAGTTTGAGTCCTCTTCCTCTCTTAAGAGGCAATTTACATGTTTAATTTCCCAGAGGAGCATGCATGACTTATAAGTCTCCTCATTCTGACATGCCAAACGTGGCATGTCACTCTTTGCAAGGAGAAACATTACCCATTACTATTTTTATGGATTTGTATAAACTTGAATGGCTAATTCTAATCTGCAAAAATGAGGCAAAGTCCACGTTCACGCATTCAGTATTTGGTCAGTATTTTATATCCGTATTTGTAAGCCAAAATAAGTAGTGGAACAATCAGAAGGAAAGTGTAATAGAGACACGTCACCACTTCTGTATTTTTCACCCACTCCTGATTTTGGCTTACAGATACTGATGTAAAATACTGAACATGTGAATGTGGCCTCAGACATACACTGAGTTTAACAGAATGGATACATTCTAGAGCGAGTACAAAGGAGGGCAACAAAATTAATATAGGGGAAGGGGAACTACAATACCCAGAGAGATTAGCAAAATTAGGATTATTTAGTCTAGAAAAAGACAACTGAGGGACGATCTAATAACTATGTATAAGTATATAAGGGGACAATACAAATATCTCTCCGAGAATCTGTTTATACCAAGGAAGGTGACGGTTACAAGGGGGCATTCTCTGCGTCTGGAGGAGAGAAGGTTTTTCCACCAACATAGAAGAGGATTCTTTACTGTTAGGGCAGTGAGAATCTGGAATTCCTTGCCAGAGGAGGTGGTGATGGCAAACACAGTCGAGGGGTTCAAGAGAGGCCTGGATGTCTTCCTGGAGCATAACAATATTGTATCTTACAGTTATTAAGTTCTTTAGAAGGACGCAGATCTGGGGATTTATTCTGACGGAATATAGGCTGAACTGGATGGACAAATGTCTTTTTTCGGCCTTGCTAACTATGTTACTATGTTACATGGATCCATTAAAATAATAACGGTTCCATTAAACACTATGGGTCCGCATGCTGACCCTTTTAAAATCAAACAGCACACAGATGATTAAAACCGATGTGTGAATGTGCCCTAAGTGCACATTTACCAGATAAGAGTTTTTCACTTTCCACTCTCCAATCTATGAAACATTACATGCATGTAGACATGACTCAAATCTCAGCTGTTGTAGGGTGTATGTGTTTTTCTGTATGCATTTGGCATTTAGAAGTGTGTCATTTATCCCAAAATGTCATTTACGACTGAGAAATGGGCCTTCAGAGCTCTGTGGATATTCAGGCTCTTTGTGCATAAGATCAGATACGTGACGTTCCCATCTCATGCGTAGTGTTTTATTTTTAAATCAGCTTGATAGGAACAGAAAGAATAAAGACACAAATATAAGTGTACACAGTCGGCATAGAAATGGCAAATGCACAGGAGCAAATCCGACGTAGAAGTGTCCTTGATTTTAGATGGATCGGAATAGTTTGTGCATTGACTTTTACAAAGCGTGAATATGGAACGCTTCCTAGCACTTAGCTGATATTACATATTTGGATTTATAGCATCTCTGCATTTTCAATATCAGTATGTCACATGATGTTCCTTGCGCATTTTTCTCTTTTGCATATGAAGTTTAGATTACAGCTTGGTGCTTGATGGACTATGATTGTGGTTATTACTTTGGAATACAAATCACCAGGCTAAAATGAGTCCTGGCCTCTTGTCCAACCAAAGTTGAGTGAATCTGAGCTCATGTACAAGGTCATGTAGCAGATCTGTTTCCTAATACAGCACCCGATGGGATCTTTGGGCCAATACTGCACCTTTCTGTGCCTCCAATATTATATGGATTTATACAGAGCTTGTGGCATGTTTCATTGTGCACCATATTATAGAGGACAATACTATGGTGGCACACAACGCACCTATGGCTCTGTAGGAAATTTGTGTGTCACCATATCAGCTGTACATGCCATAAACAAAGCTGGGATTTGTGAAGCCCAATTTCCATTCTTTTTATACCAAAATGTGGATAAATCCAGATGAATGGCGAAGAAAAAAATGATTTTGTTAACAGAGTACTAATGTAAGTTGGTATCTATAACCATCAGTAGAGTATCTGGCCAGATGAAACTGTGATTGGACACTATCTCTTTGAAGGTCCTTTGAGGTCAGCTGATTCTGTGTTCTAAAGAACCTTAGAATATCGTATAATTAGCTGATAAGCCATTGTTATCTTTCTTTACTTTTCAATTTACCAAATTGTAATTAGAAATTACAGCTTAGGACCACTGATACAATATTCTCGTGTAAAAGCAATTTTCCAAAGTGAGAAATCCTATTGCTGCAAAATGCACCCAGTGAACATCCTACTGAGGGATAAATTACTGAACCTGTAAATCATGGTGATTAATTAACCCCCCCTCCGCCCCATCCACATCCTAGAAAAGAGAAAGACCTAATTGAATAAAGCAAAGTCAATTTTCTTTCACCACATGCAAAAAGAAATATAAAGCATGAGAAGCGGGAGAAGAGCAACCAAGAGAAAAGCCAGCTTTGCCATAGACGCATCTGACGCAAGTGTTTTCTTACATCTCAGGACGCTTCTTCTCTCATCCAGTCAATGAAGATGCCAGGGGCTAAAAGCTAAATTTTTTAATGAAAGCAAAGCTTGAAAGCAACAGTGTGAGAACAGCAAGCAGAAAGTAAAACTGCTGTGAGGAAGAGAAGAATTCTGGAAAAATAAGGCAAATAAGAAGAGCTTTGTGAGGAAGAATATTGGCCCAAGTGAGCGAAAAAAGCTGGAGAAGGAAAATATAGTGATCACCTACCCAGCTAAATCTGGCGGGGAACAATCCTCTCTGCACATGGAAGAAACAGAAATAGTAACATGATCACTAAGATTCAACCTCTGCAATCAATCAAATATTATATTCCATCTCTTCACTCTATTCAAGGTACAAAAAGCCAAAAACAATGAAAGAGAAGCCAACGGTGGCCACCATCAGTTCCATTGATTTGTTATGGGTTTTGTTTTTTGGTGTTTTTAACTCGTACCTATTTTACTTTTCAGTTCCCTTCATTTCTGTTTTTAATTTATTTTGCTACTTGCCAAACAGAAATCTAGTATCTGGACTAAAGATTTAGTAAGGCACATATTAGCTCTATGCCTTGGAATTAATGCCACCTAAAACAATAAATGATTGGAATTTTCTTAAGAAGATGTGAAGAGACAACATCACACAAATAAAAGTTACGAGAGAACATATTCTGACCATTGCCATGGAAACCTGGCACTCTTAAACAGGAAAGAAATACAAAACAAAGTAAAGCAAACACCGTAAACTGGAAGTTTAGAAAGGTCAGTGACCATCAGACTGGTAATCTGTTGTTAAGGCTGGAAAATGTCAATAGTACTTAAACCCTCCAAGGAGACAGGACAGCATCTTGTAAGGAGAGTCACTGGGTTTGATAAGATTAACGCTTAGTGAGTAGTGTTGAGCATTCCGATACTGCAAATATCGGGTATCGGCCGATATTAGCTGTATCGGAATTCCGATTCCGAGTTCCGATATTTTCGTCTTATCGGATACCGGAATCGGGATTGTCACTGTCACTGTCAGTGTCCGTCGGTCGGGTCTGTCAGGAGTCAGCGGCACTTACCTGGCAGAAGATCTCCGGCGGTCACGTCCTGCACTGCTTCATGGCCGCCATCTTCTTTCCCCGGCGGTCACATGCAGTTTCTCGCGATAACTGCAGTGACTGCTGGGTAATCGCGGCCGTAAAGCAGTCAGTCCGATGACGTCACCGCCGGGGAAGCAGGTAATCAGCTGTGCTGCGTTGCAATGACAGGCTCTGCCTGTCATTGCGATGTAGCAGAGCTGGATCGTCGTGGGACTATCGTTATGGACTGCGTCGGACAGGTGGTATACTGTTGGTTTGTTTTTTTTTATTTTTTTACAGGAGATCGATGGCGTCGCAGGAATGAGAGAGTAATAAAAAAAATGAAAACTGTGTTGTCTCTTTTATTTCATTAAAATACTTTTTTCTTGCTTTGTCTTTTTTTTATACATTTAATAACTTTGGGATTAATAATGGATCGGTGTCTTATTGACGCCTATCCATTATTAACCGGGCTTATTGTCACCGTGCAATCAACGGTGACAATAACCCCTTATTACCCCGCTTGCCACCGCTACAGGGCAAGTGGGAAGAGCCGGGTAAAGTGCCACAATTGGCACATCTTTTGATGCGCCAAATGTGGGGCTGCTGTAGCCTGGTATTATCAGGCTGTTGAGGGCCAAAATCCATGGGCCTTGACAGTCTTTTAATACCAGGCCGCAGCAGTCTGCATTTTACTTGGCTGGTTAACAAAAATAGGGGGATCCCCACGCCGTTTTTTTTTCGAGGGGATCCCCTATTTTTGTTAACCAGCCAAGCTAAGCAGACTGCTGTGGCCTGGTATTATCAGGCTTGCAAGGTCCATGGATATTGGATCCTTACCAGCCTGAAAAACCAGGCCTCAGCGGTCTGCTTCATCTGGCTGGTTAACAAAAATAGGGGGACCCCACGCCAATTTTTTTCGAGGGGATCCCCTATTTTTGTTAATCAGCCAAGATATGCAGACTGCTGTGGCCTGGTATTATCAGGCTGGCAAGGTCCATGGATCTTGACTCCTTAACAGCCTGAAAATCCAGGCCTCAGCGGTTTTCTTCATCTGGCTGGTTAACAAAAATAGGGGGGACCCCACGCCAATTTTTTTCGAGGGGATCCCCTATTTTTGTTAATCAGCCAAGATATACAGACTGCTGTGGCCTGGTATTATCAGGCTGGCAAGGTCCATGGATCTTGGCTCCTTAACAGCCTGAAAATCCAGGCCTCAGCGGTTTTCTTCATCTGGCTGGTTAACAAAAATAGGGGGGACCCCACGCCAATTTTTTTCGAGGGGATCCCCTATTTTTGTTAATCAGCCAAGATATACAGACTGCTGTGGCCTGGTATTATCAGGCTGGCAAGGTCCATGGATCTTGGCTCCTTAACAGCCTGAAAATCCAGGCCTCAGCGGTCTGCTTCATCTGGCTGGTTAACAAAAATAGGGGGGACCCCACGCCATTTTTTTTTCGAAGGGAACCCCTATTTTTGTTAATCAGTTCCCTCTGACGTCACTGATTGTGTCCCTGGCTGACCTGAAGTGAAAGTGGAAAGCAATCAATTAAGCTTTCCACTTAAGGGCCCGTCTCACATAGCGATATCGCTACCGAGATCGCTGCTGAGTCACTAGTTTTGTGACGCAGCAGCAAGCTCACCAGCGATATCGCTGTGTGTGACATTCAGCGACGATCAGCCCCCTGCCGGGTATCGCTGATCGTCGCTGAAATGTCAGGACCTTTGATCGCTGGTTTCCCGCTGACAGGCACACATCGCTGCGTGTGACAGGCGGGAGACCAGCGATCCGCTGGTAATCAAGGTACACAGCGGGTTTCCAGGCGCGGGGCTGTGCCTAGAAACCCGCTGTGTACCTTGGATACCAGCGCCCTGATGCAGGGAGCTGGTATCCAAGGTACACAGCGGGTTTCCAAGCGCTGCGCGTGCCTGGAAACCCGCTGTGTACCTTGGTTACCAGCGGATCGCTGGTCTCCCGCCTGTCACACGCAGCGATGCGTGCCTGTCAGAGGGAAACCAGCGATCAAAAAAAGGTCCTGACATTTCTGCGACGATCAGCGATACCCGGCAGGGGGCTGATCGTCGCTGAATGTCACACACAGCGATATCGCTGGTGAGCTCGCTGCTGCGTCACAAAACTAGTGACTCAGCAGCGATCTCGGTAGCGATATCGCTATGTGAGACGGGCCCTTAAGCGATGTTACCCGCAGTGTCGCTGTCCCAGATCGCTGCCTGTTTGGCAGCTCAGCAGCGATCATGTAGCGATACACCAGCGATCCTGACAAGTGCATATCGTTGTCGGGATCGCTGGTGTATCGTTATGTGACACCCAGCCTTTACTCTCCTGTCAGGCAGGAGAGGAACTCATTCATTTGGGTTTACTGTGAGGCTGCAGCATTAGCTGCGGTCCCTGCAGTAAACATTAACCCTTTCTGAAGGATTACACCGTGGGACCTGACTGTGCATGGGATAGGTAAGAATAATTTTGCTTTTTTATTTTATTTTTATTACAGGAAATGGTTTTTGCAGTAAAATAAAAGATGGTCAAAAACATGTGTCTTTATTTCATTAAAATGATTTTTAATTAAAGTGTGTGTGTTTTATTTTTATTTCATGCAATAGGATTAATAATTGATAGTTGTCTAATTGACAGCTCTCAATTATTAACCTGGCTTAAGGTCACCTTTCAATAGCAAGGTGGCTTTAACCCCATATTAACCCATTCGCCACCGCTACAGGGCAATGGGAATAGACGGGCAAAGTGCCAGAAAGGGCGAATCTAATTATAGATTTGTCTTTCCTGGGGTGTCTGGGGCAGATGTTAGTAGCCGGGGGGGGCAAAAATAATGGTCCCTCTCTGGGCTATTATTATCTGCCCCCACTCACTGGCTTTGTCTGTCTGGTTGCGAAAATAGGGCGGGAGCCCACGCATTTTTTTTCAGCAATTTTACACCTCATATATATATATATACATGTCATTGAATTTGTGACACATATATATATATATTTATATTTGTAGTTCATACACTTCTACATAGTATAATAGCCGCTAATTCAATTGCCGGCTTTTGTGAAAATGCAGAACCCGACATGAAATGACACTTGGTGTACATAGGGTTAACCATGTCTTTTCATGTCCTTTGCTATCTAATTTGCACAAACAATTAAATCAGACTATGTGTGCAAAATTTCACACCTGTAGGGTTAATTAAAGGTGTAAATTCGTAGCAAAAAAGTCCGTTTTTTTACAACGAATTTACACCTTTAATTAACCCCTACAGGTGTGAAATTTTGCACACATAGTCTGATTTAATTGTTTGTGCAAATTAGATAGCAAAGGACATGAAAAGACATGGTTAACCCTATGTACACCAAGTGTCATTTCATGTCGGGTGACATGAAATGACACTTGGTGTACATAGGGTTAACCATGTCTTTTCATGTCCTTTGCTATCTAAGGCCGGAGTCACACTGGCGACAAAATCGGACGACTGCAATGCGATGAAATATCGCATTGCAGTCGGACCTATGTTAATCTATGGAGCAGCTCCCAGTATCAGATTTTTTGTGGTCCGTTTTAAACGTCCGTGTACAATCGCAGCATGCTGCGATTGTCACCGATTGTCGGTCGACAATCGCCAATGCAAGTCTATGGGAGCGATGAAAAATCTGATTACAAACGGACCACACTGTGTGACTTGCGATGAAATCGCATCGGTGTCCTTTAGAAAAGCCGGCAATTCATCCCCGCCTATACTGTAAAATCACACTGACAGCTTTAATAAAGACTAGAAAGAATAGATATATACACATAGAACACATACATATATATATACATGTCATTGTGACATGTATATATACATATATTTATAGTTCCTAGACTTCTACATACTGTAATAGCCGCTAATTCAATTGCCGGGTTTTGTGAAATCACAGAAGCCGACATGAAATGATACATTGTTTCCACACATTTAACCATGTAATTTCATGTATTTTTATATATGTTTGAAACATACAATTACATGAGTGTATTTGTGCAAAATTTCAGACATGTAGGGGTTAATTAAAGGTGTAATTTCGTTGAAAAAAAATGCGTGGGCTCCCGCTGTATTTTCTCCACCAGACAGACAAAGCAAAGCGAGTGGGGGCAGATAATAATAGCCCAGGGAGGGTGCATTTTTTTGTGCCCCCCCTGGCTACTAACATCTGCCCCAGACACCCCAGAAAGGGCAAATCTATAATTAGATTCGCCCTTTCTGGCACTTTGCCCGTCTATTCCCATTGCCCTGTAGCGGTGGCGAATGGGTTAATCTCACCTTACTGTCACCTTGCAATTGAAAGGTGACCTTAAGGCAGGTTAATGATTGATAGCTGTCAATTAGACAACTATCAATTATTAATCCTATTGAAGTAAATAAAAAAACACACACACTTTAAGAATAAATAATTTTAATGAAATAAAAACACATTTTTTTGACCATATTTTATTTTACACTAAATCCGTGCGAAGCCATTGATCTCCTAAAATAAAGAAAAAGAAATAAAACAACATTATTCTTACCTATTCCGCCGATCTGTCACGTCCCACGCTGTAATCCTTCACAAAGGGTTAACTAGCTTTGAGCCAAGCAGTGCAAGTAATCCTGCATGCTCAGCTCAAAGCTCATGAATGAATAAGTTCCTCTCCTGGCGACAGGAGAGGATGTGTTTCATGAATGAAGCTTAATTGATTGTGTCCACTTTCCCTTTAGGTCAGGTCACTACAGTTAAATTGGCAAGAAATCAATTAAGCTCCATTCATGAATCTATTCCTCTACTTTCGCTGGGAGAGGAACTTATTCATTCAGGGGAATACAGGTCTGAGACAGCATTATTAGCTCTCTGCGACCTGTAACCTGTTAACCCTTTCTGATGGATTACACCGTGGGACCTGACTGTACATCGGATTGGTAAGTATAATTTTGCTTTTTTTATTTTATTTTTATTACAGGAAATGGTTTTAGCAGGAAAATAAAATATGGTCAAAAACTGTGTGATTATTTCATTAAACTTATTTTTTATTAAAGTGTGTGTGTTTGATTTTTCTTTCATACAATAGGATTAATAATTGATAGTTGCCTAATTGACAGCTATCAATTATTAACCTGGCTTAAAGTGACCTTTCAATTGCAAGGTCATTTTAACCCCTTATTAACCCATTCGCCACCGCTACAGGGCAATGGGAATAGACGGCAAAGTGCCAGAAAGGGCGAATCTAATTATAGATTTGCCCTTTCTGGGTGTCTGGGGCAGATGTTAGTAGCCAGGGGGGGCACAAAAAAAATGTACCCTCCCTAGGCTATTATTATCTGCCCCCACTCGCTTGCTTTGTCTGTCTGGTGGAGAAAATACAGCGGGAGCCCACGCATTTTTTTTTAACGAATTTACACCTTTAATTAACCCCTACATGTCTGAAATTTAGCACACATATACTCATGTAATTGTATGTTTCAAACATATATAAAAATACATGAAATTACATGGTTAAATGTGTGGAAACAATGTATCATTTCATGTCGGCTTCTGTGATTTCACTGAAGCCGGCAATTGAATTAGCGGCTATAACAGTATGTAGAAGTGTAAGAACTATAAATATATGTATATATATATATGTCACAATGACATATATATATATATATATATATATATATGTGTATATATCTATTCTTTCTTTTGGCATTTAAATACTATTCTTTTGGATCCATTATATGTCAGTTTTGCAAGCCTGCGAGAAAATCTCGCAAGTCGGATGAAAATCGGATGTTACAAGGTACACACACATGCGATTAAATCGCATCTTTGAAGGAAAATCGGATGCCAGAAGGATGTGTGATGTTTTTATTTTGATCCGATTGTCGACCGTCTAAAACGGACCGATTTTTTGTGGTTGTGTGTGACTCCAGCCTAATTTGCACAAACAATTAAATCAGACTATGTGTGCAAAATTTCACACCTGTAGGGGTTAATTAAAGGTGTAAATTCGTAGCAAAAAAAGTCCGTTTTTTTTACAACGAATTTACACCTTTAATTAACCCCTACATGTCTGAAATTTAGCACACATATACTCATGTAATTGTATGTTTCAAACATATATAAAAATACATGAAATTACATGGTTAAATGTGTGGAAACAATGTATCATTTCATGTCGGCTTCTGTGATTTCACTGAAGCCGGCAATTGAATTAGCGGCTATAACAGTATGTAGAAGTGTAAGAACTATAAATATATGTATATATATATATGTCACAATGACATATATATATATATATATATATATATATATATATATATATGTGTATATATCTATTCTTTCTTTTGGCATTTAAATACTATTCTTTTGGATCCATTATATGTCAGTTTTGCAAGCCTGCGAGAAAATCTCGCAAGTCGGATGAAAATCGGATGTTACAAGGTACACACACATGCGATTAAATCGCATCTTTGAAGGAAAATCGGATGCCAGAAGGATGTGTGATGTTTTTATTTTGATCCGATTGTCGACCGTCTAAAACGGACCGATTTTTTGTGGTTGTGTGTGACTCCAGCCTAATTTGCACAAACAATTAAATCAGACTATGTGTGCAAAATTTCACACCTGTAGGGTTAATTAAAGGTGTAAATTCGTAGCAAAAAAAGTCCGTTTTTTTTACAACGAATTTACACCTTTAATTAACCCCTACAGGTGTGAAATTTTGCACACATAGTCTGATTTAATTGTTTGTGCAAATCAGATAGCAAACGACATGAAAAGACATGGTTAACCCTATGTACACCAAGTGTCATTTCATGTCGGGTGCTTCTGTCTTTTCACTGAAGCCGGCTTTACCCGGCAATTGAATGAGAGGATATTTTACTATGTAGAAGTGTATAAAACTATACATATATGTATATATATATGTCACAATGACATGTATATATATATATATGTATTCTATGTGTGTATATTTAGTGTTTACAAGGAAAGAATGGTTTTTTTTAGTTGCGATATTTTGTTCCCATAGACTTACATGGACTTCCGGTATCGGTATCGGGTATCGCCGATATTTTAGTGATATCGGCGATACCATTCCGATTCCGATACTTTAGGATATCGGAAAGTATCGCTCAACTCTATTAGTGAGTGATTCATTATTATTAAGTAGCGCACACAGTGGCAGCCGCCGGGCGATCACGTGTGCCCGCTACTCAAGAGAAATGAATATTCAACCTCTCCACTCCCACAGGAGTGGAGAGAGGTGAATATTCATTTCTCTTGAGTAGCGGGCACACGTTACCGCCCGGCTGCCACGACTGACACAGTGAGCGCTATTACAGAGAAATGAATATTCACTGCCAGCACAGTGAATATTCATTTCTCTTTAGCAGCGGCCACAGGCTTTAGCTGCAGCAGCCAGCTCCTGCCTCCTGTGACCCCCTGCTCCACAGCTTCTGCCCCCCCTCCATCTTCTGGGAACCTCACTCAAGTAAAAGTCGAGAATGGCGTTTTCAGCACAAAAAAATGTGCTGAAAAACTCAGCTTATATTCGAGTATATACGGTATTTGGTATTGCAGCATTCAGAAATGTCTGATCTATCAAAATATAAAATCAATTTTTATTATATAATACATATTTATTTTTAATACAGATACTTTTTTGGAAAAAAAATACATGAAATATGAAAAACTGATTTTAAAAGCAGTTAATTTTCTGATAATCACTGCCCTTTAATTATAATCCATAGCTAAGGTAGATGACTTCTATAACAGACAAAACTGCTGTACAACCTCTTACCATTTTTTAACATTTTATGATAATGATATTACTATATTATTTTCGTAGTTACCTTTGGTTGAGAAGGGGGTGGTGTCCTGGGAGTCACCTGGAGGAAAGTAGAGACTGATAAATCTACCACTACATATATGCTTGAAGTTTTCATTGGTAAATGGTAACCATCACATTTCTAAAATGTTTATCTGTCATGGCAACTTCTCCATAGGTTAGTATTTGATCACATTTCATTAAATATACGGTTTGTTTTCATGAAAGAACTTACAATGTTCCTGAAGAAGTGGACAACAGGGTTGTCATCAACATGTCTTCCATGGGCATAGTAAGATCTCTGAGGGGAGGGAGAGAAGTAAGATCTCTGAGGGGAGTGGTAGCTTGATCTGGACAGGTGGTAATCCTGTAGGAAAGAGCAAGACATATACAAAGTAATCAGATAGGTTTTCATTTATCAATTGATTCAGTGCATAGAAGGCCCAATGATATCAGTAAACAGTAATTCTCATATTTTAGTCTATCAGAAAAATACTAAAAAAACCACTTGAGAAATTGATATAAACATTTAATTGGAGACAATATTATAGGCTGTTTCCCAAAATGTAACAAGATATTGTACTCTTTTATCAACCACATACCCATGTCACCTGTACACTACAGAATCTCTAGAATCCCTCCTTAATGTGGTAACAGTCAAAACTCCTATTCTTGCTCAAATTTATTCTCGTCATGATTACTGCAACACTCTACTAATCAATGTTCCCCTCACTAAGCTCTCGTTCCCCCCACTAATCTATCCTGAATACAATATCTGTACTCACTTTTTTTTTGTCCCACCACTAAACTGATGCCTCCACCTTGTGCCAGGCATTGCCCAGGTTGACCATTTATTTTAGAATACAATTAGAAATGATCATTCTCACCCCCAAAGTTATCCACTATTCTGCACAGTCCTACATCTCCTCTCTCATCTCTACCATCTTACCGATGCTCTTCATTTTTTCTACAGTCTTCGGCTTACATCCTCCATAACTGGAATTTCCTGTTCCCATCTCCAAGACGATTTTGTGATCTACCAAATTCGATTTTTTGCAAAAAACGTATCAACCAAATACCCTGTGTTTTATCATCTTTTTACTAGCACTTGCTGTTTACTGTTACTTTTTTACAACAGAGTATTTTTATACATTTGTTTTACTGTGCTTTTCTATGTTTCAGTCTTGTGGTGGTGTGACCAATGTCCCTACAGGCTTGTTCACTGTGTGCATGGCTCATGTGTTTGTATTTAAATTCGATATCATCAGTTTCCTACATCCGCAGTTTTAAGTGAGCCTTGAATAAGTTGTTTGGGACTTACATATCAATGACATTTCAAAATACTGTCAGTAATCAATATGAGATTGATTGGTTTCCAATACTCAGAACCTCCACTGATCAACTGATATTTGCTTTGTCAGAGAAAGGAAGGAAGCAGTGTATGTGGTGGAACCCTGCATCTCCCATTCACAGTCAATTGGTGGAGGTACTATGTATCCACCCCCACTGATCTCATATTGATGACATGTCTTACAGACAGTACATCGTTATGAAAGTCCCGGATAACCTTTTCTATGTTATTCCTCAGAGCCTGATGCCTTCTTCCACTATCCCTCACATCTTGTAGTTTATTGCACTTGATATTTGTACTGTACATATACATATACTAGATGGTGGCCCGATTCTAACGCATCGGGCATTCTAGAGGCTGCTGCTGGGGTTTACGTGGAGGCCACCGGTCGGGGTACTTCTGCTGCGAGCAGCCAGGAGATGACCAGCTGGCGCCAGTCATCTCCCTGCTGCGTCGCCGCTGACCTCCATGCGGCAGATGGAGTCAACAAAGCAAAAGGTGGCTACTTTGAAGAACCTAGAATATAAGACATATTTTCAGTTGTTTCACACTTTTTTGTTAAGTATATAATTCCACATGTGTTAATTCATAGTTTTGATGCCTTCAGAGTGAATGAACAATTTTCATAATCAGAAAAATCTTTAAATGAGGTGTGTCCAAACTTTTGGTCTGTACTGTATATGTGTCACAATGACGTATATATATATATATATATGTATTCTATTTGTATATATCTATTCTTTCTATTCTTTATTAAACCTGTCAGTGTGATTTTACAGTATAGCCGGGATGAATTGTCGGCTTTTCTAAAGGACACCGGTGCGTATTTCTCGTAAGTCACACGTGTGGTCCGTGTGTAATCCGATGTTTTCTCGCCCCTATAGACTTGCATTGGCGAGTCTCGGGCGTAATACGGTGCATATCGCAGCATGCTGCGGTTTCACTCGCACGTATAAAACGGACGAGAAAAAAATCAGATGATGGGAGCTGCCCCATAGATTAACATTGGTGCGAGTGCAATGCGATTTTTTCTCGCATTGCACGGGTCCGTATTTCTCGCTAGTGTGACTCCGGCCTCAAGCTGAACTAAAGTCAATAGCTAGTAATCACTGATAATAGATAGAGACATGCATACAATTTTAAGCTGAGCACATTTTAGCAGATTGACAAGCTTATTGTTATGTTTTGGAACTTAATTGAAAAATCTGCTTAATTACCTTCCCCTTCGTGTTAGGAAAGTGGAAGTGATATTGGGGCCTTATTTGCGTTGCTTCAGCCTGATGTATCGGTGCCAACATTGCTGGGACCTTTTGCAGCAAGCGAATGTAAATTGAATGATAGATGGCATATTTGCTTTATTATAACTTCTGAATTAATGATGGCGCTTATTGACATTTGCACAACTATCAAATATTACAGCCACGGAGTTGGAAATACACGCCAGTGACAGATCTGTCCTTTCGGTGCTGTTATAATGTCACCTTTTGTAACCGAGATGTGGGTTACAGAGATTAAAAGCAAGAAGCGTTTCAAAGAGAACGGGACCGATGTTAATAAGCGCCATTATCTACTTAGAAGGGTGACCCGAAGGTTGAACTTCCTCAGGAGATATCTATCTGGAATGTGCAATTAATTAAAGTTGTGATAGCTGAAATGCAATTTCTCTGACAAGATCGTCACCCTGTTCAGCAACATTACCTGCCATTGTGACAAATCCATTTGTGCAGAGTAATTGGGAATAATATCTATGGCTATAAAATGTTATTCACGTATCAATAGTAAATCCAATGTGTGTCATCCATTATCAGTTCTCTCCCACACCCGAATGCCTGCTATGTGTGCTTACCACTTGTGGGAGCATTTCTAGAAGCAGGCCGCTGTGTGTGGGCATAATATAATATTACCTATTGATTAAAATTGTAAAAATACAGAATTTTCTATTAAACAAAAAATAAATGAGGTTATCTAGTTTGCTCAAGATACTGGCACATCTAATAGACTGATTTATTTTACAATAAAGCCATTAACGGGTTTTTCAAAGATTCTTTTTCTTTCGATACAGCGCCACTCTTGACCATGCGTAATGTATGGTACTACAATTCAGTAACATACAAAGTGAATGGCGCTAAGCTGCAATACCATGAATAACCAATAATCATGAGTGCCGCAGTTTTTGAAAGAAAGCAGCCTTGAGTTTCTAATCCTAGGCAACCCCTTTAAGAATGCCGCCAGAGGCTTTAAACGGCATCTGTCAGTAGGATTAACCATCCTGGGCCATTTATATGGGCATGTAGGTCACAGAAAGTTGAATAAAATTATACTTTGATATCTGTAATCCAATGTCTTATTCTAGAGATATCCCTATATATTTTCCTCATATGTAAATGAGCTGCTAAGGACTATGGGCTGGACACTGACTCCCTGAGAATCTGCCTCCAGAGCAGGGCTGGCGTCAGCACCCGGGCAAGTTCCGGGGCCCTGAGCAGGCGGGGGGCCCACTCACAGTCGGGGACACCGGCTTGCTATGGGGGCCCGGTGCCTATGCCAGTAAAGGGGGCCGGTGCCTCGAGCAGAGTAGCGGCCGGTGAGGAGAGGTGAGTATTTCATTTTTTTTTTTTTATGTTTGGCGCAATATATGGAGACCATCTTATGGGGCCCATCATACACTGGAGCATCATATATGGAGCCCATCATACACTGGAGCATTATAAATGAGGCCCATTATATATGGAGCATTATATATGGAACATTACATGGGGCCTTTCATACACTGGAGCATCAAATATGGGGCCCATTATATATGGAGCATCATATATGGGGCCCATTATATATGGAGCATTATATGGGGCCCATTATATATGAAGCATCATTTGGGGCCCATGATATATGGAGCATTATATGGGCTCATTATTCTGTATGGAGCTCTAT
This sequence comes from Oophaga sylvatica, assembly GCA_033576555.1. Taxonomy (NCBI): domain Eukaryota; kingdom Metazoa; phylum Chordata; class Amphibia; order Anura; family Dendrobatidae; genus Oophaga; species Oophaga sylvatica. Next base: position 267,504,365 of record JARQOD010000006.1, read on the forward strand.
GTAGTGACCAAAATACTGTATGAAGCAATATATGGAGCTCATTATACTGTATGGAGCACTATGGGGTGCCCATAATACTACATGGATCAATATATGGGGATCATTATTCTGTATGGAGCACTATGTGGTGCCCATAATACTGTATGGATGACTATACGGTTTGTCTTTTGAGCTATTGTAGAATTTACAATAGATATCACTCATGTAATGTAAGAAGTAAGTGAAATGTTTGGCATTGTACTATGCCAATATTTCTCTGCCATATCTGTGCATCATGAATTGTGGTATGTATTAAAGGGTCCCATTGAGACTCTTTCTCCCGGGGCCCATGAAAACCTGGAGCCGACCCTGCTCCAGAGATTATTTTATATGAAAGGAGGCGTTCCCAGTATGAGACATGTAGATCAGGACAGCAGACGGTCAGTCATTACATAGCTGGCAACGCTTCCTTTCATATAAAATAAGCTCTGGAGGCAGATTCTCATAGAGATCTATGTCCGGCCCATAGATCTTAACAGCTCATTTACATATAAAAGAAACATGGATTTCTCTAAAACAAGACATCAGTTCGCAGTTATCAAGGTGTCGTTTTATTCAATTTCCTCGGTCTACATGGCGACATAGATGACTTAGGAGGGCTGATCCTACAGGAAAATGCCCTGTAAAATTAGCAATAGTTACCTCCATGGAATTAGTCTGTGGTTAAGACTGGGCTGCCTAGAGTTTACTACCTGCTCATACTTTTGATCAAGTCCATTTTCATGGCAATAAGGGCTAATGCTCAAAATCCTACCATGGTTTCTTGTATGGACCAGTCATGGCCCCTGAACTGAACCTACAGGTTTCTGTGTCTCAGGCATCCAGCAGTTGGACTATTAAATCAAATCTGGATGCTGTACCTCTACTTTGTCAACAGTTATGTCCAGCTTCGGCATAAAACAAATTGGGCAGATTTCTTCCACTAGGCATTTTATAGTGAGACATAAAGCATTTATTTCTGATGGATTTTACGTAAATGCAACTGAAAAATGTGCCATGTCTAGATATTATACAATGGAGGTATTCTCTACTGGTGGAAGTGTTGAAGGGGAGAATGTCTTTGTAGTAAGGCGATATATGGAAGTACCATCTGGTGGCATACATATAGCAATGGTACCATACTGTGGAGCTCCATGGATCTAGGCCGACAGCTCTTCAGTGCCCTTGGCACCAACATCAGATATAAAAGCAATAGCCAAAATGTGACAATCGTACATCATTATCTGCAGAGATATTGTCAGTGCTTCTTTGTGATGGCCTTTTTTGTAAAGTAAAACCATATTAGCTATACGGTCCATGTCACTTACCTGATGACGGGTCGGATGTCACTTTGTATGCATGTATAGAAATATCAAACATTAGAACTGATAAAATACCAAACTCCAAAATCAGAGCAAATATGTTGCTTTCATTTTTTCTATTACAAGCTTGGCCCGTGTGAAATTTTAGCACTTTGGTCGTCGGGGTCGCAGGCAATTTCAGAAAAAGCAAGCTGGTCAAATATAAATGTATATTATGAGATGATGAACACAGACAGGTATTTATATATGTAGATTGGTAATAAAATAAATTGGTTTGATAAGTAGAGGCCAAAAAATGTCTTCCAGTTGAGGTGCCACCTGCAGATCATTGTGTCTTTCTGCGGGTTTATGAAAATGAATGTTTAAACTGTATTTAGTGATAAAATCATGAATGTGTGGCTTGTTTGGCTCTTTTCTTGCTGAAGGGGGCAAGTTTTACCTTTCAAATGGTGTATTATTTGTGTGTGTGGGGCGAAGTAATCAGCGAAAAAGCAGTGCATGTATACAAATGTGTTTGCATATGTGACTCAACATTTGTGTGTGTGGGACGAAGTAATCACCGAAAAAGCAGTGCATGTATACAAATGTGTTTGCATATGTGACTCACCTGCAGTGAAGTGTACAATCCTACAATGTGCCTGAAATAGGCTGAGCAAGCACTTGAACAAGCTGGAAAGACCACAAAGCAAATGTTTGGATATGTTTGTGATGTCTGTAAGCAGCTTTGTAGTAGTGTGTTTTGAGGAAGTGTGCTGCCACCTGCAGGTCATTTGACCTTTGAAATGGTGTATCATTTTTTTGTGTGGGTGGAGTATGAACGGAGTAAGTGTGCAATTCAATAGGCAGTGCATGTTTACAAATGTGTTTGCATATGTAACTCGCCTGCAGTGAAGTGTGCAATCCTCCAATTTGGCTGAAATAGGCTGAGAAAGCAGTTCGGCAAGCTGGAAAGCCCCAAGGCAAATGTTTGGATTTGTTTGTGATGTCTGTAAACAGCTTTGTGGTAGTGTGCTTTGGGGTAGTATGGTGCCACCTGCAGGTCATTTTTTCTTACTGCAGGTTTATGAAAATTAATGTTTAAACTGTATTTAGTGATAAAATCATGAATGTGTGGTTTGTTTGGCTATTTTCTTGCTGAAGGGTGCAAGTTTACCTTTCAAATGGTGTATCATTTGTGTGTGTGGGTGCAGTATGAACGGAGATACAAAGTAATCACCGAAAAACAGTGTTTAGAAATAATAGACTAGATTATTATTTCTAATACCATTATTACACATGTTCCAAAATCTATTATTAAATGACATCTAGAATTGTGCAAGGAACAGTTTTACCATAAGATTATAGAACATCGGTGCTTACATTTGATGATTTCATTTCCACTTATGTATTTTTACCCAAGAAAAGTGAATAAATATGAAAGAAAGATGTATTGAATATCAAACTGGCAGTGAAATCTCTCTAGAGTGTCATTAGCAGATGATGAGTCCACTTTTACAAATTGTTCCGTGCCCAGCTACAAGAGGCAGCCAATGGGGCAGGGATCCAGAATGGT
>JARQOD010000006.1:267507356-267548739 GCA_033576555.1 Oophaga sylvatica
CCCTTTGTTTTCTTTCTCAATTAAGCAGATGAAAAGGGCCGGAGTTGTTGGGGTGTGGTGTTTGCATTTGGAAGTTTTGCTGTAAAGGGAAACAGCGGTCACAGGAGCTCTCCATGCAGGGAAACAAGCCACCCTTAAGCTGAAAGAACAGAAAAAAACCTATCCAAGAAATTGCTACAAAAATTAGAAGTGGCAAAATCTACAATTTGGAAAACATCCTGGAAAAAAGAAAGCACTGTGAACTCATCAATCCAAAGACCTGGGACCCACGGAAGACAACAGTGGTGGATAAATCGCCGCATACTTTCTTTGGTGAAGAAGAACCCGTTCCCCAACATCAACTAAGTCCAGAACGCTCTCAGTAAAAGTAGGTTGTATCTGTCTCAAAGTCAACAGTAAAGAGAAGACTCCATGAAAGAAAATAAAAAGGGGTTTCCCACATCTAATGCAAACCATTCATCAATTCCAAAAATAGACAGGCCAAGTTAAATTTGCTGAAAAACCACCTCCAGAAGCCAGCTCAGTCTGGAAAGTATTCTATGGACAGATGAGACAAAGATCAACCTGTACCAGAATGATGGGAACCAAAGTTTGGAGAAGAAAGGGAATGCACATGACCAAGGCAACCACAACCTCTTAAACAATTGGGAGTCAACGGAGGGCATGGGCATGCATGGCTTTCAATGGCACTGGGTCACTTGTGTTTATTTATGACATAACATCAGACAAGAGAAACCCGGATGAATTCTGAAGTGTACCGGGATATACTTTCAGCCCAGATTCAGCCAAATGCTGCAAACTGATTGGACGGCGCTTCTAGTACAGATGGAAAATGACCCCAAGCATACAGCCAAAGCTACACAGGAGTTCATGAGTGAAAAAAAGTGGAACATTCTTAAAATGGCCAAGTCAATCCCCAGATCTTAACCCAATTTGAGCATGCATTTCACTTGCTCAAATCCAGACTTAAGAGGGAAAGACCCCAACAAGCAAGACCTGAAGGCTGCGGCTGTAAAGGCTGGCAAACATTAAGAAGGAGGAAACCCAGCGTTTGGGTGATGTCCATGGGTTCCAGACTTAAGGCAGTGATTGCCTCCAAAGGATTCGCCACAAAATTTTGAAAAAAAAAAATATTTTTTTGGGTTTTTGTTTATTTGTCCAATTTCTTTGACCTCCTAAAATGTGGAGTGTTTGGGAAGAAATGTGTACAATTCCTACTTTTCTAACACATATTTGTTCACCCTTCAAATTAAACGTTTCAATCTGCACTTGAATTCTGTTGTAGAGGTTTCATTTCAAATCAATGTGGTGGCATGCAAGCCCAACCGCGAAAATTGTGTCACTGTCCAAAAATTCTGGCCCTTACTGTGATGAATCTACGGATAGATGCTTTGTCAGAAATATATTTACATCAATGCCAATGAGCAATACATGCAGGAAAAAAACTATTGTCTTTCCCATGTTTATTTTTGTAATGGTATTTTAAATAGAATTTTCTGTTGAGATCCTGTACTCCTGATTTTGAGCATATCTATGGAGATGGTAACCCTCTGCAGCCTTTAGGGGTGTAAAATCTAAGACTGCCTTGGTATCCAGCAGTGTTCATTGCTAGGGTAGGCCAATTGCCGGGGAAGTCCCAAATACACTTTTAGAGCTAGCACACATGAGCTCGTTTAGCCTGTCCAGAATGGGAAGCCTGCTTTCTGTAATTTCTCCAGCATGGGTCTGTCTGGCCACCGGCCATCACAATCATCTTGATCCTCCTTCTCTTATACTCATCTTCCCACAGGAAAAGAGGCATGGCAGTCAGGTTAATTGTATGACACATTGTGACATGGCTCTGTTAGCCATGGGGTATTGCTTATAATGGGTCTGTAATTTTACGGGTCTGAATATATAGGGGAGCTATATATACAAGGAGTTCTCATCTGTGTTCCATATGTGAATAGGGTTAGGGTCTCTTTCAATGTTTAAAGGGGGTTTGGCCTGGCATTTATAGCCTTCTGTGCTATTCTTCCTATGATATCGGACAGCGTCTGCAGTGGAGGCTCCAAAATGAGGGCGGAACTCGGTTAGAACTTCTTGTAGTGAGCGTACTTGGCTTGAAACAATTCAGAAACACCAATAGAAAAAAACGGTGACAATTCCAGTTTGGGGTATTGAGGAGCGGAGCCCTTGTGTTCCATTTATGGGGTCTCCTGTAGTAAAGTTAACCTTTTTGTGCTGGTTAATACATGCATTAGACTCCAAACTATCCTGAACTGATATTTGAATATATAATATGATATGACTATTTTTTCTGTTCTCATGTATCAGTTTAAAAGGCATCTATATACAAAGAAAGACAAAGGTATAAACCAGAAATGGTCAAAAAAAATAACTTTTATGTCTCCAAATGTTTTTAGGTCAAGCTCATATTCGCTGTAGCAATTTTAGCCACACGAATTTGAATGACAATATTCGGTGTTTTGTTCTGCCTTTATTTCTTCCTTAATATGTTCGGTGGAAAGCTTTCTCCTTGGGACATTATCTGTCCACAGAACACAATGGGATATTGCATGAATGAGGCTTCTACAAAGGCCTTAAGTGCAATGCCTTGTATGAGCTTGGGAGTAATGGTGGAAACATATTGTTGTGAATGTTCCCAATATAGGAGTGATTTTCTATCATCACATAAGTCATGTTTGCTCATCTCATATTAACAATTCTGGAGAAAAATTTTCTTACCTCCCCAAAATGTGCAGTAATTTAAGCAATTGTCCAATCACAAAACTTCCCTTCTAATTGGACCTAGGCCAGTGATCGGCTAATTACCACAAATCTGGCTACAGAAAAGCCTCGAAATCACCTGATCGACTGAAAAACCTGCAGCTGCATTCAGAGAATATGTGCCATACATGTCACTCAAATGTATGGCTGATGCTGTAATTCGTGGATTGGCTAAGGGGTCCCCAAGTAAGAGGTGTTCTTTATTTATTAAGCTTCGACCCTGACTGGTGGGCATGGTGTCTTTTGAATGAGGAACACCCTTCCATGACATCAATTTAACCTCATATTGTGTATATGTAAGGAGGTGGTGGGGGACCCTCGTCTGCCCCCTCTCTCCGTGTACCGGGTCTGTGCATTTTATGTGGTACCCGGACGGTGAACCTGTTTAGTAATGTCTGTATTCCACTTGCGCTGTGTATTAATTACCATTTTATCCCTATGTTATCTTGTACTGTAATGTATATGCTGTGTTTGTAATATCTGATAATGTTTTGCTATGTTTACTATATGTATGCTAGAGTCAGGATAGCAGGGATTCAACCAGGGGTTGGGTTTAACAGCCCCAAAAAGGGAGCAGGAAGTTCCTGCTCCTCAGTTGGAGCCGAGGCAGGCTTGCCTATGGAAGGGTGTGCTTCCCTGCTGGGAGCTGGCCAAACCCCAGAGAGGAAAAGACTGCTGCCCCGGACCCATGGGCAGTAAAGCAGGCTCCTGGACTGTGTGGTGGTTCGCCGAAGGACTTTAAGCATCCAGGAATCAGCTAAAGGGCTGTGTCTGTTGCCACGGCTGCCGTTGCTGCCGCCATTGCTGCTGCCGCTGATTCAGCAGCGAAAGAACTTAGGGAAAGAGCAGGAAAGTTACTTGATTTATTGCAACTATATTTTTTTCTTCTTTTTACTACCTCCTTTACTCATCAATATATAGTTATTCCTGTTGGATCATAGCTGAGTCCCTGGATCCTGTTTGCCTGTGTTGCAGTGACTGTGTAGAAGAGGTAAATTGTCTGGAGTTACATCTGTCCTGTCCATTTTTATGTGCAAGGGGCCGGGGTGCTCGCTGACCGTTTGCTCAGTGGACTCTGTTCGTGGACTGTAGCTTTAAGTGACTCGGCCATAACTACCACCCTGTGCCACCTTGTTACATATAGTAAAAGGTAATCTGGGGAGACAGCCAGCTTAATGTGAGATCTATTGACAAGCAAGTCACAAAGATCCCACTTGTTTTCAATTTTTGCAACTTGCTTATCTCATTACCTGCAGTGTTCTGCAAATGTAGCAGCGACACCCAGAAACCATTGGTGCAGCCAAAGTTGCCATGTCGCCCCAGCCAAAAAGCATTCACAATACAAACTGCATGCATAAGTAAAGAGATATCTTAGACCTGATTATACTTACTTTGAGAATTAATCTAAGAATAGCTGTAGGATCCCTCTGAACCTATCCTGATAGATAAGCTCCTCAGTGTCCCTCCTCCATGCTGAGTTTCACACAACTCAGTACAAGCTGCAGGTGGGTGAAGACTGAATACACTAGGACTCATGAGTTCTCTCACTCTTTAACTGGATTAAAAAAATTTACCTAATTTAGTATCATGATTGAATATCCATATCAGGATGTGTGTGCAAAGTAAGTACATCAGGGCTACGACATCCATTTAATGATGTAGCAGTATGCTTTGTGGAATCTGGCGACAGATCAGCTGGGCACGCTCCAGCTTCAGATCAGCACTTACAGGCTTGCAGACAGTGTGCTCCCTGCTTAGAGACTGGCCACTGCTGTCACACTGAATCGAATAACCTAGGCAATGAGCAATGAACAATGGGACTAAAAATCCCCCCATTCTTGACAACGGACAGAATATTGAATAAGTGGTAAATTGCATATTTGCTTGTTTTCACAAGCATTTTTGCAATTTCACTAAATATTTTGATTCTGAGAAAACCTCTTTAAAGGGAGACAGCCAGCACAGAATGACTGTTCAAACCAAGCACAGGCGCATGGTGCACCCTTGGCGCGGCCAAACTTGCACCTTCCCACCTACTTTGATTGACAGTTCTGACTTTATAGAGGGAGAGAAGGGCAGAGAACAAGTAGGTGGGAAGGTGCACTTATTTGCTTTGCCACGTCAGGCCAAACGAACACCTGTGCTTGGTTTGAACAGTCATTCTATGCTGACAGAGTCCCTATAATTTATACCCACAGTCCCCATTCCTGCACTTTTCTTCACTCTCAGATGTCATAACCAGACATTTAATACATGGAATAATGTTCAAAAATTGTAATAAAATTCAGCAGTGGTCCTGTGGCATTAATGGCTTGATTTTCCATTATTTCCATACCGACTATGGATTATCTGCAATTTATACATAGTTTAATATAATAAGGTTCATAGTCAAGCGTGTTTGATTGTTATGCAAAATTAAAAACAAACTATTTTTTGTAATTTTCTTTGATTATGATGTTGTGTTTCTCGTTCTTTGTGAGTATTCATGTGATAAATTGACCATTTTGCCTTACTGAGGTTGCACTCAATCAGCTTGCATTGAATACATCATTACACGTCAATGCTGAGAAAACTCAATTAGGCATCCTAATGAATAATTATAATATCTGTTTCTTTACAAACCTTCGTTATTTCACATTTCCCGTTTTTTCCGCTGCGCTCCTACTGAGTCATAGATAGTATCACAATTTGTCCGAGTGGTGTGAATGTTGTGTGAATAATGAGCCTTTATGTTTCATCTTAATGCTAATAACGGATATGTTAGTTACAGTATTTATGGCAGCGGAACATTTATTTTACTAAATGTAAAGTGTAATTTCATGAGCAGCATATATTAGAGGAAGCAGTTTCCCATTATATGGTAGAGAATAATCTTACAAAAGTACAATGTACAAGAACTAATAAACCCCTTATGATGGCGGATTTTGTTGCAGGCGGCGATTCTGTGACTATCCTGTCCAATCCCATCCATGTCTCCAAAACAAACCGCATCCAGACAAATAAAAGGTATGTGCACACTAATTATTTGTTGCAGACAAATGCTGCATAAAAACGTGCGTGTTTCGCTGTGTTTTTTATGCGTTTTTCCATATTCATTAAAATGGTTGAAAAAAGCTGCAAATGCTGAAAGAATTGACAAGCTGCAAATATGAAACTGTGTCAACTCTGCACGGAAAAACTAGGCAACATGTTCATGAGATTTTAGAAATTACTTTACTACTATTACTTTTAGAAATTAGTTTACTGGGACAGTAAAATTATGCATTTTGTGGCAAAAAAGTGCAGAAAAATGCAGCAAAAATGCAACGTATGAATATACCCCAAATCAAGTTTCAATCTCAGAAATATCTGCCATATTTATCTACTTTGGGCAAAATATATAAGTTTACTATTAATCTCTAAATCACTATAGAACCAGTCAGACTCAATTCCCGTGGCTATTGTCTTCGACTAAGACCTGAGAGTAACAGCTTCATATATTTACATGCAGCTTCGGTTAAGGAGAGCTGCCAGCCCGTCCGAGCACTGAGTTCCGATCTCGGTCCGACTGAGCTCTAACAGAGGTTTGGGACATTTAATGTTTGAATGACTTAAGAACATATTGTCCTAACCCTATGTGTAATGTCAAGAAGGATGGAAAACTGTGAAATCATACAGTCTAAGGAGCATTTACATTATAAGATCATCGTGAACGAGCATTGGTAAAAATACTAATTTCACTATTATCTTGCCTGTGAACAGGCTGAATATTAATCAATTAATCAAGCACTCACTCATTGGGCGAAATGATCTTTTGCACAGTGCGAAAAAAAAATAATTGTTCTCCCTAGTGTATTATCCTGTGTAAACAGGACTCGTACCGCCAAGAATCATGGCAGCCTATGCACTGATCTAGTATAGCTGCGGTAAGTTTGCGTTGGTCTGCCTGCGTAGACGCTGATCGGTAAACTTTACTGATCGACGTTCGCATCGTAGTCCGTGTAAACAGATATAAAGGCATACCATGTCTCCAACTGTTTCACACTTTGAGCAGGATTGTCCTGCAAAACAGGATACAAAGTGGATGGCTTCACATTAATGTGCAAGAAAGAGGTCATTCCTTGGATGTTTTAGGAGTGTTCCCAGGTGGATCAGGGCTGGAACTCAGAAGAGATCAGCGAATATGGATGCACATGTTGGGAGATAGGCATAACGAAATGTAACCTACACATTTGGGTGTTCACTGTATTTATACAAAGTTTGCATTTTAGTTTTGAAACACCATTCAGTCTATACAGAGGAAAATATTCCTTGAATTTGCTCTCCAAATATTATTTTTTGAGAATATAAATCCCCAGAGGGAAGGAACTGTGTGCTAGAGCCAAGCCATAAAAAGGACTTAAGGACAACAGATTACATTGGCAAAGAAACGCTTTCCACACTCTGCCAAACCGATCTTGGCAGTCCTGAATGATAATTGTGTACCATCTGCACACATTTCCATTTAGAACAGAATCCTTTTATATAGATTACAGTGAATAACACAAAGGCAGTATTTAGCAATTTAATGGCAATCAAGCCTGAAAATATTGCTGGCTAGTTGTCAATATGAAACTTGCTTAACTATGGTTCAAAAAAGGTATGGACAACATATGTGCCTGATGAGAAAATTATGAAGGACTGCCATTATGGATGTTTACTAGAGTGCTTCACACATCAAGATTTAAAGGGAATCTATTGCCAAGTTTTTGTCAACTAATCTGAGAGCAACCTCATGTAGAGGCAGAGATGCTGATTCCAGGAATGTGTCACTCACTAGGCTGTTTGCTGTGGTTTTGATAAAATCACTGTTTTATCAGCAGGAGATTATCTATGCAGGACTAGTTGTCTAGTGCCATGTAGTCCTTCGGTTCTGTGTAATCCCGCCCCATCACAGATTGGCAGCTTACAGTTAAAGGGAATCTGTCACCCTAAATTGGGGGATATTTAAATGATGGCAGTCAGGTCAGATGGGCGGTGTTTTGGGTACTTGCCTTAACATGTTGTTCGCCGCTGTCTCCATTATTTCTGGGAATTGTTGTCGTTGCCCTCCATATAACGCGCCTGCGCATTGCAATCTATGGGCAAAGCATACTGCGCGTGCGCAATTCATGATTGCAATGTGCAGGCGCGTTATATGGAGGGCAAAGACTACAATTCCCAGAAATAATGGAGACAGTGGCAAACAACATGTTAAGGCAAGTACCCAAACACCGCCCATCTGACCTGACTGCCATCATTTAAATATCCCGCCAATTTAGGGTGACAGATTCCCTTTAATGTACAGTGTATACAAAAAGCTGCCAATTGGTGATGGGGGCAGGGTTATACACAGCTCATCAATCAGAGAACTTCTAGATCTGCAGCAGATAACTGTGATTTTATCAATACTCCATCAAGCAGCCCAGTAAGTGATACATTCCTTGAATCAGGGTCTCTGTCCATGTATCATGCTGCTCTCAGATGGAGTGGTAAAAGCCTGTGATAGATTCTCTTTAAGAGGGTGGGGTGACCTGGATACCCAAAACTTGTACGCTATAACATGGTAACTGTTTGTATGTTTGTGTTGATATTTTTTAATTATATGTTAAACCAATTGGGGAAAAACATCAATATAAAGAACAGAGAGGACAACAATCTAAGAAAGACCGGCCTTAAACTGATTTATCGATCACATTGTGAACCTTTCTTCTACTATTAGAATCACAGGGCTGAATATAGCATTTATTCTCATGCCTTAAAAAGACGTGCTGGCAGTCAGATCCTCACTAGAAGGTCCCTGAAAACCTCTTTGATATTACAGCTTGCATAGTATTTAAAAACGCTACTCTTCATGAGTCAAACTTTAAGGAGACATAATGGTAATTTGTCTAACGTATGCAATTGAACCATTCACAAAGCAGTCAAGATTAAAAGCGCTCGTAAACCTTCACCAGCTGTCAGCCGCGCACTATCCAAAGCCCTCACAAGCACATGGACTCTGTTCTGAATGAGGTTATTTCACAAGATCTTTGTAAACTAAACCATTCTACACTTATTGGGGCAAGTAGACATCTTGGATCCTGCCAGTCTAGAGGGAATTGACATTCTCACTGGTAGATCTGCCCATCTATGTATTTCATGGTTGGTTTTTCATCTAAATGGCTGGTATGTAATACTACTGAACCCTGCAGGAGAAAAGTTCGGCCAAGGGTGTAACAAACAGTAAATCCCTGCATGTGTTGCGGCTGTCGAACTGACAGCCGCGGGGACCAGAACATATTATTCGAGCACGCTGAAGACACTCGGATAGCATCTGAGCATGCTCAGATAACACCTTATCCAAGCCCGTTTGATCCGTTGTCTTGATAAGACTACCCCTACATTGACTAAATTGAAGACTTCATTTATATACAATATATTTTAAGAAATGCAGAATATTTATATTACCAGGTTAAAGATCCTGGACAGAGTTCCTTGGCCATCTCTGTGTGCATCCTTGTATCCCTTGTAGGATTTGTGGTGCTCAAAGAACCTAGGACTGGATCCTCCGTAGCAGCTCTTGTGCCCCTCGCCTCCCTACAGGAAAATAAATGGTTACAACATAATCTTGATACAAAGAAATCCATAACTAGATCATTCTTATGAGACAAGTAGACCGTACTATGGACATGACAGAATGAATAATGAAGGCAAGATGAGATTATGTACTTCATGCCCTAGAAGAAAAATAAGCAAAAACAACATCATCTACGTACCCCGTGGAGCGTCATGAAATGTTAGCACTCATGGAAATGCCTTCCATATTTAATAGGAATATCATCATGCAGAATACTGATTCTGCTAAATAGACCATGACAAGCTTTCTTCAAGTAAGAATTTTATTGTGATCAAAGTAAATTAGATGGTAACTGAATTAAATATTCTGCTCATGATCAAACAACAGACATCAAAAAGATAATCTATTGAGTATGGAGGCCTTCAGCATCCAAGAAATAGACTTTCTCTGCTTTTTCCATCTTTGATTTGTAGCCTTTTATCTAACAGTTTTACATTTGCTAGAAATCTCCAGACTGGTAAGGGATAAAACCTGAAAAATCATAGAAACAGAAGAGGGCAACATCCTCTTTTTTATTATGTGTCCTCTTGTGTCTTCTTGTGTATAAATATGTGATTCTTCAGTTTTTGTTTTAGTCTTTGCCTGATGAAGAGACCGGAGTAGTCTCGAAAGCTTGCAATTTGTTACCATCTTTTCAGTTAGCCATTAAAAGGTATCAACCACTGCGGACTCTCAAGTCTAAATATTTTCATTTTATTATGGTAACTCCCAAAGTGTTGATCCCACCCAAGCAAGTGTGTGCATTCTCCCTGCCGCACCATTATAGTTACAATCTAGTGTTACACAGCGCCCATTAACAAGTTGTCTATGTAACTCACATTTGGTCGGCCAAAGAAAACAATACTCTTGAAAGCTGCTCTTAGTCAGTGGAAGGCGGTTATGAATGAAGGGGTTGGGGGGACCCGCCGGTTAATTCAGATTGTGCTAAGAAGGTGTCTGAAATGGATTTTCTAAATCTATATTAGGGGCTACTTTGGTTGTCTATTAAAATCAATGAGTCCATTAAAAAGAAAAGCACAGGCCATACTGACACCATATGGCATGCATTGTAACAATTACATGAGATACTGATTTTTTTTTAATTGTGGATGCTAAAAAGAGATGTATATTGGATATTGTACCTTTGTATGGATTTTAATGCAGGTTTCATGTCAATCTGTTTTCTAGCTTGTATTATATACTTATTTTCATTTACATAAAAAATATCTTTCTATGTACATGTATGTATGTATAAATCTATCTCTCTATATATATGATTCCACTTTTACATGTGCAGACAGATGGTGAGATGTCATGGATCTGAGACACCCTTCCACGGTTAGCTCTAAAACGCTCTATAACATTCAGCTTGTCAAGCAGAAGTGCTTAGAGTAGTGTACATTTTTATTACTACTTGACATTACCATTTTTTCACATGCTTACATGTCACTCTCCACAAGGAGAAATTCTACACCTTAGATCCCAGTCGTAAGCCTCTCACCTAGCCAAATCAGATCTCATACTTTGCACTGAAGAGGGCAATACCACAGAACACCGTGTCTGCAAATTGACATTCTGGTTTGGCTTTTATCCTAAGTCATATTGCAAGACTCATTAAGGGGTTGGTATGACTTGTAGGATTGCTGCTTCTAATAGGTGGCACTAGAGTTTGAGTCCTCTTCCTCTCTTAAGAGGCAATTTACATGTTTAATTTCCCAGAGGAGCATGCATGACTTATAAGTCTCCTCATTCTGACATGCCAAAAAGTGGCATGTCACTCTTTGCAAGGAGAAACATTACCCATTACTATTTTTATGGATTTGTATAAACTTGAATGGCTAATTCTAATCTGCAAAAATGAGGCAAAGTCCACGTTCACGCATTCAGTATTTGGTCAGTATTTTATATCCGTATTTGTAAGCCAAAATAAGTAGTGGAACAATCAGAAGGAAAGTGTAATAGAGACACGTCACCACTTCTGTATTTTTCACCCACTCCTGATTTTGGCTTACAGATAGTGATGTAAAATACTGAACATGTGAATGTGGCCTCAGACATACACTGAGTTTAACAGAATGGATACATTCTAGAGCGAGTACAAAGGAGGGCAACAAAATTAATATAGGGGAAGGGGAACTACAATTTCCCAGAGAGATTAGCAAAAATTAGGATTATTTAGTCTAGAAAAAGACAACTGAGGGACGATCTAATAACTATGTATAAGTATATAAGGGGACAATACAAATATCTCTCCGAGAATCTGTTTATGCTAAGGAAGGTGGCGGTCACAAGGGGGCATTCTCTGCGTCTGGAGGAGAGAAGGTTTTTCCACCAACATAGAAGATGATTCTTTACTGTTAGGGCAGTGAGAATCTGGAAATTCCTTGCCAGAGGAGGTGGTGATGGCAAACACAGTCGAGGGGTTCAAGAGAGGCCTGGATGTCTTCCTGGAGCATAACAATATTGTATCTTACAGTTATTAAGTTCTTTAGAAGGACGCAGATCTGGGGATTTATTCTGACGGGAAAATAGCTGAACTGGATGGACAAATGTCTTTTTTCGGCCTTGCTAACTATGTTACTATGTTACATGGATCCATTAAAAATAATAACGGTTCCATTAAACACTATGGGTCCGCATGCACCCTTTTAAAATCAAACAGCACACAGATGATTAAAACCGATGTGTGAATGTGCCCTAAGTGCACATTTACCAGATAAAGATTTTTCACTTTCCACTCTCCAATCTATGAAACATTACATGCATGTAGACATGACTCAAATCTCAGCTGTTGTAGGGTGTATGTGTTTGGCATTTAGAAGTGTGTCATTTATCCCAAAATGTCATTTACGACTGAGAAAATGGGCCTTCAGAGCTCTGTGGATATTCAGGCTCTTTGTGCATAAGATCAGATACGTGACGTTCCCATCTCATGCGTAGTGTTTTATTTTTAAATCAGCTTGATAGGAACAGAAAGAATAAAGACACAAATATAAGTGTACACAGTCGGCATAGAAATGGCAAATGCACAGGAGCAAATCCGAGTAGAAGTGTCCTTGATTTTAGATGGATCGGAATAGTTTGTGCATTGACTTTTACAAAGCGTGAATATGGAACGCTTCCTAGCACTTAGCTGATATTACATTTTTGGATTTATAGCATCTCTGCATTTTCAATATCAGTATGTCACATGATGTCCTTGCGCATTTTTCTCTTTTGCATATGAAGTTTAGATTACAGCTTGGTGCTTGATGGACTATGATTGTGGTTATTACTTTGGAATACAAATCACCAGGCTAAAATGAGTCCTGGCCTCTTGTCCAACCAAAGTTGAGTGAATCTGAGCTCATGTACAAGGTCATGTAGCAGATCTTTTTTCCTAATACAGCACCCGATGGGATCTTTGGGCCAATACTGCACCTTTCTGTGCTCCAATATTATATGGATTTATACAGAGCTTGTGGCATGTTTCATTGTGCACCATATTATAGAGGACAATACTATGGTGGCACACAACGCACCTATGGCTCTGTAGGAAATTTGTGTGTCACCATATCAGCTGTACATGCCATAAACAAAGCTGGGATTTGTGAAGCCCAATTTCCATTCTTTTTATACCAAAATGTGGATAAATCCAGATGAATGGCGAAGAAAAAAATGATTTTGTTAACAGAGTACTAATGTAAGTTGGTATCTATAACCATCAGTAGAGTATCTGGCCAGATGAAACTGTGATTGGACACTATCTCTTTGAAGGTCCTTTGAGGTCAGCTGATTCTGTGTTCTAAAGAACCTTAGAATATCGTATAATTAGCTGATAAGCCATTGTTATCTTTCTTTACTTTTCAATTTACCAAATTGTAATTAAAAATTACAGCTTAGGACCACTGATACAATATTCTCGTGTAAAAGCAATTTTCCAAAGTGAAAAATCCTATTGCTGCAAAATGCACCCAGTGAACATCCTACTGAGGGATAAATTACTGAACCTGTAAATCATGGTGATTAATTAACCCCCCCTCCGCCCCATCCACATCCTAGAAAAGAGAAAGACCTAATTGAATAAAGCAAAGTCAATTTTCTTTCACCACATGCAAAAAGAAATATAAAGCATGAGAAGCGGGAGAAGAGCAACCAAGAGAAAAGCCAGCTTTGCCATAGACGCATCTGACGCAAGTGTTTTCTTACATCTCAGGGACGCTTCTTCTCTCATCCAGTCAATGAAGATGCCAGGGGCTAAAAGCTAAATTTTTTAATGAAAGCAAAGCTTGAAAGCAACAGTGTGAGAACAGCAAGCAGAAAGTAAAACTGCTGTGAGGAAGAGAAGAATTCTGGAAAAATAAGGCAAATAAGAAGAGCTTTGTGAGGAAGAATATTGGCCCAAGTGACCGAAAAAAGCTGGAGAAGGAAAATATAGTGATCACCTACCCAGCTAAATCTGGCGGGGAACAATCCTCTCTGCACATGGAAGAAACAGAAATAGTAACATGATCACTAAGATTCAACCTCTGCAATCAATCAAATATTATATTCCATCTCTTCACTCTATTCAAGGTACAAAAAGCCAAAAACAATGAAAGAGAAGCCAACGGTGGCCACCATCAGTTCCATTGATTTGTTATGGTTTTGTTTTTTGGTGTTTTTAACTCGTACCTATTTTACTTTTCAGTTCCCTTCATTTCTGTTTTTAATTTATTTTGCTACTTGCCAAACAGAAATCTAGTATCTGGACTAAAGATTTTAGTAAGGCACATATTAGCTCTATGCCTTGGAATTAATGTCACCTAAAACAATAAATGATTGGAATTTTCTTAAGAAGATGTGAAGAGACAACATCACACAAATAAAAGTTACGAGAGAACATATTCTGACCATTGCCATGGAAACCTGGCACTCTTAAACAGGAAAGAAATACAAAAACAAAGTAAAGCAAACACCGTAAACTGGAAGTTTAGAAAGGTCAGTGACCATCAGACTGGTAATCTGTTGTTAAGGCTGGAAAATGTCATAGTACTTAAACCCTCCAAGGAGACAGGACAGCATCTTGTAAGGAGAGTCACTGGGGTTTGATAAGATTAACGCTTAGTGAGTGATTCATTATTATTAAGTAGCGCACACAGTGGCAGCCACCGGGCGGTCACGTGTGCCCGCTACTCAAGAGAAATGAATATTCAACCTCTCCACTCCCACAGGAGTGGAGAGAGGTGAATATTCATTTCTCTTGAGTAGCGGGCACACGTTACCGCCCGGCTGCCAACGACTGACACAGTGAGCGCTATTACAGAGAAATGAATATTCACTGCCAGCACAGTGAATATTCATTTCTCTTTAGCAGCGGCCACAGGCTTTAGCTGCAGCAGCCGGCTCCTGCCTCCTGTGACCCCCTGCTCCACAGCTTCTGCCCCCCCTCCATCTTCTGGGAACCTCACTCAAGTAAAAGTCGAGAATGGCGTTTTCAGCACAAAAAAATGTGCTGAAAAACTCAGCTTATATTCGAGTATATACGGTATTTGGTATTGCAGCATTCAGAAATGTCTGATCTATCAAAATATAAAATCAATTTTTATCATATAATACATATTTATTTTTAATACAGATACTTTTTTGGAAAAAAAATACATGAAACATGAAAAACTGATTTTAAAAGCAGTTAATTTTCTGATAATCACTGCCCTTTAATTATAATCCATAGCTAAGGTAGATGACTTCTATAACAGACAAAACTGCTGTACAACCTCTTATCATTTTTTAACATTTTATGATAATGATATTACTATATTATTTTCGTAGTTACCTTTGGTTGAGAAGGGGGTGGTGTCCTGGGAGTCACCTGGAGGAAAGTAGAGACTGATAAATCTACCACTACAATATGCTTGAAGTTTTCATTGGTAAATGGTAACCAAATCACATTTCTAAAATGTTTATCTGTCATGGCAACTTCTCCATAGGTTAGTATTTGATCACATTTCATTAAATATACGGTTTGTTTTCATGAAAGAACTTACAATGTTCCTGAAGAAGTGGACAACAGGGTTGTCATCAACATGTCTTCCATGGGCATAGTAAGATCTCTGAGGGGAGGGAGAGAAGTAAGATCTCTGAGGGAGTGGTAGCTTGATCTGGACAGGTGGTAATCCTGTAGGAAAGAGCAAGACATATACAAAGTAATCAGATAGGTTTTCATTTATCAATTGATTCAGTGCATAGAAGGCCCAATGATATCAGTAAACAGTAATTCTCATATTTTAGTCTATCAGAAAAAATACTAAAAAAACACTTGAGAAATTGATATAAACATTTAATTGGAGACAATATTATAGGCTGTTTCCCAAAATGTAACAAGATATTGTACTCTTTTATCAACCACATACCCATGTCACCTGTACACTACAGAATCTCTAGAATCCCTCCTTAATGTGGTAACAGTCAAAACTCCTATTCTTGCTCAAATTTATTCTCGTCATGATTACTGCAACACTCTACTAATCAATGTTCCCCTCACTAAGCTCTCGTTCCCCCCACTAATCTATCCTGAATACAATATCTGTACTCACTTTTTTTTTGTCCCACCACTAAACTGATGCCTCCACCTTGTGCCAGGCATTGCCCAGGTTGACCATTTATTTTAGAATACAATTAGAAATGATCATTCTCACCCCCAAAGTTATCCACTATTCTGCACAGTCCTACATCTCCTCTCTCATCTCTACCATCTTACCGATGCTCTTCATTTTTTCTACAGTCTTCGGCTTACATCCTCCATAACTGGAATTTCCTGTTCCCATCTCCAAGACGATTTTGTGATCTACCAAATTCGATTTTTTGCAAAAAACGTATCAACCAAATACCCTGTGTTTTATCATCTTTTTACTAGCACTTGCTGTTTACTGTTACTTTTTTACAACAGAGTATTTTAATACATTTGTTTTACTGTGCTTTTCTATGTTTCAGTCTTGTGGTGGTGTGACCAATGTCCCTACAGGCTTGTTCACTGTGTGCATGGCTCATGTGTTTGTATTTAAATTCGATATCATCAGTTTCCTACATCCGCAGTTTTAAGTGAGCCTTGAATAAGTTGTTTGGGACTTACATATCAATGACATTTCAAAATACTGTCAGTAATCAATATGAGATTGATTGGTTTCCAATACTCAGAACCTCCACTGATCAACTGATATTTGCTTTGTCAGAGAAAGGAAGGAAGCAGTGTATGTGGTGGAACCCTGCATCTCCCATTCACAGTCAATTGGTGGAGGTACTATGTATCCACCCCCACTGATCTCATATTGATGACATGTCTTACAGACAGTACATCGTTATGAAAGTCCCGGATAACCTTTTCTATGTTATTCCTCAGAGCCTGATGCCTTCTTCCACTATCCCTCACATCTTGTAGTTTATTGCACTTGATATTTGTACTGTACATATACATATACTAGATGGTGGCCCGATTCTAACGCATCGGGCATTCTAGAGGCTGCTGCTGGGGTTTACGTGGAGGCCACCGGTCGGGGTACTTCTGCTGCGAGCAGCCAGGAGATGACCAGCTGGCGCCAGTCATCTCCCTGCTGCGTCGCCGCTGACCTCCATGCGGCAGATGGAGTCAACAAAGCAAAAGGTGGCTACTTTGAAGAACCTAGAATATAAGACATATTTTCAGTTGTTTCACACTTTTTTGTTAAGTATATAATTCCACATGTGTTAATTCATAGTTTTGATGCCTTCAGAGTGAATGAACAATTTTCATAATCAGAAAAATCTTTAAATGAGGTGTGTCCAAACTTTTGGTCTGTACTGTATATGTGTCACAATGACGTATATATATATATATATATGTATTCTATTTGTATATATCTATTCTTTCTATTCTTTATTAAACCTGTCAGTGTGATTTTACAGTATAGCCGGGGATGAATTGTCGGCTTTTCTAAAGGACACCGGTGCGTATTTCTCGCAAGTCACACGTGTGGTCCGTGTGTAATCCGATGTTTTCTCGCCCCCATAGACTTGCATTGGCGAGTCTCGGGCGTAATACGGTGCATATCGCAGCATGCTGCGGTTTCACTCGCACGTATAAAACGGACGAGAAAAAAATCAGATGATGGGAGCTGCCCCATAGATTAACATTGGTGCGAGTGCAATGCGATTTTTTCTCGCATTGCACGGGTCCGTATTTCTCGCTAGTGTGACTCCGGCCTCAAGCTGAACTAAAGTCAATAGCTAGTAATCACTGATAATAGATAGAGACATGCATACAATTTTAAGCTGAGCACATTTTAGCAGATTGACAAGCTTATTGTTATGTTTTGGAACTTAATTGAAAAATCTGCTTAATTACCTTCCCCTTCGTGTTAGGAAAGTGGAAGTGATATTGGGGCCTTATTTGCGTTGCTTCAGCCTGATGTATCGGTGCCAACATTGCTGGGACCTTTTGCAGCAAGCGAATGTAAATTGAATGATAGATGGCATATTTGCTTTATTATAACTTCTGAATTAATGATGGCGCTTATTGACATTTGCACAACTATCAAATATTACAGCCACGGAGTTGGAAATACACGCCAGTGACAGATCTGTCCTTTCGGTGCTGTTATAATGTCACCTTTTGTAACCGAGATGTGGGTTACAGAGATTAAAAGCAAGAAGCGTTTCAAAGAGAACGGGACCGATGTTAATAAGCGCCATTATCTACTTAGAAGGGTGACCCGAAGGTTGAACTTCCTCAGGAGATATCTATCTGGAATGTGCAATTAATTAAAGTTGTGATAGCTGAAATGCAATTTCTCTGACAAGATCGTCACCCTGTTCAGCAACATTACCTGCCATTGTGACAAATCCATTTGTGCAGAGTAATTGGGAATAATATCTATGGCTATAAAATGTTATTCACGTATCAATAGTAAATCCAATGTGTGTCATCCATTATCAGTTCTCTCCACACCCGAATGCCTGCTATGTGTGCTTACCACTTGTGGGAGCATTTCTAGAAGCAGGCCGCTGTGTGTGGGCATAATATAATATTACCTATTGATTAAAATTGTAAAAATACAGAATTTTCTATTAAACAAAAAATAAATGAGGTTATCTAGTTTGCTCAAGATACTGGCACATCTAATAGACTGATTTATTTTACAATAAAGCCATTAACGGGTTTTTCAAAGATTCTTTTTCTTTCGATACAGCGCCACTCTTGACCATGGGTAATGTATGGTACTACAATTCAGTAACATACAAAGTGAATGGCGCTAAGCTGCAATACCATGAATAACCAATAATCATGAGTGCCGCAGTTTTTGAAAGAAAGCAGCCTTGAGTTTCTAATCCTAGGCAACCCCTTTAAGAATGCCGCCAGAGGCTTTAAACGGCATCTGTCAGTAGGATCAACCATCCTGGGCCATTTATATGGGCATGTAGGTCACAGAAAGTTGAATAAAATTATACTTTGATATCTGTAATCCAATGTCTTATTCTAGAGATATCCCTATATATTTTCCTCATATGTAAATGAGCTGCTAAGGACTATGGGCTGGACACTGATCTCCCTGAGAATCTGCCTCCAGAGCAGGGCTGGCGTCAGCACCCGGGCAAGTTCCGGGGCCCTGAGCAGGCGGGGGGCCCACTCACAGTCGGGGACACCGGCTTGCTATGGGGGCCCGGTGCCTATGCCAGTAAAGGGGGCCGGTGCCTCGAGCAGAGTAGCGGCCGGTGAGGAGAGGTGAGTATTTCATTTTTTTTTATTTTATGTTTGGCGCAATATATGGAGACCATCTTATGGGGCCCATCATACACTGGAGCATCATATATGGAGCCCATCATACACTGGAGCATTATAAATGAGGCCCATTATATATGGAGCATTATATATGGAACATTACATGGGGCCTTTCATACACTGGAGCATCAAATATGGGGCCCATTATATATGGAGCATCATA
Source organism: Oophaga sylvatica (assembly GCA_033576555.1). Classification (NCBI taxonomy): domain Eukaryota; kingdom Metazoa; phylum Chordata; class Amphibia; order Anura; family Dendrobatidae; genus Oophaga; species Oophaga sylvatica. The sequence continues at coordinate 267,526,656 of JARQOD010000006.1, forward strand.
TATGGGGCCCATTATATATGGAGCATTATATGGGGCCCATTATATATGAAGCATCATTTGGGGCCCATGATATATGGAGCATTATATGGGCTCATTATTCTGTATGGAGCTCTATGTAGTGACCAAAATACTGTATGAAGCAATATATGGAGCTCATTATACTGTATGGAGCACTATGGGGTGCCCATAATACTACATGGATCAATATATGGGGATCATTATTCTGTATGGAGCACTATGTGGTGCCCATAATACTGTATGGATGACTATACGGTTTGTCTTTTGAGCTATTGTAGAATTTACAATAGATATCACTCATGTAATGTAAGAAGTAAGTGAAATGTTTGGCATTGTACTATGCCAATATTTCTCTGCCATATCTGTGCATCATGAATTGTGGTATGTATTAAAGGGTCCCATTGAGACTCTTTCTCCCGGGGCCCATGAAAACCTGGAGCCGACCCTGCTCCAGAGATTATTTTATATGAAAGGAGGCGTTCCCAGTATGAGACATGTAGATCAGGACAGCAGACTGTCAGTCATTACATAGCTGGCAACGCTTCCTTTCATATAAAATAAGCTCTGGAGGCAGATTCTCATAGAGATCTATGTCCGGCCCATAGATCTAACAGCTCATTTACATATAAAAGAAACATGGATTTCTCTAAAACAAGACATCAGTTCGCAGTTATCAAGGTGTCGTTTTATTCAATTTCCTCAGGTCTACATGGCGACATAGATGACTTAGGAGGGCTGATCCTACAGGAAAATGCCCTGTAAAATTAGCAATAGTTACCTCCATGGAATTAGTCTGTGGTTAAGACTGGGCTGCCTAGAGTTTACTACCTGCTCATACTTTTGATCAAGTCCATTTTCATGGCAATAAGGGCTAATGCTCAAAATCCTACCATGGTTTCTTGTATGGACCAGTCATGGCCCCTGAACTGAACCTACAGGTTTCTGTGTCTCAGGCATCCAGCAGTTGGACTATTAAATCAAATCTGGATGCTGTACCTCTACTTTGTCAACAGTTATGTCCAGCTTCGGCATAAAACAAATTGGGCAGATTTCTTCCACTAGGCATTTATAGTGAGACATAAAGCATTTATTTCTGATGGATTTTACGTAAATGCAACTGAAAAATGTGCCATGTCTAGATATTATACAATGGAGGTATTCTCTACTGGTGGAAGTGTTGAAGGGGAGAATGTCTTTGTAGTAAGGCGATATATGGAAGTACCATCTGGTGGCATACATATAGCAATGGTACCATACTGTGGAGCTCCATGGATCTAGGCCGACAGCTCTTCAGTGCCCTTGGCACCAACATCAGATATAAAAGCAATAGCCAAAATGTGACAATCGTACATCATTATCTGCAGAGATATTGTCAGTGCTTCTTTGTGATGGCCTTTTTTGTAAAGTAAAACCATATTAGCTATACGGTCCATGTCACTTACCTGATGACGGGTCGGATGTCACTTTGTATGCATGTATAGAAATATCAAACATTAGAACTGATAAAATACCAAACTCCAAAATCAGAGCAAATATGTTGCTTTCATTTTTTCTATTACAAGCTTGGCCCGTGTGAAATTTTCGCACTTTGGTCGTCGGGGTCGCAGGCAATTTCAGAAAAAGCAAGCTGGTCAAATATAAATGTATATTATGAGATGATGAACACAGACAGGTATTTATATATGTAGATTGGTAATAAAATAAATTGGTTTGATAAGTAGAGGCCAAAAAATGTCTTCCAGTTGAGGTGCCACCTGCAGATCATTGTGTCTTTCTGCGGGTTTATGAAAATGAATGTTTAAACTGTATTTAGTGATAAAATCATGAATGTGTGGCTTGTTTGGCTCTTTCTTGCTGAAGGGGCAAGTTTACCTTTCAAATGGTGTATTATTTGTGTGTGTGGGCGAAGTAATCAGCGAAAAAGCAGTGCATGTATACAAATGTGTTTGCATATGTGACTCAACATTTGTGTGTGTGGGACGAAGTAATCACCGAAAAAGCAGTGCATGTATACAAATGTGTTTGCATATGTGACTCACCTGCAGTGAAGTGTACAATCCTACAATGTGCCTGAAATAGGCTGAGCAAGCACTTGAACAAGCTGGAAAGACCACAAAGCAAATGTTTGGATATGTTTGTGATGTCTGTAAGCAGCTTTGTAGTAGTGTGTTTTGAGGAAGTGTGCTGCCACCTGCAGGTCATTTGACCTTTGAAATGGTGTATCATTTTTTTGTGTGGGTGGAGTATGAACGGAGTAAGTGTGCAATTCAATAGGCAGTGCATGTTTACAAATGTGTTTGCATATGTAACTCGCCTGCAGTGAAGTGTGCAATCCTCCAATTTGGCTGAAATAGGCTGAGAAAGCAGTTCGGCAAGCTGGAAAGCCCCCAAGGCAAATGTTTGGATTTGTTTGTGATGTCTGTAAACAGCTTTGTGGTAGTGTGCTTTGGGGTAGTATGGTGCCACCTGCAGGTCATTTTTTCTTACTGCAGGTTTATGAAAATTAATGTTTAAACTGTATTTAGTGATAAAATCATGAATGTGTGGTTTGTTTGGCTATTTTCTTGCTGAAGGGTGCAAGTTTACCTTTCAAATGGTGTATCATTTGTGTGTGTGGGTGCAGTATGAACGGAGATACAAAGTAATCACCGAAAAACAGTGTTTAGAAATAATAGACTAGATTATTATTTCTAATACCATTATTACACATGTTCCAAAATCTATTATTAAATGACATCTAGAATTGTGCAAGGAACAGTTTTACCATAAGATTATAGAACATCGGTGCTTACATTTGATGATTTCATTTCCACTTATGTATTTTTACCCAAGAAAAGTGAATAAATATGAAAGAAAGATGTATTGAATATCAAACTGGCAGTGAAATCTCTCTAGAGTGTCATTAGCAGATGATGAGTCCACTTTTACAAATTGTTCCGTGCCCAGCTACAAGAGGCAGCCAATGGGGCAGGGATCCAGAATGGTAAAAAGCAAAAACAGCCCTGCAAGAAGTTTTATCAAGTAATATTCAGAATCAGATACGTTTTATCCTTTCAGCCCAAATGTCTAACTGATTGCACCGTCTCATTTTCTTATTCAGAGATCAGCACTTTCAAGTTAGTTCAGATCTCGTTCTTTTTCTTGAGAACTAATGCACAGCCGCTGAACATTCCCCTCCCTTCAAAGAAGGCGAAAAACAGGAGGCTGAGAAATCATTACTGAACTGTGTGCTAATACCTGGAAACAGTAGGAAGAGAGCATTACACATGTGGCCATGAATGCTTTTTATTTATTCAAGATGCTGTTTCTTACTTTGAGTAATGGAGATTATGTGCCTTTTACTCATTTGATTACATCTTTGAAGTCTAAGGAATAAGATACAGACAGAAAACCTTTCATATTTAGAGAAAAATTATGCACAGAACTCAACGAAGAGAAAGGGAAGAAAAGTAGAGAGACGGGGAGCTACCGTAGTATATTGCAGAGGAACATCAAGCTTCTAGCCACATTGTTCGCAACGGTGGTCCATCCAGACAGTTCTTCAACTTCCCTTGTTAAGATGTGCTCCAAAACATTAAGATTGCCAATGCTTGGAGACCCCCCAAATTACCAGACATAAAGTAAATCACTTACCAAATTGATAGTACGAGTTATAACAATCCCGTAGTACAGGATTGAAACACATTCCACTATCATTTCAATAAAGCACTTTACATCGTTACTACTCTTCTGGATGTTGTCTGCCATCTCAGGAGTTTCCAGTATCGAAAAAGTGGTCAACTTCCTGTTTTATAACATATTTTACATATTAGGTAAGGGAATAATGTGGCTGTCATTTTTCCTATACATAGTTAAAATTGTACTGGAAAAAAAAGTATAAATAGCACATTTTGTAATTGATTTTGTATTTCTAGTGGATTAAAAAAATCAAAACATATTCTAGAAAAGAAAAGGGGAAGTATGTAAAACATGACCTATTTTTTTGTTCCTTCCTATGGACCCGATTTGGCAAAAAAATTGAAAATGACAAACATATACAACACAAAAGATAGTGGAGTAGTTACAGTGAACTGTATATGTATATTTTTCTAATTTTCCATCTGTAGATAAGTAATCTAGGTAAGTGGACTACCAAACAAATTTACAATTGTAGGGTCAGCAACGTAGGGCGTATTGATAAAAATTAACTTTTAATTTAAAATATTAAAAAGCATAAGGCTTGTGATATGCAAAATACAATATACAAATAGACCCAGATAGTTTAAAAATGACCATCATCTGTCTGGGTTACACTAGCATGTATTTGCAAGCATTGTGATACTCATCTAGGTGATGTATAATTCTGTGTAGAAAAATAATAGGAACAATCTCACAGTGTGATCAGGCGGTATCCAATAGAGGTAGATCCAGGTCAGATCCCTTATGCCAGATACATCAAGCTCTATAAATTCTACCTGGTCAGGTATCTCCTTCTCAACACTTATGTGGGAATTATGAGCCCCAGCAGTTATATTAAACCCAATTCTCCCCTGCTGGGTCAATGGCGAAACGCGTTGGGAGAATTACGGGCATTCTTATTATTGATCCCTTGGAGACCTATTGAGGGTAATGTGTGGCTTTTTTAATGACAATGTCCCCCCTCCTCTCTTCTACCCAGCTTGTAGAATGTGATCTATCCAGCAGAAGGGATCTGACTTGGATCTACCTCTGTAGGACACCACCTGATCATACGGTGTGATTGTTCCTATTATTTTTCAACACGTAAACCAGATAGGTGATGCTCATTTTTAAGCTATTGTGTGCCTATTTGTATATTGTATTTTGCATATCACAAGCATTATGCTTTTTAATTTTCCATATGTTCTTCGACCTCATAACATATTAAATATTTTTCTTTGTATACGTTAGACCAAGGTGAGATTTTCTGCAGTCATATATGCGGTGAGGTCGCACCCTATAAGATTTGTTAAAATGTCATTATTATATCTTTGCCTTGTAATGCTCCCTTGAAATTGGGATTATAATAGAAGACATAATAAGACCACCGAAGTACAAATCTTTGAGCGTTGGACTGAGAAGCTGAGATGTGGTGTTCGTGGCCATTATGGGTATACCAGCCACCTATCTAATCTATCTCCTGCCACAGTTGCTAAAAGTAAAAAAAAAAATACCAGTTTACCCTTTTCCAGCTCATGTCACGTAGGGTAAAACATATTGCTAGATACATAATTAGTGATTCACGTATAACTCGCACTGAACATGTGAATGCCTTCTAATTAAGCACGAGAATGCTTAATTTTGAGATAAGTACTATATAAAGAGGGTAATTCTGCTTTAGTAGGAGTTATTTAACCTTTATCAAGAATGATAAGGTAATTACACTTTGTCATGTCATTTAATCGAGGTTAACAGGCTCACAGTTTAATTGCATCGTGTTACTGCAACAGTGACAAGGGCACTGGGAAAGGAGCCGCTTCTACGCATTAATGTGGTTATTCGAAAGGACAACAGATGAAACTTATTAAAGGAAATACAATGGGCAACTGCTTCAGTTTTCTGGATTTAAGAATTTGTTATTGAATTAAGATGTCAGATTTAAAGCCATACAGATGGGCAGGGCCACCATGGCCATCATGAAATTTACTAAAATTTGTACAAGAAATTGGACTGGTCTAGTGGAATGCCCAAAGATGCTCATAATACTTAGATAGCAAATATGTCTCCATGCAAATGGAGATACTGATTGGGCTTTTATCCTAAGTCATATTACAAGACTCGTTAAAGGGTTGATTGTGACTTGTAGGATCGCTACTTCCAATAGGTGGCGCTATAGAGTACAAGTCCTCTTTTTTTGAAGAGGCAATTTGCATATTAAATTTCCCAGAGGAGCATTGCACGGCGATTAAGCCTCCTTACCTCGACACGCCAGAGCTGGTATGTCACTCTCCACAAGGAGAAACCTTACCCCTTAGACCATAATCTATTAAGAAGAGTGCACCTTTTAAGCAAATGCGTAAGATGTGGGAAATGTATTAGGATCTGTCTATCAACGCTGGTCTAAAGCAAATGTACCCAAATTTTCTTTAGCTTACTATTTAAAACCTTAGAGAAAACTTAAAGAAAGCTTGTCATTACAAATGACTTTTCAGAACAATCTTTCATATGCATGTATTAGAGGAGTACCACTATATTTAATTTCTGCAGGTTCTCTCTAATTTTCAGTTGACTCTGAGCTAGTGAATGGAGACTAGCTGCTATGATATCTCCCATACACAGCACACACAGAAAATTTGATTTTTGTTGTTTTTTCCATGTGTAGCACCACAGTCAGGCCGGTTTTACACGTCCTGATATTTCCGGTACCGGAAAAAACGGTACCGGAGATATCTGTCCGTGTCTCGTGAATGGTATTTTTGCGGCACACGTGTGGCAACCGTGTGCCGCATCAGTACCACACGGATAGCCGGGGAAGTAGCGCTACAGAAAGCGCTGTTCCCAAGGGCATGTGCTAAAAGCGGCTTTCATCCATTCTCCCTTGCTTGCGCTGCTCACCGGCAGAGCAGGGGAGAATAATGACAGCCGGTTTCAGCACAAGCCGCCGGGGACCAGCAGCTTACTGTAGCGCTACTTCCCTGACGGCCGTCCATACACATGGAGGACAGTGTGAACCGTTCTCCGTGTGCACGTTTTGTGGACCGTGCTGCTGGAAAAAAAACGGACATGTCAGCGTGTTTTGCTCACGGACACGCGGTCTGTGAAAACACGCTGACTTGTGCAAAGACTCATTCATTTGAATGGGTCTACTTGTGTCAGTGTCTCCAGTACATGAGAAAACTGTCACCACACGCACCGGAGACACTGACGTGTGAAACGATACGATACGATACACTTTATTGATCCCGGGGGGAAATTACAGTATTACAGCAGCAATACAAACAGCAGTACATAAAATATTAGGACACAAATCTTGCACAGGTGTACCAACATTACATAATAAATAAAAGTGTGTAGTTCAGGTATATATAAGATAATGTTAATTGACATTAGTACACCAGCCATCAGTCATTATTTTCTACCACCCGTTAGGAAATTATTATACATCCCCATAGCAGTAGGTACAAACGATTTCCTGAATTTCTCCTTCTTGCACCTTAGTAGGATTAGACGGCTGCTGAATGTGCTCTTCTGATTCAAGAACAGCTCATATAGTGGGTGTGTTTATTGTTCATTATTGCCCTACACTTCTTCTGAATTCTATCCTCCAATACCTCCTCAAAAGAGTCAAGATGGAGGCCAACAGCTGCGCTTGCCTTCTTGATAAGTTTGTTGAGTTTATTAGCGTCAGCTACTCGCACACTACTGCCCCAGCAAATGATAGCAAAAAAGATGGCGCTTGCTACAACGGACTGGTAGAACATCTCCAGCATTTTACTGCACACATTGAACGACCTGAGCTTCCGCAGAAAGTACAGTCTGCTCATTCCCTTCTTGTAAACCTTTTCTGTATGACACCTCCAATCGAGTTTACTGTCAAGGTGAACCCCCAAATATTTGTAGCTCTCAACAATCTCAACCTCCTGGCCAGCAATGGTGATTGGTATGTAATCTTCCTTTTTCCTTCTATAACTCACCACCATCTCCTTTGTTTTCTTTACATTTAGTTCTAGACAGTTAGTCTGACACCAATCCACAAAGTCAGAAACCACCCTTCTATATTCCTCCTCCACCCCGGCCCCCCCACAATGCCCCCTACAATCACGGAGTCATCTGAGAATTTTTGGAGGTGACAAAAATCAGATTTATACTGAAAGTCAGCTGTATACAATGAGAAGAGGAAGGGTGACAGCACTGTACCCTGAGGGGCTCCCACACTGCTCCGTACACTGCCAGATACCACCTCCCCCATCCTTACAAACTGCGGCCTGTCAGTCAGGTAGTCACTTATCCAGTTCACCATCCCCTCATCTACCGCCATAGCAGTCAACTTATTACGTAGTAAGAGCGGCTGTAGGGTATTGAAAGCACTAGAGAAGTCAAAGAACATAGCGCGCACTGCAGTTCCATCATTGTCCAAGAACGAATGCATTGTATGTAGCAGAGACGCTACAGCATCATCCACCCCCAATCTCTGCTGGTACGCAAACTGCAGGGGGTCAGTGTAGGCCCTCACCCTCGGGCACAAGTAGGCGAGTATTATTCTCTCCAAGGACTTCATAGCATGCGATGTTAAGGCCACTGGACGATAGTCTTGTAGGGAAGTTGGAAAAGTGGTCTTAGGAACCGGCACCAGGCAGGTGGTCTTCCACAGTTCTGGTACCCCCTGTGATTGAAGGCTCCAGTTAAACAGGTGCTGGAAGACAGTACACAGTTGGTTGGCACATGCTCTGAGGACATGTGGGCTGAGGCCATCAGGCCCAGCTGCTTTGCCAATAACAAGTCTGCTAAACTGTCTTCTCACGTCGCTTTGGGAGACAGTTAAGGCAGGCAGCTTATCCCCCAATGTCAATGCTGCAGATCTTTTCCCAGATCCATCCTGGATCCGGGAAACCGGCCTCAGATGTAGTAACATCAAATAGGATAGTTTACTGCAGGACTTAGCAGTGTAGCTGTGAATCAAACTCTTGCAGGATAACACACTAGAGTTCACCCTAGAATACAAGTCAGAGGCATAGCTACATTTGTGTCTGTCTCTAACTCTGCTAATCTCTACTTTGCCTCCCTAGACTTTTTAATAAGCAGCAATTTAATTTGACTTTCCTGTTATGACTAAGATGGATTTTACCACTTTTTAAAGGAAATTATGAGATGAAAAGGCAGGGGCAAGGAGAAGTATCTTCTAAGTAGTGAAAGAAGCATATTTTTGGACACTAAACAAAAAGCTTTCCTAAATTTTAACTGGCAGGGCAATCCATTTATGTATACTAGTAAAAAAATGTGTACGGTATATCCAATTTGTATTAAATTTTGGTAATCCATTGATGCTCTGACACTAGGTAGGTTTTAACATTAGAGAGTGTAGTTACTGTCCCAAATGGGTACACCTTGCAGTGGTGGGACAGCTTTATTCTTTTTTGATAAAAACCATGTTTACTAAGTACCCTATGTTAATTATTTAATGCACTTGCTTTTTACATATTTATTTTCATTATGGTATATGCACACCTTGTTTTTTCCTTTGGTTTTGACGCTCTTATTATGCAGCACTTTAGACCACATTAAATGGGGATATGATTATAAAATACTTTTCCATACACACTTCAATATACTTGTGGGGTTGTCCACGACTTAAGAATTGATCACCTACCCTGACGAGATATAAAGTGCAATAGTCAGCAGTGACTACTAAGCAATGTATGGGGCTGCAGTCTTCTGCCCAGTACATTGCTTATATCCATCCACTGCCAGATCAGATTTACACTGACCAGTGGGAATATTAGGGTGACCCTTTACTACACCTCCAGTAATCTATTTTATGGATAGGTCATCAACTGTTAGAACCCGGCAGAGTAGGATTACTGACATCAGCCATTGTAAGATATCGTTGGATTCTGCCCTTCGGTTCTAGAAAATGTAATACATTATTAGAGAGGGTTCTCATCCCAGTACTTTATTGAGGATAAATATTTCTTAAATGTACAAAACTTAACAGAAAAACACATACAGACTAAATATTATTTAAGTAAATGATGTTTAAAAGAAGCACCATATTACATAAATGTGGCATTTGACCTCTTTTCATTGACTTCTGGGGTTGAAAAAACGATTGGGTAGTAGGGTAAGCACAAAAAGTCTATATGTTGACTTATTTTCATAAATGTAATACATACCAGTTTCTGTATGATGCCCGTTATTCAATGGTCCAGTGAATAGCTGTCCTCTCATGTCACTAAATCTGATGACTGGAGGCCTTGTGCTACCCACCATACAAAGTGATTCTGGTACCAAAATATAACTTACCATCTTATTCTTAAAACTGTAGCAATTCTCGCTTCTGCTGCCTGTAGCATCAACACTGGTGGCACTTGGAACAACTGGACCACCTATCAATGCCCCTTCCTTTGAAGACCTAAGCTCATGGCATTACTAACATTTGGCAACAGGGTCAAGTCAATCTTTTGGAATCAGTTAGAACTGTAAGCTTGGCCTTTCTTTTAGGACACTATCAATGCAATGTGACATTATGTATAACAAGGTATATCTGGTACTTGATAACAACCTGTAAGGCAAAATTGGCAGCAGCAACAGTAAAGAATTACTGGCATTGAACATTGCTAATTATTATTGGGTTTCTGCCTCTAGATCAGTGTTTCCCAAACTCCAGTCCTCGCGGACCCCACGGGTCATGTTTTCAGGATTTCCTTTGTATTGTGCAGATGGTGGAAGCATCATCAAGGCATCAGGAATTCTCTCACCTGTGCAACACTATGGAAATCCTGAAAACTTGACCCATGGGGGCCGTGAGGACTGGAGTTTGGGAAACACTGCTCTAGATCCATCAAACTAACATCATGGCCTTCAGTTGATCACTGGCTCCTACCATACTACTGGATTGTTGATCAGTCATTTTTAAATATATATAAAGTCATGGATTTAGGAGGTTTGATAATTAAAAAGTAACCAAGTAAAATAATTCATATTTAACAATTATTTAATTTAATATGACCTTAGTTCTGCCATCCCAGACAAAGGGAGAGGTCATACAAAAATGGTAGTGTAACGTCACTTCTGTATAGCTGTGATTGTTTTATGACTGAATTAATGGGAAACAATCATCAAAAAATGGCCTTTTGTGTAAATCAGTTTTTTGTGTTACAGGTATTTAAAAAAAAGTTGGTTTTTTTTATCATCCCAATCTTTATTAAAAAAAGAAAAAACAAAATTAGCAATCTTGAAATTTTCACACTGGCCACTGGGGCTTGTTTTTAGACCCATACTTCCTGTCCTTTAAGGAAAAGTTTTCAGCAGGCTCCTTACCACCAGAGGCAGGGTTACAGTGACAAGTCTATACCTACACACGTGGTCAAAATTGTTGATACCCCTCGTTTAATGACAGAAAACCCACAATGGTGACAGAAATAACTTGAATCTGACAAAAGTAATAATAAATCAAAAATCTATGAAAATGAACAAATGAAAGTAAGACTGCTTTTCAACCATGCTTCCACAGAATTAAAAAAAAAAAACTCATGAAATACGCCTGGACAGAAATGACGGTACCTCTGAAAATAATGTGACAAAACGGACATGTTAAATCAAGGTGTGTCCACTAATTAGCATCACAGGAGTCTACAATCTTGGAATCAGTGAGGGGAACTGTATAGAGAGCTACAGATACTCACTGTGCTGTTTGCTGACATGGTGTGTATCACACTCAACAGGGACCAGAGGAAGCAAAGGAAAGAGTTGTCTCAGACGGAAAAATGAAGCATATCAAGAAAAGTACACTATCCCTACTGTGAAACATGGAGGAGGCTCTGTTATGTTCTGGGGCTGCTTTGCTGTATCTGGCACGGGTGTCTAGAATCTGTGCATGGTACAATGAAATCTCAAGACTATCAAGGGATTCTAGAGAGAAATGCGCTGCCCAGTGTCAGAAAGCTTGGTTTCATTCGCAGGTCATGGATCTTGCAACAGGATAATAACCCAAAACACACAGCTAAAACACCCAAGAATGGCTAAGCGGAAAACATAGGACTATTCTGAAGTGGCCTTCTATGAGCCCTGACCTAAATCCTATTGAGCATCTTTGGAAAGAGCTGAAACATGCCATCTGGAAAAGGCAGCCTTCAAACATGAGACAACTGGAGCAGTTTGCTCTTGAAGAGTGGGCTAAAATACCTGTCGAGAGATGCAGAAGTCTCATTGATAGTTACAGGAATGGTTTGATTTCAGTGATTGCCTCAAAATGTTGTGCAACAAAATATTAAGTTAAAGGTACCATCTTGTCTGTCCAGGCCTTTTTCATGAGTTTTATTTTTTTAAAATTCTGTGGAAGCATGGTTGAAAAGCAATGTCTGACTTTCATTTTCATAGATTTTTGATTTATTATTACTTTTGTCAGATTCAAGTTATTTCTGTGACCATTCTGGGTTTTTGTCAATAAACGAGAGGTACCAACAATTTTGCCCATGTTTGTAGCTGATAAAGGATCCACCAACCACAGTAGGTGATGGTACAGCTGACCCTGCTCCTCCTCTCTTCATAGTGACCTACAAACGGACTCATTACATGCTTCAATCCAAAAAGAGGGTTGGGGTGTAACTTTGTGGCTAATGTCCATATATACCCTGAAACAACCGGAAGTTAAGAGTCTAAAAACCCTTAGTGGCCAGTGTGAAAATTGCAAGATTTTTTTTTATCTGTAATATGTAAAAAAAATTCTAATAAAATAAATTCAAACATAAAAGTCTGCTTAAAACAATATTCCGGTGATAGCTTCACTGTAAGTCAATTCTGCATGTCTGTGGGGCTGCAAATATGAGACAACTCCGTAAATACCCGATTCACTCCGCCATACTTCTGTGTTGAGTCTCACGTTTATTGGCCAGACATATACATTTTGCTCACAAGCTTAAAAAGAGAGATCCATTTTGTACATATTCATACATTCCCAGACAAATGAAAACATCAGCAAATCTGATTGTCAGCGTTTTCAAACCGGCAACAGTGTAATAAAACTATCTCTTCTTTGAACCTTTTATTTTTCCAAGGCATACCGTACTTTGTACCTGGTAGCATGGCAGCAGTACGTCAGACAATACTTACCTTGTTACATTATCCATACCTAAAATACTCGGTTAGGATGAGATATGTAGAAGTTTTAGTTTCGGGAGATGACAGAAAGCAGAAAAAAGGCAGGTACCGGACGTGTATTAGTATACATGTGGACTTGTGGTCATCTAATGTATATATGGAACATATTTGTGTGATTGATTCGTTTTTATATCCGTTTATTTAGTTGGTTCTTTAGAATCATATCGAGTCATTAGAATTTCAATCAAAAATGACATAATCCAAGCTAATCTCAAATGTGAAGCAGATTACTTTAGGAAACTACCTGCTTAATGTCATTCACAGGGAGTTCATCATATTCTATCCCCCCATCATCACGTGCACGTGGATGGATTTCTATGAAGAGGAGCACCAACTCTGCCATATATTTTCCTAGATTGACCACACTGTAATCTATATATGCCATATATATATAGTGTAGCCAAATAAGAGCATCTGATGTAGAGAGTCAGCTTAGTGGAAATTTATCAGCTATATTTTTTCCTAACAACAGATATTAATATTCTATTTTTTCTAAATCGGTTTTAATTTTCTGATGGTAGATTTTTTATATTTTCTATATAGGATTATGTGAACAACCATCTTGCTTGAACTGCAATTCAAGAGAATCTGTCAGAAGCTATGTAGTCTGAGGACAGTAAGGTGTCAGGGTTAAAACACTGAATTCAGGGATATGTCACTTATTATGCTATGTGCTATTCACATATAATGAAGGTTTTATCACCAAGACATTATCACTGCCTGAACTACAGCTCACGCGCCTGTTAGACCAACCACACCCCCTCCTCTGATAAGCAGCACACCTTCCATAGACATGCACATAGTGTGCTGAGGGTGGGGTTAGCTTTTCAGCTCTGCTGCATCGAAAATCTCTAACTGCTACACCCAGTAAATTAAGTAATACATAATTGAAATCGGGGTATATTTTTCTACATCATGCTGCTCTCAGAGGAGATAGGAATAACCTGGTGACAGATTCCTTTTAACAGTATTCAGAGATATGCTTTACAGCAGCCTCACATCAGAGTCTGGAGACATTAGCTTGTATGGAAGAATTTCCTAGGCATGCTCTGTGACCTGTGCAGAGGTCACTGCGCAGGAGAGTAATAGAATACTGTGGTTCAGTGTCATCTATGTTTTGATGTTAATCTTCGTTGTATCCCTTTTGTACGGATAGTGATAACTACTAAAAAGTGATCTCCTATAGAGCAGGAAGTGTCAGACTACGAGGTTAAGCGGTCAAAGAGAAAACTGCAACATTATAGGATTTCTTTTTTAATGTAGAAAAAAAATACCAAAAACTGTTAAAAAATGTGTTCACCATGAAACTTGATTTAAAATAGAAAATCAATTACTGGCAATGTAAAATATTGTGGAAAAAAATATTCAATTAACTATTTTAGAGAGATGATGTTAAGTATTTTCCATCCTTCTAAATCTAATATGTGGAAACAAATTAAAGTTTCAGATATTAGTCCAATAATAATGAAAAATAAATATTAGTACATTAAGGAACAAAAATGAAGAGGCATTTAGTAAAAAAATAATTTTCTAATAAATGTTTATTATAGTTTAACATTCAAAGCCAAGACATAATTATAAAGAATCATAAAACACGGAATTCAGTACACAATGCTATGATTTAGAGTCGGAGATTAGTACAATGTCCTTATTCAGATCTACTCATCTTACATTAGTAATGCAGATACATACAAATACTTCAGTTATACTATATACTGATTATAGATACTGATCTGCATTATTTAAAACACTGTATCCAAGAATAAATCACTTTACCAGTTTTAGATAACAAAAAATAAAATCATATAAACCTTCTGAAGGGGTTTTCCGAGCTTATATAAAATACATAAAAAGTACCTTAATCTTTCTGAATGCTCACCAGATGATGGTTTTCATGATCATTTACATTCTTTATAACTACAGGTGGGATTACCAATATGAATTAGTGACACATTACTCTGCTGTTTCGACAATTACTTGATATTGCACTACCTGCTGCCCAGCATGTGAAACACAATCCTTCCTGAGACAAGGGGAAGGAGAAGGACAGGGAGACATAGTCATGTAATTGTATGTGGGAGTGACTTACACAGAAGCATTTCAGCTACAGACACTACATTAGTAAGTGATCCATCTTTCTGTGGTTAGAGTATCTCCACAGCATTTTTTTAACGATCGGAAAACCCCTTTAATATACTGTACATAAGCATAGTAATAGATGTATCACAAAGTGAGTTAGTATGTCCCACCGAATGGCTGCTTCACAAGCATAGCAGAAACTTCTTTTAATTTTGGAGGACAGAACAAATAAAGTACGACAATGTTTTTTTTTTTTTTTAATACCAGGGACACAACCACTTGCTACAGCAAGGATAGGAGACGCAAACCAATACCGAGCAGATAATGGCGAATAGCAAGATAGTGAGTGACTCCTTAATAATCAAATGACTCACTTGACAAGGTTGAAGGTTTCACTACAGTTCAAAATGAGAACCAGCACTTTAATTAAGGTCAGAATTGGCTGGGTCAGCATTAATGGGTGCAACAACTACATAGCAACCCCGACAATAAAACAATATAAAAAACTCTAGCAATATATTAAGTATAGTTGGTCGCATAGCAAAAATTCAATCATCTAAAAAAGAAATCGCAATTCAACTGTTTGAATCTGTCTAGTAGTTTTTCATGCAGAATCTACCACCTCATCAATACTCTTAACGGGATCTGGCTGTGTACTTACTAGAGTGGTAGTGAGAAAAATTCACATTTTAGCCAATTTTCATTGCATCGCAGTAAACACTGCCAAGTCTACGTGGCCCATCACATCAGACCATAAAGATGCTAGTAAAGGCTTGAGACAGACTTAGGGTTATTATCCCAGCCAGGCACTTGTGTAAGCTTACATGTACTTAGAATTGGTTAGATAAGTTTGCATTGTGCCCTGAGATTATACATATGAAGATATTCAGATCCCAAAGTGGAATAAAACTACCTGAGTACTAACCCAATCCAAGCATCATCACGGGCATATAAGGAACACATTGTGTCTGGTGAACCGATGGGTAATATCCTACAATATAGCTGTCATTGTCTAGATGCAATTGAATGCAGAAGAGTGCACAAGAAGTTAAATGGAAACTATTCCATCATTTGGCAACAATCTTGTTGAAGGATTCCTACGTTTAGAACAGAACAGCATGAAAGTATTCTAATACATAATGTATAAGTTGGTTAGCACACTCGGGCACAGTGTAGGACACGTGCGTGTGCCTGCGGATTGGCTTTTCAGAAGCTCGAAACTACAAATTAGAGCTTTTAGAAGACAGCACGTCTTATTAGCTGTCAGCGCGTCCAAGCAAGATCGACCACTTGCGTAAACAAGAGAGCAGCTTGTGTCGTGCATGTCCGCAATATTGTTAGTTGTCTCCTCAACAGACAAGTTCTAATTAAATCTTGTTAATTCATTGCCTTTCCCTATCACTTACTGCTGAACTGGAAACACTAAAAGCATAAACACAAAAGCCAGAATATCATTTCCAGTTTTTCATTAATTTGATCTTGGCTGTAGGACACATTGGCAAGAACAAGCCTTACAGAACGTACGGCAAGAAATAACACATATCGCTCATATATGGCAGAAAACGATTCATATACATGAAAAGGTTATATTCCTATACACCAATCGCTAGCTCTAGAGTCGACAGCTCTAAGGATTGTGGAATATGGTACAGCTAACGCCAGGGCAATAACGGAGAACACTGCACCATCTGTAGCCCAACACTTAAGCATATGACAAATAGGCAGCTTGTAAATGCATGTACCCGTATAGACGCCCTACACACTGGAACCTACTTCATCCTCTGAACTGTGACAAGTCACTAATAACCTACTCTGTACCAAATTAACTATATTCACAAGGTCGGCAAATGAACATTTGTCTATCCCAATCAATAAGATATAGTGGGAGTGATTGCCTGGACAGTAATGTAATGATAATAATACTAGTTAGGTGGAACACAGACTTGATTCCTAATTCCAGGTAAATTATGTATCTACAAAATTGCTAGTTGAGCTTAAACTTTTAGGATGTCTTTTATTGGTGTCTTTATTGAGAATGTGCCATCATTTTTGCTGAGTAATTTCCTACTATTCTATACTAATTTTATTGTATATCTTAACCAGCGGCCAGAAATGATTTTCTGATACAAAGCTCCAAATCCACTGCACAGGCAGAGTTACATTTTAAAATGCTGATTACCTTCAGCTCCTCACTGAAAACTGTTAAAGCAATATTGTATCTCGGATTCATGCTGCCCAAACCATAGGGATCGAGAATTGGAGCCTAGATACGCGATTGCAGCCAATTTTGTAGTTCTATGAAATGCTACAACATTTAAGAGAAAACGGTGTTTGAAGATCCGGTTGGGGACTAGAGGGAGAGAAAAGAGGAGTCCAGTCTCATGCCTGGGCCAGCTTATCCCACTCTGATCCACATGATTGAGAGGTCTCTAACATGTATGTACATAGGGACAGACCTATCGATTGTTAACTAGAGCAGCGGGAGGAGAAGCCACCTGGGAAAAACTCTGGACTAGTCTCCTCTCTCCCTGTAGTTCCCAGCTGGCTCTTCAAGCTATGTCCTCTGAATGCTCCGGCGTTTCAGAGAACACCGCAGTTGGCAACAAGCACGCATCCAGGCTCCGATTCATCCGGACCGTGGTTTGGGCAGTACGTCTCGAGAGACAAGTTCCCATTAATACATTAAACTCAATTTCTAGTAAACTCTCAGGCTCCCTTTATTGATGATTACAGGCTGACAGGGTTTTATCATTTAACTCTACGGTTAAATTGCACACCTAAACATGTATCATCTTACAAGAAATCCATGGTTAAAGTGGATACATTAACCTTAAGGCCCATATGGTCAGTCTATTAAATCGTCTTAGGGCTCGTGCAGATGACACGAGTGCAATCTGACAAAACATTGGATCACACTCGGACCAATGTTAGTCCATGGGGCCGTGCACATGCCTGATTTATTGTTCAGGCAGAGCCTGTCTTAGGCAACAATCGCTGCATGAACAAGTTTGATCCGATATTCGGATCGCCCTCGGTCTTGCAAGTCAATGAGCCCTTGGAAACTATCAGACTCCACTTGCTGACTGGCTTGACAGACTGATAGAATGGAGAATCAGATCATACTACGTGGAACCTCTGCTCAGTGTCATTTGCATGATCGACCCAATTGTCTTGGATGAGAGACTACATGGCCGTCTGCTCCTGCTCTTATAGTCATTCCCTACTATTCTACATCTTCTCTACTTTGAAGTCTTGACACTATAAGGACATGTTATAGACTCAGCTTGTGTAGCAGGTCCATGTCCTTGTGGTGACCTTGGCTCTGTACATCAAACAGCATTTTATTCCAAGCCTAATGATCACATTGTAACCTGCACCTTCCTCTGTACACAACTGCTTGTGTCATCTTGTATCACAGCCCCATTGTCCTTGCACATCTTGTCTTTGCCATGTCTGACACTACCCAGATATCAATTGCTTCTATACAGAAAAAATATTAAATTGCTCTTTTACAAATACTTGATATTCGGAAAAGGCTCAAAGAATATCATCTTAGTCAGTTAAAGGTCATTTTCCTAGGGACGTGGCATTCACTGCTTTATTCCTAGTCTCAGGAAAGTGTAAAAGATTTTTTTAATATATACATTTTAAATAGTAATGAAACTATTGTGTTTGCTAAATCATGGGCCGGATCGGCATTTTTCATGCTTTTATCATAAAGTTAAATTATGGTCAAATTATGCAAAGATGCATTTAAGGAGCTTTAATATTTGGCTTCACATAAAAATATCAAATGTAGGGCTTCTAATTCGTCACGTTAGTATGCAGTTTTTGACTAGAGATTCACACGCTGCTAGTGATTTATCTACAAAAAATGATTACCGTATTCTATTTAAGGAGCTAACTTGTAATAGTAAAAATTGTAGCAATTGATTTTCACGCTATATAAAATCTGCATTGTGTTCTGCAATGGTAATAAATACAGAAGAATTTTGTAGCATACAGATTGCCCATCGGGCTCTTTAGAACGGATTTACAAAATTGGTACTGTACATGATTGAAAAGATTAAAATGCTAAAAATTAGCTGTAATATATTTAGATGGTGAAATAATCGGTCCATGACTGACTATTAACAGCGATATCTACACATGTAACTTACACCTCTATCAGTTCAACTTGTGAAATGTTACCAAAGAACGTAATACGACATTGGAGGAATAATGGCAGAAAAAATTGGTAATTAACTGTAAAAGCACATCAAATTTCAAGATTTCTCATTAAACGACACCTAACAGACTTGTGTTGTATTCAGTATTAGCAGATCTACACGAATACATAAAATACATAGACATTATAGCAGGTTGTCATATATCAAGTGAGTTCTCAGGCAGCTTCCATAAGTTTCCAGTAAGGTTTCCAGTCACAATTATTTGGTGTTCAGCAAATGGTGAAAAAATACTGTTTATACAGCACTGGGGCTGAGAAACATAGAAATTTTTAGAATTACCGTCATGGTTATAAGCATTATGGGAAAGGAGTTTAGACATCTCTCTCGTGGCATAAGGCACTACACCAAACTGGATGATTAAAATCAATATTTTCTACGGTACTCCACTTATTTGAAGTTAGGATCAATAATTTCTACAATTTAGGGAATATACAGAAAAGCATATTGTCAGTAAATCACATTCCCACTGGGTAATTTTCAGGATGATTGCATGTATAGCCGTGTCTAGTTACACTTGGGAAATCAATTACCCATGCAACATCCAGTAGCTTGCACCTTATCCAATACTGGTTAGTACCAACTGAAATAACAAAATTTGGCTGCAGTGTTTAGTGAATGAGACGCTAATGATTCACTCATTTTTTGGGACAACATCCCAGGTATTACATAACACAAGATACCCCACTGTACCCCCAGTTCATTTGACTCTCGCTAAGAATTTGCTCTATTCCTCAGTGCTCACCTTTCCCTTCCTAGGAACATGCCTGTCACCTCCAAAGAGCCTGCCCAGTGAGTCAAGAAGACCTGAGTCCCTGTACCGGCCGTGGGATCCATGCCCATGTCTAGAGTGGTCAGAAGTGCTTGCTGATGCCATGTGTTTTGATCCGTGACCACGAGAAAGTTTCTGTGATGCCATCAAATCCGTTTCTGATGAAGTTGTTCCACTGTCCTCTGGGATGGTTTGAAGCTCATCTGACTCAGAGGGCCGATCTTTGAAGGTGTTGTCCTCCCTTCCAGGAGCATCTCGGGAAAAGAGGCGGACCAAATGTGGGCGAGAGGCAGCGTCAGCTGGGTTGGCACTCTTCCAATCATTCTTGGGGTCTTCTGTGCTCGTGGAGTCAGTCACCGCCGTGCCCTTGGATGAGGTGCCATTGTTCTGGTTCACATCTGCTGCAAATAATAAGAGGGAGATGTGAATGCAGGGCTGTGACGAGAAAACAATGATTCCTTCTTCTCACTCTCCTGATTTAGCTATTTCACGCAAATCTCTAATAACTTGCACAGGGAAGAATTACAAGTAACTCCGGGGAGAATACCTCAAGATGTAAAGTTACATTAAAAAATGTCTCAACTTTCACATTAGCTCATTAGATGTAATTTACACATAATAACTTGAATTAGAAATCATTATGTTCCTAATGTAAGTGTAACACCCTGTCTTATAAGTGTTTCCAGGGGACACTTGTACATAGTGTTCCTTACTGATAAAATATAGTACCACATCACTCCTGGGGGTCCAGGAGAGTCTTTAGTAATGAAAATTGTCACATCTAACAGGAAAGCAATGATTAAACATGTTCATGTATAACAGGAGACTGATGCCTAAAAACTGCGCAAAGATTTTGAAGTATTTTCACTGGTATCGGAGACTAAAGATAGATATCCTTTAATTATTTTGCTAAATTGAAGTTTCTCCAAAATCAATTTGCCATAGAAAGAAAAATTGGTGGGTCTGGAGTGGATGAAGTTTAGGAACGTTTTGATATTCTTCCATTCGGATACCATTCTACAAGAAGACCACTTGCGTCAGTGGGACATGACTTGGTAGGACATGGGATACATCAGTATGACATGATTGGGATACGTTTTTAAATCACTTCTCTACACACTGAGAAGTGATTTCAGATACTTTCAGCCTGATTTGTATATGGCTTTTATACTAGATTTCTCATGACTGCAAAAAAGGTATTTTTCATTAAGGCACAAGTGTCTGTACAGCCATAACACTACTTTCATAAGTAAAACGTTCTGACGGGTTCCCTTTAAGGGCGAGTTCACACTAAGCATTTTTTTTTCCGCAGCAAAATCTGATCTCTTGGCAGGAAAGAAGCCACAGGAAAAAAGCATGTTTTCCTTGCGATTTTTGCTGCATTTTTGGCATGCTAAATTTGTCTCATGAAAAGTTGTTCAGTGTTGAAAAATAAAGTCCTATTCTATAGAATCAGGTTTTGGCAGAAAAAACGCAGCAAAACCTGATACCTGCGTTCTTAGTGAGTTTTTTCAGCGTTTTTTCACCACCCATTCATTTTAATGGGTGAAAAATGCTGAAAAAACGCCGAAACAAGTGACATGCTCTATTGTGCAAAAAATCATGCAAATCCAAAATCCTGATGGCAAAAAAAAAATTGTGTGTGCATGAGATTTCTGAAATCATAGACTCTGGTACTGTGAAACACAGCTGAAAATTAACAAAGAATGCATAAAAAAAACACGCAGCAAAAACGCCTAGTGTAAACTTACCCTAAAGATTGTGTGATGAATAAACACAAATTAATTTAGCTCATCTATATTACACAGCACATGACCAGGGTATATAGGGTAAGTCAGAATCACAGCAGGAACTATTCATTTATTGTAGCTACCCTTGCTTGTTATCAGCATCGGCATTGTTTCGGAGGAAGAAATAACTTCGATTAATACAATGGGCATTTGTCACACAGTGGGACTTTGGTATCATGTAACTACTTCATCCCCAAACCTGACTGAAGTTTCCATGTGAAACCCCAGTTACAAAAAGTGGGCAGGAATTAGCAGGAGGGGCATGGCCAACAGTGACCTGTCATTTAAAATTTACACCAGAAATTGGCAAAGAAATGTGGAAATGAGATGGCATAAATTTTTCAATGTCTGGCATACAAATAGCCAAAAAATGCTCTCAATTTATT
>JARQOD010000006.1:267548839-267588697 GCA_033576555.1 Oophaga sylvatica
GCAAAGATGCATTAAGGAGCTTTAATATTTGGCTTCACATAAAAATATCAAATGTAGGGCTTCTAATTCGTCACGTTAGTATGCAGTTTTTGACTAGAGATTCACACGCTGCTAGTGATTTATCTACAAAAAATGATTACCGTATTCTATTTAAGGAGCTAACTTGTAATAGTAAAAATTGTAGCAATTGATTTTCACGCTATATAAAATCTGCATTGTGTTCTGCAATGGTAATAAATACAGAAGAATTTTGTAGCATACAGATTGCCCATCGGGCTCTTTAGAACGGATTTACAAAATTGGTACTGTACATGATTGAAAAGATTAAAATGCTAAAAATTAGCTGTAATATATTTAGATGGTGAAATAATCGGTCCATGACTGACTATTAACAGCGATATCTACACATGTAACTTACACCTCTATCAGTTCAACTTGTGAAATGTTACCAAAGAACGTAATACGACATTGGAGGAATAATGGCAGAAAAAATTGGTAATTAACTGTAAAAGCACATCAAATTTCAAGATTTCTCATTAAACGACACCTAACAGACTTGTGTTGTATTCAGTATTAGCAGATCTACACGAATACATAAAATACATAGACATTATAGCAGGTTGTCATATATCAAGTGAGTTCTCAGGCAGCTTCCATAAGTTTCCAGTAAGGTTTCCAGTCACAATTATTTGGTGTTCAGCAAATGGTGAAAAAATACTGTTTATACAGCACTGGGGCTGAGAAACATAGAAATTTTTAGAATTACCGTCATGGTTATAAGCATTATGGGAAAGGAGTTTAGACATCTCTCTCGTGGCATAAGGCACTACACCAAACTGGATGATTAAAATCAATATTTTCTACGGTACTCCACTTATTTGAAGTTAGGATCAATAATTTCTACAATTTAGGGAATATACAGAAAAGCATATTGTCAGTAAATCACATTCCCACTGGGTCATTTTCAGGATGATTGCATGTATAGCCGTGTCTAGTTACACTTGGGAAATCAATTACCCATGCAACATCCAGTAGCTTGCACCTTATCCAATACTGGTTAGTACCAACTGAAATAACAAAATTTGGCTGCAGTGTTTAGTGAATGAGACGCTAATGATTCACTCATTTTTTGGGACAACATCCCAGGTATTACATAACACAAGATACCCCACTGTACCCCCAGTTCATTTGACTCTCGCTAAGAATTTGCTCTATTCCTCAGTGCTCACCTTTCCCTTCCTAGGAACATGCCTGTCACCTCCAAAGAGCCTGCCCAGTGAGTCAAGAAGACCTGAGTCCCTGTACCGGCCGTGGGATCCATGCCCATGTCTAGAGTGGTCAGAAGTGCTTGCCGATGCCATGTGTTTTGATCCGTGACCACGAGAAAGTTTCTGTGATGCCATCAAATCCGTTTCTGATGAAGTTGTTCCACTGTCCTCTGGGATGGTTTGAAGCTCATCTGACTCAGAGGGCCGATCTTTGAAGGTGTTGTCCTCCCTTCCAGGAGCATCTCGGGAAAAGAGGCGGACCAAATGTGGGCGAGAGGCAGCGTCAGCTGGGTTGGCACTCTTCCAATCATTCTTGGGGTCTTCTGTGCTCGTGGAGTCAGTCACCGCCGTGCCCTTGGATGAGGTGCCATTGTTCTGGTTCACATCTGCTGCAAATAATAAGAGGGAGATGTGAATGCAGGGCTGTGACGAGAAAACAATGATTCCTTCTTCTCACTCTCCTGATTTAGCTATTTCACGCAAATCTCTAATAACTTGCACAGGGAAGAATTACAAGTAACTCCGGGGAGAATACCTCAAGATGTAAAGTTACATTAAAAAATGTCTCAACTTTCACATTAGCTCATTAGATGTAATTTACACATAATAACTTGAATTAGAAATCATTATGTTCCTAATGTAAGTGTAACACCCTGTCTTATAAGTGTTTCCAGGGGACACTTGTACATAGTGTTCCTTACTGATAAAATATAGTACCACATCACTCCTGGGGGTCCAGGAGAGTCTTTAGTAATGAAAATTGTCACATCTAACAGGAAAGCAATGATTAAACATGTTCATGTATAACAGGAGACTGATGCCTAAAAACTGCGCAAAGATTTTGAAGTATTTTCACTGGTATCGGAGACTAAAGATAGATATCCTTTAATTATTTTGCTAAATTGAAGTTTCTCCAAAATCAATTTGCCATAGAAAGAAAAATTGGTGGGTCTGGAGTGGATGAAGTTTAGGAACGTTTTGATATTCTTCCATTCGGATACCATTCTACAAGAAGACCACTTGCGTCAGTGGGACATGACTTGGTAGGACATGGGATACATCAGTATGACATGATTGGGATACGTTTTTAAATCACTTCTCTACACACTGAGAAGTGATTTCAGATACTTTCAGCCTGATTTGTATACGGCTTTTATACTAGATTTCTCATGACTGCAAAAAAGGTATTTTTCATTAAGGCACAAGTGTCTGTACAGCCATAACACTACTTTCATAAGTAAAACGTTCTGACGGGTTCCCTTTAAGGGCGAGTTCACACTAAGCATTTTTTTTTCCGCAGCAAAATCTGATCTCTTGGCAGGAAAGAAGCCATAGGAAAAAAGCATGTTTTCCTTGCGATTTTTGCTGCATTTTTGGCATGCTAAATTTGTCTCATGAAAAGTTGTTCAGTGTTGAAAAATAAAGTCCTATTCTATAGAATCAGGTTTTGGCAGAAAAAACGCAGCAAAACCTGATACCTGCGTTCTTAGTGAGTTTTTTCGGCGTTTTTTCACCACCCATTCATTTTAATGGGTGAAAAATGCTGAAAAAACGCCGAAACAAGTACATGCTCTATTGTGCAAAAAATCATGCAAATCCAAAATCCTGATGGCAAAAAAAAAATTGTGTGTGCATGAGATTTCTGAAATCATAGACTCTGGTACTGTGAAACACAGCTGAAAATTAACAAAGAATGCATAAAAAAAACACGCAGCAAAAACGCCTAGTGTAAACTTACCCTAAAGATTGTGTGATGAATAAACACAAATTAATTTAGCTCATCTATATTACACAGCACATGACCAGGGTATATAGGGTAAGTCAGAATCACAGCAGGAACTATTCATTTATTGTAGCTACACCCTTGCTTGTTATCAGCATCGGCATTGTTTCGGAGGAAGAAATAACTTGATTAATACAATGGGCATTTGTCACACAGTGGGACTTTGGTATCATGTAACTACTTCATCCCCAAACCTGACTGAAGTTTCCATGTGAAACCCCAGTTACAAAAAGTGGGCAGGAATTAGCAGGAGGGGCATGGCCAACAGTGACCTGTCATTTAAAATTTACACCAGAAATTGGCAAAGAAATGTGGAAATGAGATGGCATAAATTTTTCAATGTCTGGCATACAAATAGCCAAAAAATGCTCTCAATTTATTAAGAGATGTGCGACTTAACAAATATATGCCAATGGGCTTTTAAAAAAGTCTGGCTTAAGAAATAGTACTCTTGATTATTTCCCCCCTAGAACTGTTGTTGGTGCTCTTCCTTCACACCAACTTTCTTCAATGTGTTTGACCCGACAGATCTTCTGATATTGATGCCTATCCAAAGTATATTACAAGCAATATCATTCTGGGAGAACCCCTTCAATTTAGGTCATATATAGATTTTCCACTTAGATGCCACCTATCGGTGATGCTACACCTACTAACCAAACCCAAACTCCCGTCAAAGCTTTATCCTTCTCCGATAATAGCAGCTACACTTTAGCATGCTGGCACTTATGTAATGTTTTACGTTCAACTGTTCCGATACAGATGTGGATCCTTATGGTTCTCGCCGCATCTTACACAACGTCTCGCTGACTTCCTGTGACAAAAAGACGGAACTGCAAATAATTAAAACCTGGAAGCGGACAGGATGCTCTAAAGGATTTATGCAACATGCAGCATTAAGAGATGGAGGATCAGTGGCGCGTTCTAAACAATTCATACAGCATTGATAAAGTATATTAAATTCAACAGATATTTAATATCTCAAGTTAATTCTGCTTGTTTGCACATTCTTCTAATAGCTTGGAACTGTTTTTCCAGTGTTTCAGATTATCTCTGCTTCCCTATGGGAATTGACTCTGCACCGCAGCCTTTATGTGCTTTGTGAAGAAGCAGAATACAGAATTTATTATCAGCAGTCAGCACAATAATGTAGGGGTGCAGAGATCTGGGTCTTTGTGGTAGGCCAATAGTAGGTGGGGTGAAGAGCTGTTACAAATGTTCCATTGCAGCACAATAGCTTTGAGTAATGCCTCTGAGACACCTTATACAATAAATTATTTAATTATCATTCACTGTCTCTCTAAGTCTACAGTGAGATACTAGAATGACTAAATATATATTAGGTTTTTGTCGGCTTTTTGTTGGTCAATAGCACATTTTTTAGGCACTTTTCACAATAAAAATTCCTACAGATCAAAATGGGGAAAAAAAATGCTTGTACAAAATGTAAAAAAAAGGCAACAAACAGTTTGAATGACATCGTTTAACACTGACTCAACCATGACCTGACAACCTTGGACGGACGGTAGCACTCCACCCAGCGGTTGCTCTTCTTAGCTAAGTTGTAATGAGCATGTTTCTGATCCATGTGCAGCATGGATCATACATGAAACGCACACAGGTCAATCACTGCCTATATAGTAGTGCACATGGGCTATTTTCCACACACAACTCAGGTCCACGTTGTTAAAAGTCACAGCCTGTGCTAATCTGGTTCGATTTATTGACCATAGTGAACCCATCCACTAGGCAGACGAGCACATGGAGCTGTACGTGGGCCAAGTTACTCCTGCAATTTGCAGCTGCAACTGGACAGAAAAGTTCAGTACTTGTTTGATCTGAGCCATAGGTCGGTGACACACTTGCGTGTGTGATGCACGAGTCTCTCGCATTAACACCTGGCACTGCCGCCGGCACTGAGACCAGAGCATGCAGCTGCATAGAAATACATGTCGGCGCACGCTCCGGTCCGAGTGCCGGCGGCAGTGCCAGGTGTTAATGCGAGAGAGTCGTGTGAGTTTCTCGCATCACATACGAAAGTGTGACACCGGCCTTAGGACAGGGCTGTGGAGTCGGTAAGCCAAACCACCGACTCAGACTCTGGCTCCTCAATTTCCCTGACTTCCGACCCCAACTCCGACTCCTCAGCACTGCCTCACTACTGAGCATGTACATAAAGTGCAGCACAGATTTATCTGAACTAAAAGCCCAGATCCTTAGATCAAGAACAGAACAGACATTTATAGGACATTTCATAACTTTCCCAAATTCTTATGAAAACACTAGATGGAGGCCCGATGCTATCGCATCTGGAGGGCAGTAGTGTCACGATGGGGCAGGCTTTGCAGCGCTGAGAATCTCTCCCCCCATGTGCTCACCCACCTATCCACTGTCTCTTTCCCCATGTGCAGACTTCTCCCATCTGTGCTCTCTTCTTTGACCTGTCTATCCCATGTGCTATCCCCCTTGTCTGCTGTCTCTCTTCTTCCTGTGCTGTGTTCTCCCCTCATGTCCGTCCCGTTTGAGCTGTCTCCCCACTGTGCTCTGTCTCTCTCACCCCTGTGCGCTTTCTCTCTCTCCCCCATCTGCTGTCTTCTCCTCTCATGTGATCTCTTCTTTGACCTATGTACCCTATGTGCTATACCACAGCTCCTGGGCAGAGGAGGAAGCAAAAGACAATACTGACATTACAGCAGGAGATCGCAGAGGATACATTTTGTGAGGTAAAATATTTTTTAAAATCAAATCAGTGAAATATTTTACCTCACAAAATGAATCCTCTATGATCCCCTGCTGTAATGTCAGTATTGTCTTTTGCTTCCTCACCTGCCCAGGACACGGTCAGACAAAGTCAATTTTTAAAATGAACTTTTGTTCGTGGGAAAACCCCTTTAATGTGACCGGCTTCCTCTGCCTGTAGACACGTTGTGCATCTGCTTCCGGGATCAGCAAAATGATTCACTGCACCTGCGCGTAATTCGCACAGGCGCAGTAAATCAGACCGCCGCCATCTTTGTGCAGACAGATAGCGGTGGTCACATTAAAACTGCGCATGCATTCCTCCTGTACAAAGATGGTGGCAGTCAGTGAATCATTCAGCTGATCACGGCGAGTGTTTGCGACGGTGTGACTGTGAGTCTAAGTGTCAGTGTGTGTCAGTGTGTGAGTGTGTGATTGTGTGTGTGTTTGTGGTGTGACGGTGTTCCGCTGGTGGTACCGGGCAATAGGTTGGTACAAGCAGCAGTTTCCATATTGAGACACCCATCACTTGGGTGTCCCAATATGGCGGTCGGTGAACTTCCTCCGCTTGGAATTCTGGGATACGTTGACATCTTGACAGAACAGGAAATGAAAACATTACAAGGCAATTATATAGATTTACAGCACATCCTACTACTACATGTACTACTGAACCCAATTTATTATATTTTAGGAGTCAGAGTCTGCTCATTTCATACCGACCCCAACTCCACCAAAATGGACACAGTCTCCGACTTCATGACTCCGACACCACAGCCATGCTTTAGGGTATGTTCACATGTAGAATTTTTTACGTGAATAAGAAGCTGCTTTTTACAGTATCAGAATAAGTTACGAGATTTCAGAAATCTCATGTACATGATTGTTTTTGACAACTACTGCGTTTTTGATATCTGCCGCATGTCAATTCCTTCAGCGGTTTTTCGCCCATAAAAAGCACTGAAAGTGCAAAAACACTGAAAAAAACACGCAACAAACAGGTATTACTGCATTTTTTGTGAATAAAACTAACTTTATTACCCATGTACTATAGACAAATCACAAATATTCCACACAAAAAAATGAAGCATTTAGCAAAACATTTTGCTGTCAGACCAGAACAGAAATGCTTACGGTAACAAAGTTCAGTCTGTGGAAAGTTTAGGGCCAATTCTATACCATGCCTTGGAGCAATATTGAAAAACAACTAGTGTATTACATAAAGGAACACTGCTTCTTGCATATTAATACCGTCCAACAGACTCTCATTGTCAGCTAAAAATAGCTGCATGCGTTAATACAAAGAATATTTAAGCCACAAGAGCATTTTTATTCTCCAGGAAAGACAAACCAGTTGACGGCTGTAACTGCTCCCAAAATAAGATTTTAAGCAGCAAAAATTGTCAATCAGAAACAAGCACAAATGATGTGATATACATTTTAATACAGAATAAAATAATGCTGTCTTGAGAAGATCAATTTAGAAGAAATGAACAGACCACCATTATAGTCAGTTAGAAGAACAATATGGAGAAGTGTATTATTGCAAAGATAAAAGTTCAAAAATAAAAGGTGCTAAATATTCACAACAATTCACCTTACAGAGTCATCTGTTTTACTCATAGGCCCTGACCCAAGACCAGCACACGCAAGGGACTACTACAGTCATGGCCAAAAGTTTTGAGAATGACACAAATATTATTTTTACAAAGTCTACTGCTTCACTTTTTCTAATGGCAATTTGCATATACTCCAGAATGTTATAAAGAGTGATCAGCTTAACAGCAATTACTTGCAAAGTCAATATTTGGCTAGAAAATGAACTTTATCCCCAAAACACATTTCAACATCATTGCAGCCCTGCCTTAAAAGGACCAGCTAACCTCTTTTCAGTGATTGCTCCATTAACACAGGTGTGGGTGTTGATGAGGACATGGCTGGAGATCAATCTGTCATGATTAAGTAAGAATGACACCACTGGACACTTTAAAGGAGGCTGGTGCTTGGCATCATTGTTTCTCTTCTGTTAACCATGGTTATCTGTAAAGAAACACGTGCAGTCATCATTGCAATGCACAAAAATGGCCTAACAGGGAAGAGTATCGCTGCTAGAAAGATTGCACCTCAGTCAACAATCTATCGCATCATCAATAACTTCAAGGAGAGAGGTTCCATTGTTGCCAAAAGGCTCCAGGGCGCCCAAGAAAGACCAGCAAGCGCCAGGACCGTCTCTTAAAAGTGTTTCAGCTGCGGGATCGGGCTGCCAGCAGTGCAGAGCTTGCTCAGGAATGGCAGCAGGCAGGTGTGAGTTCATCTGCACGCACTCTGAGGCGGAGACTCTTGGAGCAAGGCCTGGTCTCAAGGAGGGCAGCAAAGAAGCCACTTCTCTCCAGAAAAAACATCATGGACAGACTGATATTCTGCAAAAGGTGCAGGCAGTGGACTGCTGAGGACTGGGGTAAAGTTATTTTCTCTGATGAATCCCCTTTTCGATTGTTTGGGACATCAGGAAAACGCCTCATTCGGAGAAGACAAGGTGAGCGCTACCACCAGTCTTGTCTCATGCCAACTGTTAAGCATCCTGAAACCATTCATGTGTGGGGTTGCTTCTCAGCCAAGGGAATCGGCTCTCTCACAGTCTTGCCTAAAAACACAGCCATGAATAAAGAATGGTACCAGAATGTCCTCCAAGAGCAACTTCTCCCAACCCTCCAAGAGCAGTTTGGCGATCAACAATGTCTTTTCCAGCATGATGGAGCACCTTGCCATAAAGCAAAGGTGATAACTAAATGGCTCAGGGAACAAAACATAGAGATTTTGGGTCCATGGCCTGGAAACTCCCCAGATCTTAATCCCATTGAGAACTTGTGGTCAATCATCAAGAGACGGGTGGACAAACAAAAACCTAAAAATTCTGACAAAATGAAAGCACTGATTGTGCAAGAATGGACTGCTATCAGTCAGGATTTGGTCCAGAAGTTGATTGAGAGCATGCCAGGGAGAATTGCAGAGGTCCTGAAGAAGAAGGGTCAACACTGCAAATATTGACTTGCTGCATTAACTCATTCTAACTGTCAATATAAGCTTTTGTTACTCATATGTTTGCAATTATATTTCTGTCTGTGATAAAAACATCTGTCAAACACACATAAAAACCAGAGGGCAGCAGATCATGTGAAAATATAATATTTGTGTCATTCTCAAAACTTTTGGCCATGACTGTAGAGCCAGAGGCACATGATTCATTATCACGCCTATTAATAAATCAGGAGCATCTGAAAATTGGTGTGCACCTTGCCTCAAATTTTACTCCAGTTAAGGTAAGCTGGTCATGAATTTGATGAGTGAGTGACGCCACACGCCATCCCGTCCCTGCCCATTTTGGCGGATTTGTACAAAACTGGAGTAAAAATGACAATGGTGCCAAAGTGAGACTTTTCCAAGCGTTTGATGACTTCTGGCATAATTGTTTTGATAAATTGAGGCCATAATCACTAATTGTTCACACCAATGTTTTGCTCACAGATTCTTTAAAAAAAAATAAAAAAAATTTATGCTTTTGTCTTGTTTCTTAAGTCCATAGATTAAATGGTGCCACGATAAGGACAATGACCAAAAAAAAAGAGTAATTCAGGCCAGCAACATGGACTCTCCTGTAGGTCGGGAATGACTCATATCAACATCTACTTGATATAAATCATCAAGATCGAAACGTTGTATCAGAATATGTCGGAATAGTTTTTTTTCACTTTGATAGAACACCTGGATGGAGTGCTGTTCTTTTGTTTTTTGATTCATGTCAACACTTAAGAATTCTGAAGTATCACATTGCTATATTTTTTTTAAACACAAGGGCATAAACATAATAGACAAAATTTTTTATAATTCTAAAGAATTATTCAACTATATAAAGCTTTTTTTAATATAATTTCCTTCTGAAGTAGGGCTAATATACCTACAAATATCATGTAGAAAATGAAGCAACAAGCAAAAAAGAGCCATCACATCATTTCATTTCTCCTGTGATCGAAGCTACTGCTACCCCTAAAATCCGCTTGCCCCCATAGTATCAGTCACATTGTATAACTTCGCTTGATATTCAATGGTCCCAAGGCAGAGAAAAGATAACTAAATGAATCGTTCAGAAAATATGCAACTATGTAGGGATATACAATACAGAAAAACCTCCTGGATGACCACCCAAATTTGCATTGCTTCTAAGAAGGTGATCATCTCAAAGAATATGTCCACTATGCATTATGGTGGAGCTGGAAATCTAGTCTAGACATGAGGGTGGTCTTTTCAGAGGTTTCATTGTACATATCACGGGACATATGACAACTAGAATAGGAAAGTGCACCTTGGTATTCCTTGCATTTATTTGGAGAATTGAAAGCTATGGAAGAAAGGTTTATGATACAAAGTTTCCACTTCTTGGCTAAATCATTTATTCATATGAAAAAGGGGAGAATCCGTAATGAGCAGTTAGTGGAGATCTGTGTCACAGTCGGAGCCGATGCTGTGTATGGTGCCTTCACATTAATGTCATTCATCTTCCACTACCCTTTGGAGGACTGAGCAGCTCCCCATGGTTCACAAAGTACAAAGACGTTCTACGGTATTTCTCCATCATACTGTGCCCTTTTGCTATGTTGTTACCAGTGACAGTTCTAATAAGCAACATGA
The DNA here is from genome assembly GCA_033576555.1 of Oophaga sylvatica. Classification (NCBI taxonomy): domain Eukaryota; kingdom Metazoa; phylum Chordata; class Amphibia; order Anura; family Dendrobatidae; genus Oophaga; species Oophaga sylvatica. Next base: position 267,559,316 of record JARQOD010000006.1, read on the forward strand.
TGATAAGCAGCTGGTGAGCGCGGTAATGTGTCATTCATTCTGCAGGCCATACTTACAGATTAATGGAGAAAAGATGACTCCGATATCAAGCAAAGGAGACACTGGGCCACTGAACCAGGGAAATGCATTTCTCCAATAGACTGGATTCAGGTGTAACGATTGGTATGTGTATGTGTAGCCCTGGTGTTAGGCACACACAGTACCCTGGAGAGTGTGTGGCAAGACAGCAGTTTAATGCTAAATATCCATTCACTCAGCATATACTAGACACACCCTTAGGGTAGTGGAGTTTACTCTTGAGGGAGTGGTCAAGGTGTATGTGTTAGAGTGATTTTAGTGAGTCCAGTTCCTGACTTCAGAGAGAGAAGACGTCTGGAGGGAGGAAGCAGTCCAGATTGCTCTATCATCAGTTCGGAAAGTGGAGTCTAGTACAGGTGGTTTAATTCACCTCAGCCTAGTCAGAGCTGTACCTCATCAGCATACACTGGAAGGAAAGAAGAAGTTTAGTGCAGAAAGTCTTCAGTATCCTGTCTAAAGGACGGTGTAAGGTTCAGAGACGTGCTCCTGCCTATTGATAACTGAGCATCTGTAACTAACTTTGAAGTGAAGGAAAAGAAAGAAGTGACTGCTCGACCCTTGGCTAGTGTGAGTGCTTATGTTACCAGCGAGGACAAGGCGAAAGGCACAGTGGTTTATTGGAATAGTGCTTACGGATTGAAGAAGTCCTGCACATTGCTACCGGTCACTGGGGACCGAAGGATCACTATTGTTACAAGCATAGTGGTAAGAAAACCAGGAATTTACCGGACCTTAGGTCGCGGCAAACAAGCCCCATATAGTCAGTACGTAACTGGGGTCAGGGGGAGTGAAGACTTTGAGTCCGTGCACGATAAGATAAGAATTCAGCTCCCTCGCAGGAAGGCTCCTGACACAAAGCTGACTGGGCGGTACAGCTATAGATTAGCTGGAGTTATTGAGGGAACTACGCTTCAGGCTGGTTGTACTCATTGTATTGGGAGTAAAGGAGGCCCCTAACTTGTCCAGCTGCTGTCTCAAGATACACTCTCCTTGGATCAGCCTCCCTGGGACCTGCCTGAACATCTTACTAGTAAAGGTATGGAAAGACGCTGACCGTGTGAGACTGTGTTATTTATCTGCACCCGACTTCACCAACTTCATAGACTTTGAGGGACCAGTCCCACCTGTAGGGGACCCGACATCTAGCTGCCTCACCATCCCCTCAGAGATCTACAGCAGCGCTGGTACTAATTACCAGAAGACTACAGGTGGCGTCACGAACTGTATATAAACCTATCCCCTGTAAATATATCCCCAACATACGCCAGACCGCCCGGGCCACAGACCGAGCCACAGCTACCTGTGACAAACCCCATAGACTTCCATGGGCTCGGCTCTGAGTACCCCATTGCCCTGGTAATCCACAATTGTGGTGGCGGGTCGACACATGTATACTGCATTTCTCTCTGTGGTATAGGTTAAACTGCACGTCAATTTAATTTATAAAAATTAATGTAAAGCCAAAAATATTCATCAGAAGTAATGAGATCAGCGTAGAGGAAATACTGAGCGGGTATAAATAGCCGCAGTGCTGAAATGTAAAATTATACTAGACTTTAGTAAATCATGTAATACTGTGGGGCCTATGGGCAATGATCTTATTAAATGCAAAGCAATCTAACAGTAATTGCTTTAGAGATGCCACGATGTAGTATCTTACCGTTTAGCTTTCAATTAACTGAAGGAACATGATGGTTTAGTGGAGGCAGGTATGTAATTTACGTACATAAGGTCACGCTATGGTGCAGAAGCATTCGTGTAAATATATGCATTATATTAGGGAATGAGAGCCGGCACTAACTCTGCATAAGCACCGAGGCTTTTTTTCTTGTCTTCTGTTCATTATATGCTGCTCTTAGTCTCCATTGTAAATTCTGCCATACATGCAGCAGTATTTCTACTGCAAAAATGATGGACGCCATGACGAAAACCTGACTCCATAGGTCTGCCGAACTCATTGATCTCGGCCATGTGACAGATCCGGCACTGCTGAGATTGTAATTTTTCATTTCCAGCACCTCTTATGATCCTGTCCCTAAGTAGTCAAATATTAGAGGTCCTGCCTCCCGTCCATCTTTGTGACATTCTTTTCGATATAGAAAGCTTTTCAATATGGGATCTACAGTATTTTAGTCTGGGTTAGGTGATCTTACTGAGGACCAGAGACGAGCACAGGTCAAGCGTGAAGGACGCTGCCCTCTCCTTTTCCAGATGACCAGTGTCCCTATATTAGTAGTTAGTTCCCTTTTGCATTTGTATGCCTCCGACATACATAATTCAATTTCTCCTCTCTGCCCAGTCTTGTGTGAAAGAGTATGGATAAAGTTGTCAGCCAATATATGACAAAACATACCATTTAAAGGGGTTCTCCAGCCTCGTGCTACAAGTCTTCAGTCACTATGTGACCGTAGATTTGTATATCCTCACATCGAGTGCACTGCGCACTGTGAGGATTCTCCACTGCTAGCACCAGGAACAGCAGGCACATGAGCACAAATATGTGATTTGCATACATGTGGTTGCGTGCTGATTAGGTAGGAGCAGCCTCACTTAATGCAAGCACCTTGAAAAAGGCCTGACACAGTCTAGTTGGAATGTGGACGGACACATGACCGCTTGCTCCCAGAGCGCCAGCACCAGAGAATCCTCACAGTACGCAGTGTGATGTTTCACAAGTCATATAGAATGACTGCAAACTTGCAGCCTAGGTTAACCTAACTGATCCAATGGAGCTGAACCCATTTAAGAGTACAAGACAAGATGTAAGTCAATACAGGATTCTCCAAGGAATAATTCACTATCAAAACGGTTCTAGAAGGCACAGACAAAGAAATGAAACTCTACAGACAGTTTTTAAACTTTAATGATGAAGAAAGGAGCTGAACAGCCAGGTTTCCTAATTTACTGCTAGTCTACTAGTCTCCTCTCTGATGTCACAATTCACTTTTTGGCCACCTCCATTCTAAAACATGCAAAACTATTTATGTTAGCTATAAAAATTCTCTATAAAATACTATTATACATATCTCTACAATGGAGAAAAATGTGCTGGTAACATTACCATAAGGCTACTTTCACACATCAGTTTTTTGACGTCAGGCGCGATCCAGCGTGTTTTTTAAAAAAAACAGATCCGGTACCGGATGCGTTTTTTTGTAATTGACTTTCATTAGCGCCGGATCGCGCCTGATGTCGTTGCGTTGCATCCGTTTTTGGCCGGATCCGGCGGAAATGTACATTCCGGCGGCCGGAGAAAACGGTCAATGCAACGTTTTTTTCCTTTTTCCGGACTCGCCTGATAGTGCCTGAAGCGGTGCATCAGGCGTCCGGAAATAATAGAAGTATATGGAACCGGAACAGTCTTTTGTGCAATCCGTCAAAAGACTGATCCGGATTCTGGAAATCAGGGACTACTACTACAACTACTACTACTACTACTAGGTCCGGACATGCGTACCTGCATTTTCCGCCTGCAAAACTTCTTTTTCCAGGTTCAAAAGTTCAGGTCGGATCCAGCAAAAAAAACTGATTCGTTGCATCAGTTTTTTCATTTCAGCGCCGGATCCGTCCTATCAGGTATTCGACGGATTATGCCTGACACAAAAAAACTGATGTGTGAAAGTAGCCTAAGTCCAGTACATGCCTAAAATGTTTTGAAATATTTACAAAAGCTAAAGAAAATATTAAAAAAAAGTATTTTAATGTAAAACATTGCTATTCAAGTAAAACATTCAAGGGACAGAAACAGTGAAAAGCAAAGCTACAGCAGCGGCAGCAACATTCCTTCACGGCCTTGAAAAACACAATCTGAATATAAAAACAATATGAATAATGGATGGCAAAGGTTAAAGCATGTTAACTGTCCAGATCTTTCCTTCTTCACAAGGATAACAGGAAGGTTACCACACGTAAAATGTCAAAGTCATTGCTAAAAGGTTGCCATATTTTAATGCACGCATCTTAGAAACTGATGAAAAATTCAAGTAAAAGTGCTTTTGCCACCTCGCACATTACAGCTTTTTTGGTTTTCACATTAGGTCTTTGAACACCTAGAGATCCAACTAGCATCTAGACTTTCCATAAAGGACAAACAAGATCAAATCTTTGGACCACAAAAATGAATTATAAAAGTTTGGCCAATGTCTAGAACACAGACTTAGAGAATTTTTCAATGGATATTTTTTTGACATTTTAAGAGCGCTATCCCCAATTTCTGCTGTTCCACTGATTCTGGAACATGTTTTCTTTTTTTTTTCTGTGCCCCTTTGTTTCAAAGTTATGCCCCAGGTAATAAAGATGCAAAATTGCTCTTCAACCAACTGGGCGTATACCATAAAATTCTATGGGCATAGCCAGGTTTTGATTGGCCAACATCAGAGGAGAAAATGCAAATGCCCACAGAGAAGTTCGTGGTGGTATACATCCAGCTGGTTGAAGGGAACAAATTTATCTGAGCACACAAATCCACAAGGGTGCGCAAACTTTTGCATCTGCCCATTTTCCATGGAAGAATGGATGAAAATCACTCAAACATGAATTGGAAGACTCTTGGCTGGCTACAAATAGTGTTTACAAGCTCTGATACTTTCAAAAGGGGTGCTACTAGGTAATAACCATGCAGGATGCGCAAACTTTTGAATCGACCCATTTTCCTTTTTGTAATTTTTAAAATGTAAAAGTTGAATATATTTATATATTTTTTTTATTTTTTATTTTGCCTAAAATACAAAGGAAAATGTGTCATCTTTAACTTGAGGCCTTTTAGAGATCATTTCATCTTCAACTTGCTTAACTGTTCACAATAACAGTAATTTTGACCAGGGGTGCCCAAACTTTTACATCCTACTGTATGTGAATTGAATCATTTTCGTCTACATTAAAGTTAGCGTTGCAATTCTTTTGTACATATGTGATCAACTTTAGTAAGTCCATGGTCCCTGAACCAAGGTTGTAAATGGCTTTGTCGCAGTAATGAATGGATCAGCTGTCTAAGTTAATGTACCAGGGTGCCACCCACAGATTTCAGACAGTGTGGGCCAAACCCTAAAGCATACCCTCCGTATTGTTATAAAGAGCCCTGGCTATGCCTGACGATGCCTAGAACGAGAGCGGAGCTAGTAGAAAACAAAAAGGTCCATGGTTTACTAGTGGTGGGATTTGCTATGAGAGAAATTCTAAAGCTATGAGAGGAATGTGGCTGCACTCCAACCAGCCTGCAGATTTTCTTTTTCCAATTGTTAAATAAATGGATTCTGTCAGCCCACCCGTACAAAATCAAAATGTTTCTTTGTTTTCCTAAACCATACATATTTTCTGGGGCATGAATAAAAAGGAAGACTTGAGAATATGCACACTCTTCTGCTTTAAGCTTTGCCTCTTTGCGCCGATAGTATTATACCACTGGAATAGCCAATTTTTATCATACTTTATTTAACTGTTTTTTTTGCTAATAGTTAATTTTGTTTGCAATCTACTATCACATCAAAACCAGACATATAAAAGATACTTTGTTTTTGGAAAAAGGTAACCCTTGCCTGGGGTTTTGACAAGCCAAATAGGCTACATTATGCTACACTTTAGCATCAAAATTTGCTGCATGGACTCATGATCACGACTACGCTGTTCAGCCCGATCACCAGAGTTTCCATTGATCGAGTCAATTCACTGGGATCTCAGACAGATTGCTATGGGCAAGAAGACTGGGTTTTATGTTAGTTTGAGGCCCAAATTGTTACTATTTTGGTCAGAAGAATAGTGTAAAGGTGGCCATACACCTTCAATAGTTGTCAGCTCATTAAGATGATTGCTCTGCTTCTAGATCTCTCCAAACATGGGTGTGCTTGGTTTAGTTCTCAAGGAGAAGAGGTGAATAAATCATTGCCAGACATTTCTGGAAGTGGCCAATGTCTCTTGAGAAAAAAAAAGATCACACATATTGACGTTTAACATAACCAGTATGCCAAGTAGAACAATTATTTTCTGAGCATTATATTGGCATGATTAGAGAGAATAATATCTGTACAAATGAGATATGAATGTAAAGCCCCCCCATACACTTTAGATATCTATCGGCTGAGGATTTATTTTGCCTGCAGTCTTCTCAGTCATCTGTCCCATACACAGTTGTGTAGCCCTGGTACACAATACCAGGAGGATGAGTGGAGAGGTAATGGTTAAGGGCTCTTCATGACATCATGTACACTTCGGACACACCCAGCAGGGGTGTAGAAGGGAGTGTGAGCAGTCAGTGTCCGGTCTTCAGAGAGAACGGTCTAGCCTGGACTTGAGGAGAGGAAGAGATCCAGTCTGAGCCTGTTTAGCAGTTCAGAAAGTGGAGACCAGTAAGGGCGAGATATAGATCACCTCAGCCTGGTCAGAGCTGTGCCCCACTGGAAAACGGACTGAGATATCTATTAAGAGTTGAGCAAATCGAAGGGCAAAGTGGAAGAGAGCAGAGAAGTGCCATAGGTATAGGATACCTGCACATTGTAACCGGTCACTGGGGACCGAAGGATCACTATAGCTTCAAGCATAGTGGTAAGAAAACCAGAGGCTTACCGGACCTTAGGTCGCGGCAAGCATCCCTGAAGAGTCAGTACGTATCTGGGGTCAGGGAGAGTGAGAACCTTGAGCCTGATCAGCAAGAATAGGAACTCAGCTCTCTCATTGGAAGGCTCCGACCACAAAACTGACCGGGCAGTACAGCTTTGGAATAGCTGGAATTATAGAGGGAACTACGCTTCATGCTGGTTGGACTCATCATTATTGGACAGTAAAGGAGGCCCCTAACTTGCTTAACCGTTGCCTCAAAGCTCATCCTCCATCAACCCCATCAGCCTCCCTGGGACCTGCCTTACCATCTTACAAGTAAAAGGTATGGAAAGACGCTGACGTGTGAGACTGAGTTATTGATTTGCATGCCTGCACAACCCTGCTTTAACTACCGACCTGAGGGAAGAGTCCCACCTGTAGGGGACCCGACATCTAGCTGCCTCACCATCCCCTCAGAGATCTACAGCAGCGCTGGTACAAATTACCAGAGACTACAGGTGGCGTCACGAACTGTATATAAATCTATCCCCTGTAAATATATCCCCAACATACGCCAGACCGCCAGGGCCACAGACCGAGCCACCGCTACCTGTGACAATCCCCATAGACTTCCATGGGCTCGGCTCTGAGTACCCCATTGCCCTGGTAACCCACAATTGTGGTGGCGGGTCGACACAAAACTTTGGCGTCACGAACAGGATCCGAAACTTGCAGCATTGCGAGCCCTGTGTGCCTGTGGAGTGTTTTGGTGAAAAAGACTGTTGCTGTTGTTTGGCGCCAAATACCGCCATATTTGCCGCCAGATTCGCACCCTAAGGCGCTGGAGAAGAAGGTGGGCGTACCTGAAAGAGCGCGCAAAGTCTTGGACACGCCCCCGGCTCTGACTCAGCGGCAGGTCCTGCGACAGGAAGTGAACGCTCTGACATCAGAGCGCCTGCGACGAAGGTCCTGTTCCCACTGCGGTGCCTGTGAAATAGCAGCGTCTGAAACCGGTAGGCTCCGTTTAACCAAGGGGGCGCTAAGATGTCACAGCAACCAGCCGACAGTGCGGCCCCGGCCGGAGGCCCCAATCCCGCACCGCCTGGTATTGTAGCGCCAGATGGGGGCGCAGGCCCTGCACCCAGTCCGGTAGTCCCGATCATGCCACTAACGCTCCCATATATGCCTGGGGCGAAATGGCTTCCCCAATACAGCGGTGAGCCAGGCACTTTAGCAGGCTTCAAGCGGAAGTTATGCAGCATCCTAGAAATGTACTCCATGCCTGAGAGACAAAAAGCTGCTGTGCTAATAGGGCAGCTAACCGGCGCTGCTGAGAGGGAAGTGGAGACTTGGGATACCGTTGATCAGGAGTCGGTACCTGCGATCTTCCTTAAGCTGCATGCCATATTTGAAGACCGCACAGAAACGGATCTCCGGATGGCCTTCTATCACTGTTCACAACAGCCAGGTGACAGCATCCGGGACTATGCTTACCGACTACAGGGAGCCCTGAGAGCCCTCAAGCAGATTAACAATTTAAATGCTATCGATGAGAATAAAATGCTGAAAGAACAATTTATACAGGGATTGAGATCCCAAGAGGAACGCAGAACTGTAAATTGGTGGTCCTTAGATCATCCGGATGCTACCTTTGATGCCCTAAAGGACATGGCAATAAAAGGGCTGCGGCCCCTGGGCAAACCTGAGGTGGCAACCCAACATCATCAGGCTGAAGTCACTCTGGAACCGGCAGTAACCCCCTGTTCCCCGTTAGTGGCCGAAGCCAAAGCGCAGGTGACACCTCCCAGTGAATTGGATTGTCTGCGCTCAGAGGTGCGCCAGCTGACTAAAAATCTGGCTGCTGTAATGAGTGCCCTGCAGCTGCGGAAAGAGGAGGAAGGGAAGATCTTGTTAGCTGACTGCCCAGAAGACGTTCCGTGGATGCACCGGAGAAGAAAGAAGACGTCGCCCCCCCGGAGGAGGACAACGCCACCCCCAGGAGCAACCCCTGATCAACACCCTCCTCGTCGAGAGATCATCTGTTACCGATGCAACCGGAAAGGTCATCTGTCTCCACAGTGTCCTTTAAACGGGCAGAACCTGGGTCCAAGGGCCAACACCCAGGAGAATACCCATCAGGCCCCCTAGACTGGAACCGCAGGTATGTGGGCGGGCGACCCTACCTGTCTATTATTCTAGATGGTATTGCTGTTCCGGCATTGTTAGACACTGGGTCGCAGGTGACCCTAATACCTGATGCCCTATATACCAAGTACTGGTCAATGGACAGTCTTAAACCCCCGAGCCTTGACTTTACCGAGTATGCTTCTAATGGTCTTCCTGTAGAAGTACTCGGGACAAAATGTGTAGATGTAAAAGTGGGCAGGGAGGAGTTGAAAGACCAGGGGCTTCTGGTAGTAAAGACTGTAAATGAGGAGAACGGTTTAAATATAATTTTGGGTACTAACATTATCGGTAGTTGTTTGGGAGAAGTTGTGTTCTTGCTCCAACAGCTCGCTGAGATTGCCCGACCAAGGCAGAAAGGAGTAATCCAAAGAGAGATCCGGGCCCTGGTGTGTCAGCAGCAAGCGAAGCTTACAGACGGCAAAATTGGTAATGTACGGGTCACTGACTCGGATCCTATTGTGATACCCCCAATGAGTGAAATGATCATCTGGTGCAGGGCAGCCATTGGTCTGAGAGGACAGAATTACCAAGCTGTAGTAGAACCCACCATTCAGAACATAGACCTACACTTATGACTGCTAGAGGAGTAGTAGAAGTGGTGAATGGAAGAGTACCGGTACGGCTTCTCAATTGGGGAGATGATGAGGTAAATTTACCCCGTTATGCAACCATTGCTAAACTTCATGCTGTCGACAATAATTCTATTCTCCCGGCTGAGTCCTTAGACTCCTGTCAAATAGCGGAGGACAATGACTCAGCAACCCAGGTGGCGGAATGGTGTCAGCAACTCCATGTTGGGACGGACACCACTCCCGCTCACCAGAAGCAAGGGGTATTACGGGTGGTGCAAGAGTACGCCCAAGTGTTTAGCAAGAATCCACTTGATTTTGGGATAATTAAGGGAGTACAACATCATATCCCTACAGGCAGTCATCCTCCTATCAAAGAGCGGTATAGGCCCATACCTCCAGCTCATTATCAGAAGGCTAAAGAAATGTTGAATGATATGAAGAAAGCCGGGGTGATAAGGGATAGTTGTAGCCCCTGGGCAGCCCCTCTAGTTCTGGTTAAAAAGAAAGATGGTAGTATGAGAATGTGTGTGGATTACAGGCAGGTGAACCGCATAACACACAAGGATGCATACCCGCTACCACGTATAGAGGAATCATTAGCTGCTCTGAAAACGGCTAACTACTTTTCTACCCTCGATCTGACTAGTGGTTACTGGCAAGTGGCTGTGGCTGAGGAGGATCGTGAGAAAACGGCTTTCACCACCCCAATGGGGCTCTGTGAGTTCGACAGAATGCCGTTTGGGCTCAGTAGTGCCCCAGGAACATTTCAGAGAGGATGGAAAACTGTCTGGGACATCTCAATTTTGAAACCGTGCTGCTATACCTAGACGACGTTATCGTGTATTCCAAAACATATGAGGACCATCTGAAGCACCTGGCAGAAGTGTTTGAGTCCCTGTCCAGGTACGGGATGAAGTTGAAACCCTCAAAATGCCATCTACTCAAACAGAAGGTACAATACTTGGGGCACATCGTCAGTTCGGAAGGAGTAGCGCCGGACCCAGAGAAAGTCACCGCCATCCAGAAGTGGCCGGAGCCGAAAAACCTTAAGGAAGTGCGACAGTTCCTGGGACTAACGGGTTACTACAGAAGGTTCGTGAAAGATTACACAAGAAGGCAGCTCCTTTACAGGACCTCCTGGTAGGACAATCCTTAAAGAGCAGAAACCCTCCCTTTAACTGGGGTAAAGAACAGGCTGAAGCATTCCAAAAGATGAAAGAGATCCTTACAGGTGATGAGATCTTGGCCTATCCTGATTACAGCCAACCGTTCCTGTTGTACACCGACGCCAGTAATGAAGGTTTGGGAGCAGTTCTCAGTCAGAAGCAGAATGGCCAAGAAAAAGTCATCGCATATGCCAGCAGGAAACTCAGGCCAACTGAGAGGAATCCGGAAAATTATAGCAGCTTCAAGCTGGAGTTTCTGGCGCTGGTCTGGGCCATTACTGAAAGATTTAAGCATTATCTGGCCTCTAATCAGTTCACTGCGTTTACAGATAACAACCCGTTAACGCACCTGGAAACTGCCAAGCTGGGTGCCATGGAGCAGCGTTGGATGGCTCGGTTGTCCAATTACCAGTTTACTATCAAGTACCGGGCAGGTCGAAAGAATGCTAATGCTGACGCGTTGTCCCGAAGGCCGCATGACTCTGACACGGAAGAAGAATCGGACGACCTGGAAGAAATTGAGCTCCCTGCGTTCCATCGAAATGGGGTAGTCCACGAGCATCGAGTCCACAGAAGCAGTATGGTGCAACATTAAATCCTTTACCCCATCACAGTTGGAAAGAGACTCAGGACAGCGATCCAGTGGTCAGCCGTATCAAGGAGTTGTTAAGACAGGAAGGTTCCTCCTTGGAAAAGGATGCACCTATGTCAGCAAAGCTCCTGTGGAACGAGAAAAGCAGGTTGTTCCTATACCGTGAGATGTTGTGCAGGAGATATGTCAACCCCAGAACCCATGAGATGGTCTGGAAAATAGTGGTCCCCAAGGCAGACGTCCCAATGGTGTTGGAAGAGTACCACGATCAAGCAGGACACTTTGGCTGGAGAAAGCTGGAGACCCTGTTGAGATGCCGGTTCTACTGGGTAGGGATGCGCAGCTCCATCGAGAGGTGGTGTCGGAACTGTGGACCCTGTGGTCTCAGAAGAAAGGACTACGGTAGTCAGAAGACACCCCTGCAACCTATCCGGACGACTCGTCCCCTGGAGATTGTGGCCCTGGACCACGTCAAATTGTCGCCAAGTAGGTCTGGATACTCATACGCCTTGACCATGGTGGACCATTACTCCAGATTTCTGGTGGTTGTTCCAGTTAAGGACCAGACCGCAGTGACGGCCGCAAAAACCTTTCAAGCAAGCTTCTGCAGACCGCATGGGTATCCGGAGCAAGTATTAACCGATCAGGGACCTGCTTTCGAAGCCGATTTATTCAAGGAATTCTGTCACATGTACGGGTGTAAGAAAATTAGAACAACACCATATCACCCTCAAACCAACGGTCTTTGCGAAAAAATGAACCATATTGTCCTTGACTTGTTGAGATCCATACCGTTGGAAGACAGGAATCGATGGCCGGATTTACTACCTGATTTGGTTGATTTGTATAACCATATACCTGTAAGTTCAACTAACTGCACTCCAGCCTATCTTATGAGAGCAAGGCCCGGAAGACTACCAATGGATCTAGAACTTGGAGTGGTAGAACCGGAGGCAGACGACGCCGTTGAAAACTGGGACATCAATCGGCAAGAGCAGTACAGACGAGTGCAAGTCTGCGTAGCGGAAAGTCTCAACAAGGCACGGGAGAAAACAGGAAGATGTTTACAACAGAAATGCTCCTGCCAAGCCTTTGATGCCTGGAGAGGTAGTATTAAAAAGAAAAAGGAAGATGCACAAATTGGATAACCAGTGGGAGCAAGAACCCTACGTCGTACAAGATTCTAAATATGACAACAGAAAAGTTTGTATCATCAGTAAGGACGGAGGAAGAACAATAACCACTGTGTCCAGAGACCATTTGAAATTGTGTCCAGAACCCTTAAAGCGTTGTGAAAAGAACCCTGTCATCAATCAAGAAGAAAGAAAGGAAGAGGTCATACACACGGATCTGGGAGATTTTCCTGCGGATTGGCCTAGACTGGGAGATGCTGTAATAGTTCCGGTGTTGCAGTTTTATCAGCCACAAGGGGAAGTTCTACCTCCAGTTGTGCCCGTGGTGCCAGTTGAGTCCGTTCAGGAGTTACCCATTCCAGCAACACCTCAACCTATGGAATCTCAAGAAGGATCATCTGAAGCAGCGCCCCATACTATGGGATCCCCTGGTGAAGCTGACTCACACCGCCCAGCCATCAGTACGCTTGCCAGATCCATAGAAAGATTGAGGCAGTTCTATAGTTTGCCGTTACGCAGTGCAGACAGATCACAACTTAATATACCTGAGGCTACTCCACGTAGATCAGAGCGAACCACCAAAGGGAAGTTACCCATTCGATACCAGCAGTGATTATAACGAATTAATGTGAATATTGTAAAAAGTCTATATATATATATGTGTTTTTCCCTATTATGTCTTATAATGGACTCAGAGGCTGAGGACTGAGCCAGCCCAAAAACTGTATCCTGTAAATAGTTGCACTAAGGTGCCTTTTAATGGTTTCACACGAAGCCTTGACTTACCTCTGAACAGAAAACCCGTGTGGTGTGGCACTGAGTGAGGTCTGCATTTGGATGTCCTGCAGCCCACCCAGGACCCACGTTGAAGGTTTGGTGCGGGTCCTTCACAAGAATACTGTGTATTTATTGAACGTTTTGATGCCTTAATACTTTTTGTATTTTTCTATATTCAATGTGTTGTTTGCAACGTTCAAGACATCCTTACCTCCCGGATGGGACGAATTAATGTTTAATGTTGATGTTTGATGCATAAACAAAATTGTCTCTTTGTATTTTACAGCCCGGGAGTGCTGTCTTTTACCATGGGGGAATGTGTAGCCCTGGTACACAATACCAGGAGGATGAGTGGAGAGGTAATGGTTAAGGGCTCTTCATGACATCATGTACACTTCGGACACACCCAGCAGGGGTGTAGAAGGGAGTGTGAGCAGTCAGTGTCCGGTCTTCAGAGAGAACGGTCTAGCCTGGACTTGAGGAGAGGAAGAGATCCAGTCTGAGCCTGTTTAGCAGTTCAGAAAGTGGAGGCCAGTAAGGGCGAGATATAGATCACCTCAGCCTGGTCAGAGCTGTGCCCCACTGGAAAACGGACTGAGATATCTATTAAGAGTTGAGCAAATCGAAGGGCAAAGTGGAAGAGAGCAGAGAAGTGCCATAGGTATAGGATACCTGCACATTGTAACCGGTCACTGGGGACCGAAGGATCACTATAGCTTCAAGCATAGTGGTAAGAAAACCAGAGGCTTACCGGACCTTAGGTCGCGGCAAGCATCCCTGAAGAGTCAGTACGTATCTGGGGTCAGGGAGAGTGAGAACCTTGAGCCTGATCAGCAAGAATAGGAACTCAGCTCTCTCATTGGAAGGCTCCGACCACAAAACTGACCGGGCAGTACAGCTTTGGAATAGCTGGAATTATAGAGGGAACTACGCTTCATGCTGGTTGGACTCATCATTATTGGACAGTAAAGGAGGCCCCTAACTTGCTTAACCGTTGCCTCAAAGCTCATCCTCCATCAACCCCATCAGCCTCCCTGGGACCTGCCTTACCATCTTACAAGTAAAAGGTATGGAAAGACGCTGACGTGTGAGACTGAGTTATTGATTTGCATGCCTGCACAACCCTGCTTTAACTACCGACCTGAGGGAAGAGTCCCACCTGTAGGGGACCCGACATCTAGCTGCCTCACCATCCCCTCAGAGATCGCTGGTACAAATTACCAGAGACTACAGGTGGCGTCACGAACTGTATATAAATCTATCCCCTGTAAATATATCCCCAACATACGCCAGACCGCCAGGGCCACAGACCGAGCCACCGCTACCTGTGACAATCCCCATAGACTTCCATGGGCTCGGCTCTGAGTACCCCATTGCCCTGGTAACCCACAATTGTGGTGGCGGGTCGACACACAGTCATCTCCAGTCTTGATGATTTGCAGTCGAAAAGAAGACATATTGGATCATTAACTGTCCTAAACAATTTTCTGTCTGGGACCTAATTCACAGATTGCCGGTTGAACCTGTCGATACACATTCACATCAATCGATGTATTCCTGTTTCCAGCACTGCTAGGATCCTCTTGACTATTCCAACTTGCCAGATTATACTCTGGTTTCTGTGTGAGCCAGAAGTTGCTATTACAATTTAAGCCTATGGAGTCTTGTCGCTAAAGCTTAAGTGTATCATAAAAGCAACTTCTGGCTTACACAGAGTCCTGGGTGATACAGAGAGTCAGACCTTCAATCGCATGACTGAAAAAAGACCAGAAGCAGTGCTGGAAATCAAAGAAGACCGTTGGCGAGTATATTAATGCCCCTATACTACTTGTATATTCACAAAAGTTTAGCCTTATAAAAATTTTAACAAGTGGCTGTTTAAAAAAAACAAAAACCAGCATGAATTACAGATTTAAAGGAAATCCTAGAGGCCAGCTGTGGTCTCCCAAGCTGTACACCATAGTTTGCTCACTGACAATCAGGAACGGCATTCAGGAGCTTCACTCATGGAGACAGACTTTTAGGTAGTAGCCACCGGCCGGGGAACTACTAAAAGACTCATGGCATCATTTTCAACTTATTAGAGCTATAGGACTGTAATGAACCATGCCTCACAACCTTTGAACAAGAAAAGTGGACCTACGACCAGGATGCTGCCTCTTGCCTCCCCAAGGAGGGCTCACTTTGGGGAGAATTTAAAACAAACACATGGAGCAGTGTCAGTCACTTACACCGCTGGCCCTCTCTTGTGTACCCAGCCTTCGCTCCCCCCTGCACTCAATTATATTTGCGTCTGTCAGACACACATACAATTGATGTCGCACCACCGGGACAGGAGCAGAGGAGCAGTAATCAACTCCCTGCCCTGCCAGGATTTCCAGTAGAACGCAGGCCACTTCCAGCCTGCATTCTGCTGGAGATAGCGCATGCAAGGGATGTCGGATGGCATGATACAGTGACGTCATCGCGCCATCTAGCATCCACTGCAGTACAGGAAGCAAGAGGAGAAGACGGCCGTGGTTTACAGTGAGCTGGGATTAGGTGAGTATAAGGTTTATTTTTCCCTTGATATTTTGCCAATGAATAGGGGACTTTACAAGGGTCTGGCTATGGGGACGATAGGAGGAATTGGCTATTGGGGACATAAGAACATAAACGGAGAGGGCTATGGGGACATAAGAGGAGCTGGCTAAGGGGGCACAAGAACAAAGGGGGAGCTGGCTATGGGGGACATAAGAGGCTCTGGCAATGATGGAGGACATATGAGGGGCTGTCAATGGGGGACAGATGAGGGGCTGGCAATGGGGACAGAAGAGAGGCTGAGAGGGAGATATGAGGGGATGGATGTGGGTAACATATGAGGGGCTGGCTGTGGAGAACCTAAGTTGGGTTGGCTATGGGGGGACATAAAAGGGTCTGAGAGGGACATATGATGGGCTGGCTGTGGGGAACATATGAGGGGCTGGCTGTGGGGGACCAAGTAGGGCTGGCTTCAGGAACTAACACAAGAGGGGCTGTGGGGGACATCATATGTCAGAGACTCTGGGGAACATTATACTAGGAGCTATGGAGGACATTATATTGGGAGCTGTGGGGACATCATACAATATAGGATATGTGTAAAACATATGTATAGCAATAAATTATCACCATGAGTTTCTTTGAAAATATTCAACTTTATTGTATATAAAAATAAATTAGATCCACAATAGAAAAAAGATGCAAGGTTGAAAAAAGAGGACAAACGACTCTCCTTTGGTAAAAACAAGCTGCATGGCATCCTCTGCCCCGACGCGCACGTTTCGCCCAGCTTCTTCGGGGGCGAAGAGGGACTGGACTCCGTTATACTTGCTCATTGCTGCCAACATTCAGGTAAACTGTTTATGCTCGTATTAACTTTTAATATCGTGTTCATTGTTTCAATGTGCAATGACTATAGTGCTAGCTCCCGCTGCACGTACTAACTTTCAATATCGTGTCTATTGTTTCAATGTGCAATGACTACAGTGCTAGTTCCTGTTGCACCAAACCTGAGGCATCTGAATGCAGAGCCATTAGCCAACATTAGTATAGTGCTGCACTCTTCATATTCCATTCTCCATTGCATCAAATCTAGGGCATCTGTTATACAGGGCCAGTATATTTATATTCCCATTATGGGTTACAGGTTTCTATTTGCAATGGTATAAATGTGGATATTTGTGTAGAGATATATATTGGATATAAATTTGGTTCGTGCATTAGGAATTGCATATTATTAATTGCACTTCATGCTATTGAACAAACACATGTATATTTGAGCATTACATGTTATGCCATGCAACTTGTTTTTACCAAAGGAGAGTCGTTTGTCCTCTTTTTTCAACCTTGCATCTTTTTTCTATGTGTGAAGATCTAATTATTTTTATATATTAATAAAGTTGAATATTTTTCAAAGAAACGTCATGGTGATAAATTTATTGCTTTATTAATCCTAGTGTTATTACACGAGGATTTGTGTGTTTCATGACTATATAAGCATTATACTAAGATTGGCACTATTTTGGTGATATAAAATATAGGATATGTGCAGGAAATCATTGTATAGGGGGCTGTGGAGAATATCATACTGTATATTGGGGGGCTGTGGTGGACATCATAGTGTATATTAGGGGCTGTGGTGGATATCACACTGCATGGACAACTGTGATCACCATCATTCGAACAATGTGAAGGGGGATACAGTTTGGGGAGTGCAACAAGCTGGGCAGTATGAGGAGACAGAATGGACATGGAGAGGGCAAAGCTTGAAATGGGGGCACAGTATGGAGTGAGGTTAGCATGGCGGGGGGAGAGTGTGTAGATAGAGAATGTTTAAGGGAAAACTAGAGAAGGTACAGCCATGGTATAGGATGTGGTACATAAGGGTGGAATGGAATAGCAGTTATACCTCATTAAGGTGGACAGTGTGGTGGGTGTAGCTCATTAAGGAGGTCAGTTTGGAGTCCATATACCAAAGGAGGCTTCATTTAAGTCATAATATGGATAGATGTTTTTTATGCAGAAGGCATTTTAATAACACTTATTTTTAAAGAGCACAGTGTCGGGATGTGCTGCGTAAGATCCGGGAAGAGGGAATATGGAGAGGCAAGATGTTGATGTGAAGGAGAGAGGAGATGTGGATGTGAAGGAGAGAGGAGATGTGGATATGAAAAGTCATCATGGCATCTGAACAAGATGAAGACAAAAAGAAGTAAAAGACTCAATCAGAGAAGAGGTCACCCAAAAGGTACCTGGACATAAATGTTTACATGTTGAGAAGGACTACGCCTCAGTACTGTGGTTCTTGTATGGCCATAATGGAAAAGAGAAGAATTAATTTGGTAGAGGGCAAAATAAGCAATTGTAAGTACCGATGGTATATAATATTATGACTGCAATATATTGAGAGGATAAAAATTTTGATGGGAGGGCTTCTTTAAAAACAATCATACATATCATTATCCCTTTACCTATAATGGGGTCTGTTTAGTTTCCATTAGGGCATCTGCTAAATGCTGGATACCTTTTAATTGAAACCAAACGGCTTACATTATAATTAAAGTTATACTAATTTCCATGACTGTCCTTGGGTCTGACATTTAAAATATAATATGTCAGGGAAGAATAACGCTGTTTATCTCTTGAATTGTGTAAATGGTCTGTAAACCATGAATAATTCTATATCTAACTTTGAAAAAATACTCCCTGTTGAGCCTCACCCCTAAAGTATATAACTTTTTGTTTACTTTTGCTATTTTTTGGCGAAAAAGGTGTGGTACTTCAGGGGTCCTGTTACCTTAGTCTCTGACCTACTCCTTTACTTGGGTGCTAAGGGTTTACTGGCGGAGGGGGGAGGCACCGTCTGCTTCATCTGCCAAGGGCACCAAGATACCTAGCCCCGGCTTGCTATGGACTTATACACTGACATGTTGGTGTATATACTATATGTTTTTAGTGTAGTCTATTGATCCTTGGGTCTAGAATACTTGGTCACACAGTGTTATATATACCGGTATGTGTTTTATAACACATACTGTATATTCCACTTTTATCATTAAGCCCTAGAGGCATATTTATTTGCAGATTATAATCTTTCATCCCAAGATGGTAGGGAGTGTTACATTGCAGCACGTGATGTTGGTGGACTTAATAAGCGTCGGGGGTTATTTTGATTTTATATAGCTCCTTGTATTAGTAGGGCAGACATTTATCGGCTGTATCATATCATGAGATGTTCAGCTACTAGCAAGTTATGCGTCAAAATTGCTGTAATTGCCATAATGCAGGATAAACTAATAACAGTCATTTCACTAGTCTTTCGGAGGCAAAATAACACGGCAATTTTAATCATACACTAAACATCCAACTACAGCAGGCATTAGGTCATTAGGTAGACATTTTCTTATCATTAGCAGATAATGGCAAGTATTGGTGAATTGAGTAGTAACTTCTTTGAAAATAATTTTTTAAGGTACAGCATTTTGTGCTGCTATTTGTTAACAGATGGGGATTTATTTTCAACCTTTATTTTTTCTTAAGGGACATTACACTGCACGATAACTAAACGAGCGTTGTTAAAAATGATTGTTTCATGATTACCTTGTCATGTAAACAGGCAGCCGATCTGTTATGTTTCGGTAGCTGAGGAGAAATAGCAAAAATAGCCGAAGTAGCAATACACCAGAGAGGCTGGAAACTACTGGGTTGCAGAACCCTAAACTAACCGCAACACTAGAAGTAGCCGTGGAGCGTACCTACGGTGATCCTAGACGCCTCGTCACAGCTGGAGAGATAGCAACACCTAAAGACAGAAAGATGAAAGCTAACTGCCCCGTAGCAGAACCCCCAAAGAAAAAGGAAGCCCCCAAACATGTAATGGCGGTTAGACAAGAAGAAAATACGAACACAAAAAGAAAATAGAATGAGCAAACGCTGGAGCCCTATCTGTCTAGATAGAAAAGTATAGGAAAGAATTCTGACTGCAACCCAAAAAAACCCTGACAAAAATACCAACACTTCTGATTAACAAAAAAACTGAGATCAAACGATCTCTACCACCTAAATCAGATCTCTGGTGTAACACACAGCAATTCAGCAAATAAAAAGTGACACAAGAACAGAGCAAAAGTGCAAACACAAACAGCACAAATGCAGCACCAGGCCCCAAAAGGGGACCAGGCTGAAGTCCACTGCAAGGCAGCAAACCAGCAAGGAAAATCCAGCCAGAGGAAAAAAAACACAGCAAGTCACTTATCTGAATGAAAGCAGGAATTCAAGCTGAGCTCCAACCAAGACCTTGAAGAACAATTGATTACCGGCAAGGCTGATGGGAGTTCAGGTCACTTATATCAGACCATTCGGATCCAGCTGAAAGCCATTCAGCAATTGGTTCATTACCCTCAGCAACCACCGGAGGGAGCCCCAGCTCCGAAGTTGCCTCCAACGTGTTCACAACACCGATCATCCTTCCTGCCATGTAAACAGGCTGCCGATCATTTAATGAATGGTCAAAACTCTTGTATATTGGGCAAAATTATTTTTGTGCAGCAGAACAGATCATCGTTCTCTGTGAGAACTATGGCAGCCTACGAGCACTGTGTAGATCGCTCAGTGCACATCATTTACTTTGGCAACCTATTAAACATGTTTAAGGCTGGTTTTACATTTACCGTGTCTTTGCGGCCCCAATGCATTTCTATGGGGCCGCAAAAATGGGCCACAAAAATTCTACTGAGGGACGTGTGCCGTATGGCCATGAGGGCCTTATATACGGTCGTGAAAAAATATCGAGTTTGCTCGATATATTTCATGGCTTATGGACACGGCCCCCACAGAAAATAAATGACTTCCGCAAAACCAGAAGTTACGGTGTTCCGTAACTTCCGATTTTGCGGAGCGCCGTTTTTTCTTTCCAATACTTTTCTATAGTATTGGAAACGGCGATCGGCAAGTTTTTTGTGGTCCGTTATTGCGGCAGACCTTGAAAATTGTGGCGATACGGCCCGCAAAAAAGGCCCGCAATAACGGGCTGCAAAAATCACGGTAAGTGTAAAGCCAGCCTAAATGACCAATGGTCGGTCCATGTAAACTGACATTTACAGTTTATTTCTTTGGCTTGGATAAAAAGGCTGTTAGCTATTGGGGTGTAAATTGATTTGTCCTCTCCTTTTGATATGTGAATACAAATAATTATGTTGATTATTTAGGACACAATACAAAAAGCTGTAAGCAAATGTGAATTTTACTTTTTGAAATGGAAATCTGCAAAGGAGTTTTCTACATGGTCAAAACTGATCACTTATTCACAAGCGTTCAATATAAAGCACAGAATAGTGCAGCAGAAGTGGGACCCCCCTAAAACTTAAGGGACTGATGGAGATGGAGTGTAGCGCTCACACGGGATTCGGACTCATAATTGATTAGGAGACTGAACAACAGTTTAGAGGAACAAAAACCTGGGTCCCAGGTCTCCAAATACACTACATGAACAAAGATATTGAGACAACTACGCATTACACCTACAGGAGCTTTTATGACATCCCATTCTAAATTCATAGGCATGCTTTCTACAAGATGTTGGAGTCTGTATGTGTGCTTTTTCTGCCATTCATCCAGAATAGAATTTGTGAGGTTAGACTCAGATGTTGGTGTAGAGTACGCGGATCACAATCACCGTTCTAGTTCATCTCAAAGGTGTTTGAAGGTCAAGAATCTTTGTGAACCAGTCTAGTCCTCCAACACCAATCTCTCATAACGGTGCCACTATGCTGCTTTGTGTATTAGGGCCCAATCACACTGGAATAGAAAAGAGACTTCCCTAAACTATTTACACAAATTTGGAAGCAAACAATGTCTTGTATGCTGTATCATTAAAATTTCTCTTGACTGAAACTACTATTTATACAGTACAGACCAAAAGTTTGGACACACCTTCTCATTCAAAGATTCTTCTGTATTTTCATGACTATGAAAATTGTAGAATCACACTGGAGGCATCAAAACTATGAATTAACACATGTGGAATTATACATTACACTTTACAAAAAAATGTGAAACAACTGAAAATATGTCTTATATTCTAGGTTTTTCAAAGTAGCCACCTCTTGCTTTGATTACTACTTTGCACGCAGAACAGGTGAACGGATGGACTCTACATGCCTGGTTCCCACCGTGAAGCATGGAGGAGGTGGTGTGATGGTGTGGGGGTGCTTTGCTGGTGACACTGTTGGGGATTGATTCAAAATTGAAGCGGTGAGCGGTCCAGCTCACCCCAAACCATCTCGATTGGGTTCAGGTCTGGTGACTGTGGAGGCCAGGTCATCTGTCGTAGCACCCCATCACTCTCCTTCTTGGTGAAATAGCCCTTACACAGCCTGGAGGTGTGTTTGGGGTCACTGTCCTGTTGAAAAATAAATGATGGTCCAGCTAAACGCAAACCGGATGGAATAGCATGCCGCTGCAAGCTGCTGTGGTAGCCATGCTGGTCAAGTATGCCTTCAATTTTGAATAAATCCCTAACAGTGTCACCAGCAAAGCACCCCCACACCATCACACCTCCTCCTCCATGCTTCCCGGTGGGAACCAGGCATGTAGAGTCCATCAGTTCACCTTTTCTGCGTGCAAAGCAGTAATCAAAGCAAAAGGTGGCTACTTTGAAGAACCTAGAATATAAGACATATTTTCAGTTGTGACACACTTTTTTGTAAAGTATATAATTCCACATGTGTTAATTCATAGTTTTGATGCCTTCAGTTTGATTCTACAATTTTCATAGTCATGAAAATACAGAAAAATCATTGAATGAGAAGGTGTGTCCAAACTTTTGGACTGTACTGTATATATTCCTAGGCCAACCCCTGAAAAACAATCCCATAGTATAAAAACCTGAATTTACTGAATAACAGGTGTGTCCCAATACTTTCATCTATATAGTGTATATTCATTACATTTGGTGATGTTTATGCTCATTTTTCTTGTTCTCTTTGTCACTAGATATTGTTGACTGTCAACCATTATTTTGGGCCTTCAATTAGTGTTTTATGTGAAAAACTTAAAGGGAACCCTGTCACCTCATAAAACGCCATTTACCCACAGATACAGAGCTAATCTGCAGTTAAATAGTGTTTCAATTCTGCCTGCCTGCTTTACTGAAAGAGCAGCTACTGGGAAAAAATAAGCTTTTTTTCCCTGTAAATTACCGGCTCTCAGTCATAAGTGCCTTACACCGCTCATTATACTGTGTACGCTCCAGCAGTTTGATTGACAGATGACTCTACAGCACATCTGTGCAGAGTGAGCTGACAATTAAAGTGCCAGGATATGCTTACAGCCGCCACTCACGGTATAGAGGGCAGAGCTGTGAGCGGTGCCTGTACCTGCTCCGTGAACCCTCCTATGACCGAAAGACGGCGGCTCCCAGAAGGAAATGAGAGCACTTTCTGCCCAGTAGCCACAATTTCAGTAAGGCCAGCATTACAACAATATTTAACTGCAGATTAACCCTACATCTGCAGGTAAATAGCATTTTTCGAGGTTACAGATTCCCTTTAAAGCTTGTAACCAGACAATTGTAATAGGGCTAAATTTGTCATTTCACAGTATACTGCAGTAGCACTGCTGGTTTTGCTGACAATAGTAATTTTTTAGCATTCCTATGTCAAATACTAAAAGTCTCAATAGAATAAATAAGTTAATAGTATGCGTGAATCCGAACAACATTGTTTGGGAAATGTGGAATTCTGGAACTCTATTTATCCTCTCCATGTTTGCCCTATATACACCAGATCCATTAAATAAACATTTACTAGTGTTCCGGAAAAGGCTAAACAAAGGGTTTATAGGTCACAATGCTCTTTCTGAGCTTTAACGCTTCATCCAAAAGACTAATGGACTTTGTAAGTCACAATATTTTTATGCAACTCAGAGTTGCGAAATTTTTTTTTGACATTTTCACACCAGTTTGAAGCAGTTCAGCCAAAATGGGCGAAGTGGAGAGGAGTGCAGGGAGTGGCTTCTCCAGACTGTTGAATTCGGTGACAGCATTTTTTAATACCAGAAATACTACTCCAGTCTCTGCACACCAAAGAGAAGATGTGGGGGGTATTCCCCTATTCAATCATTATTTCCCCCAAGTAAAATAATAACAGCTATGCTCACCCCCGGGAAGGCGCTGTTCCAGCGGTGATGGCACTGGCTCTGTGGCTGTTTTCTGACTTCCTACAAATGTCTGATTTGTCTGAAGAAGGGTTCAGTGAACCAGCCACTGATTGTCACACGAGCCCCGAGAGAAAGGGTGCTGCAACAGTGCCTGCACAGGTGTATAGCTGCAGTTATTTTAAAAGAGGGAACATAATGATTGAGTATGGGTTGACTGAGGGCAACCCCTTTTATGAATTTGGGGCATGTTCTCTCTGGCGTGCACACACCTTGTTCCACCCCAGGTCTTCCATCGCTTTAACTATTTTGGTAGAGCTGCTTCAAACTTTGTGAAAACATCAAAAAGGTGAAAAATTTTTGTGCAACTCCTCATTGCGCAAAAATTTAGTGGCGTAAAAGAATTGAAGAATTGTCCCCTTAAAAGGAGCTTTCTGGACTATTGTAGTTTTCTTTTTTTACTATTGCCCTAAAAACTAACAGTCAGGTAGTTGCTAACTACTTGACTGTTCTACACAATGCTGACTCATAGCGTTCAAGGACCACTACTGCTGGCAATTTTGCAGCTTCACATCGACAGAGCGGCTCTTCCTCTTCCAGACTCTGTCGATCCCTGCTGATTGACAGCCACAGTTAGACAGCAGGGATCCGACTGTCAATCAGCAAAACCAGCAATCTTGTCTCATCAACAGAGTAGAGAAGAAGAGAAGCACAATCATTGCTCTATCGACATGACGGCAGCAGCGGTGACTACTCTGAGCCGGCAGAGATCGGCAGCGGGCACAACTGGCAGGTAGTTGTTAACTACCTGTCTGTTAGTTCTTAGGCCAGTAGTAAAAAAAAATAAATTAGTAAATAAAAATAAATTAGTTCTGGAAAACGGCTTTGAAGTTCAACTTCAGTGATATTACGTAAAGTCACTACAACAAAAGTTGAAATCTAAAGTAGTCTAAAAACGTTCAGCAGTCATCTAGTATTCATTTGAGTCAGTAGTAAATGTCAGTGCTCCACGTAAATTAAGGCCGGGTTCACACATGCGAACGAAAACGTCCGATGTTCGCAAGTGAAATCCAGCTCTGGCGCCGGCACTCGGGAGTGGAGCGAGCGGCTGCATATAACTACATGAAGCCGCGCATTCCACTCCTGAGTGCCGGCGCCAGAGCTGGGATTTCACATGCGAGCATCGGACATTTTCGTCGCATGTGTGATCCCGGCCTAACAAATCTATCTGGAACGGATTGTTTTTCAAGTTCTACATCATCTATTGCAGGGTTCCCCAACTCCAGTCCTCAAGGCCCACCAACAGGTCATGTTTTCAGGATTTCCTTCGTATTGCACATGTGATGCAATTATCACCTGGGCAATACTAAGGAAATCCTGAAAACGTGACTTGTTGGTGGGCCTTGAGGACTGGAGGTAATTGAGGCAACACAGTATTTAGTATGCTGCATCACTACATGTGTGCAAATAAAGAGAAAGTGTCTGAAGTTTACAAATAAGCCTTACACCATGCCTCATCACACTAGCAGTATGGATGCTACCAAGAGAAGGAAAAATAATTTAGACAACTCTGTCTTTCAGGGCCATTTATACACTGTGTGCAGAATTATTAGGCAAGTTGTATTTGAGAGGATTCTTTTTATTATTGAATAACAACTATGTTCTCAATCAACCCAAAAGACTCATAAATATCAAAGCTTAATATTTTTGGAAGTTGGAGTGTTTTTTTTTTTAGATTTGGCTATCTTAGGAGGATATCTGTTTGTGCAGGTAACTATTACTGTGCAGAATTATTTGGCAACTTAATAAAAACCAAATATATACCCATCTCACTTGTTTATTTTCACCAGGTAAACCAATATAACACAAAATTTAGAAATAAACATTTCTGACATTCAAAAACAAACAAAAAAAAATCTGACCAATATAGCCACCTTTCTTTACGATGACACTCAAAAGCCTTCCATCCATAGATTCTGTCAGTTGCTTGATCTGTTTACGATCCACATTGCGTGCAGCAGCCACCACAGCCTCCCAGACACTGTTCCGAGAGGACATGACTATGAAAATTGTAGAATCACACTGAAGGCATCAAAACTATGAATTAACACATGTGGAATTATACATTACACTTTACAAAAAAGTGTGAAACAACTGAAAATATGTCTTATATTCTAGGTTCTTCAAAGTAGCCACCTTTTGCTTTGATTACTGCTTTGCACGCAGTAAAGGTGAACGGATGGACTCTACATGCCTGGTTCCCACTGTGAAGCATGGAGGAGGTGGTGTGATGATGTGGGGGTGCTTTGCTGGTGACACTGTTGGGAATTTATTCAAAATTGAAGGCATAGTGAACCAGCATGGCTACCACAGCAATCGTGCAGCAGCATGCTATTCCATCCGGTTTGCGTTTAGTTGGACCATCATTTATTTTTCAACAGGACAATGACCCCAAACACACCTCCAGGCTGTGTAAGGGCTATTTAACCAAGAAGGAGAGCATGGGCGTACCCAGGATCAAAACTAGGGGGGGGCAAGTCATGGTCGTTCAGGTTGCAAAATTTTAGAACGAAAAATGTGAATAAAACGAAACGAAAATGAACGCCATACACAACATAATTCCTTATACCAAGACCAATAATATCACATACAAGGAGAAATATCACCATGATCAATCCTATTATGTAAACAATTCATTGATTTTAGGCTTACCTTTGCAGTCTTCTCTTCTGTTCAGCAGGGGGACTTCAAGCTCATGCGTGTTTATCACACACTGACACTGAGCCATTCACACTGCCCTTTCTAAACACAGCAATTGGATTGATCTTTAGGGGAAAAATGAATATTAGATAGAAGATAGATAGATAGATAGTAGATAGATAGATAGAAAACCAGAAAAATTGGAGGCAGCACATAGTTTGTAGTGAAAAAAAAAGCTATTTAATAAGGTCAAAAGGCGACATTTCGGTCCAAACAACACAAACCTTTCTCAAGCCTTGAGAAAGGTTCTGTTGTTTGGACCAAAACGTCGCCTTTTGGTCTTATTAAATAGCTTTTTTTTCACTATAAACGGTGTGCTGCCTCCAATTTGTCTGGATTTCTATAATTGATGTTTGGTATTTGCCTGGGGGGCTCTGCACCAGGACTCTTTCTTTGTGCTGCTCTAATTTTCTTCTTTTTAGATAGATAGATAGATAGATAGATAGATAGATAGATAGATAGATAGATAGATAGATAGATAGATAGATAGATTTAAGCATGGAATGCAAGCAGATTCCACCCTGAAATATGCCCCATCATTGTCCCCTTCTTGTAGTAATATGCCCCATCATTGTCTCCTTCTTGTAGTAATATGCCTTATCATTGTCTCCTTCTTGTAGTAATATGCCCCATCATTGTCTCCTTCTTTTAATAATGTGCCCCAGCCCAGCCCCTGTATATACAGTACATCACCACCAGGCCAGCCCCTGTATATACATCACCACCAGGCCAGTCTCTGTATACGTCACTAGCCCCAGCCCAGGACGGTAGGACGGTCGGACCTGTATATACATCACCAGCCCAGCACTTGTATATACATCAGCCCCAGCACCTGTATATACATCACCACCAGGCCAGCCCCTGTATACATCACCAACACCAGCCCAGGACCTGTATATACATCAGCCCCAGCCCAGCCCCTGTATACGTCACCAGGCCCAGACCAGGACGGTCGGACCTGTATATACATCACCGGCCCAGCACCTGTATATACATCACCACCAGGCCAGCCACTGTATATACATCAGCCCCAGCCCAGCCCCTGTATACGTCACCAGGCCCAGCCCAGCCCCTGTATACGTCACCAGGCCCAGCCCAGCCCCTGTATATACATCAGCCCCAGCCCAGCCCCTGTATATACATCAGCCCCAGCCCAGCCCCTGTATATGTCACCAGCCCAGCCCAGCCCCTGTATATACATCAGTCCCAGCCCAGCCTCTGTATGTCAGATATATATTACTGAAGATATAGACTGTACGGGCTCCTGTCAGGTATATATTACTGTAGATATAAACTGTACGGGCTCCTGTCAGGTATATATTACTGTAGATATAGACTGTACGGGCTCCTGTCAGGTATATATTACTGTAGATATATAAACTATTTCGGGCTCCTGTCAGGTATATATTACTGTAGATATAAACTGTACGGGCTCCTGTCAGGTATATATTACTGTAGATATAGACTGTATGGGCTCCTGTTAGGTATATATTACTGTAGTTAAGATTGTACGGGCTCCTGTCAGGTATATATTATTGTAGTTACAGACTGTATGGGCTCCTGTCAGGTATATATTATGTAGATATAGACTGTATGGGCTCCTGTCAGGTATATATTACTGTAGATATAGACTGTACGGGCTCCTGTCAGGTACATATTACTGTAGATATAGACTGTACGGGCTCCTGTCAGGTATATATTACTGAAGATATAGACTGTACGGGCTCCTGTCAGGTATATATTATTGTAGATATAGACTGTATTGGCTCCTGTCAGGTATATATTACTGTAGATATAGACTGTACGGGCTCCTGTCAGGTATATATTATTGTAGATATAGACTGTATGGGCTCCTGTCAGGTATATATTACTGTAGATATAGACTGTACGGGCTCCTGTCAGGTATATATTACTGTAGATATAGACTGTATGGGCTCCTGTCAGGTATATATTACTGTAGATATAGACTGTACAGGCTCCTGTCAGGTATATATTACTGTAGTATAGACTGTATGGGCTCCTGTCAGGTATATATTACTGTAGATATAGACTGTACGGGCTCCTGTCAGGTATATATTATTGTAGATATAGACTGTATGGGCTCCTGTCAGGTATATATTACTGTAGATATAGACTGTATGGGCTCCTGTCAGGTATATATTACTGTAGATATAGACTGTATGGGCTCCTGTCAGGTATATATTACTGTAGATATACACTGTACGGGCTCCTGTCAGGTATATATTACTGTAGATATAGACTGTATGGGCTCCTGTCAGGTATATATTACTGTAGATATAGACTGTATGGGCTCCTGTCAGGTATATATTATTGTAGATATAGACTGTATTGGCTCCTGTCAGGTATATATTACTGTAGATATAGACTGTACGGGCTCCTGTCAGGTTATATTATTGTAGATATAGACTGTATGGGCTCCTGTCAGGTATATATTACTGTAGATATAGACTGTACGGGCTCCTGTCAGGTATATGTTATTGTAGATATACACTGTACGGGCTCCTGTCAGGTATATATTACTGTAGATATACACTGTACAGGCTCCTGTCAGGTATATATTACTGTAGTTACAGACTGTATGGGCTCCTGTCAGGTATATATTACTGTAGTTACAGACTGTATGGGCTCCTGTCAGGTATATATTACTGTAGATATAGACTGTATGGGCTCCTGTCAGGTATATATTATTGTAGATATAAACTGTACGGGCTCCTGTCAGGTATATATTACTGTAGATATAGACTGTACGGGCTCCTGTCAGGTATATATTACTGTAGATATAAACTATACGGGCTCCTGTCAGGTATATATTACTGTAGATATAAACTGTATGGGCTCCTGTCAAGTATATATTACTGTAGATATAGATTGTACGGGCTCCTGTCAGGTAT
>JARQOD010000006.1:267588797-267656444 GCA_033576555.1 Oophaga sylvatica
CGCTGCGTGCTGTTCACAACCAAGATGGCATAAAACGGATTACGGATTAGAGGTTATTTGAGTAAATAGAAGAAATGCCATGATATTGTGGGAGTGCTGCAGTGTTCTAAAACTGACTCCTGAAAAATTATTATTGATAATCCCAGATTAAAGAGTACACCCCTCATATTTGTGTAAATATTTTATTATATCTTTTCATGGGACAACACTGAAGATATCACACTTTGATACAATGTAAAGCAGTCAGTGTACAGCTTGTATACCAGTGTAAATTTGGTGTGCTCTTTAAATAACTCAACACAGCCATAATAACCGCTGGCAACAAAAGTGAGTACAACCTGAAGTGAAAATGTCTAAATTGTGCCCAATTAGCCATTTTCCCCCTCGTGTCATGTGACTCATAGTGTTACAAGGTCAGAGGTGTGTCAACTTTGGTGTTCTCGTGCTCAGTCTCTCGAATACTGTCACTGCAAGTTCGACATGTCACCTCATGGCAAAGAACTCTCTGACAATCTGAAAAAGAAGAAATGTTACTCTACATGAAGATGGCCTAGTTATAAGAAGACTGCCAGCACCCTGACACTGAGCTGCAGCACGGTGGCCCAAACCAAACATCGGTTAACAAGACCGTTCCACTCAGAATGGCCTCGCCATGGTCGACCAAAGAAGTTGAGTGGACGTTCTCAGTGTCATATCCAGAGGTTGTCATTTCAAAATAGATATGAGTGCTGCCTGCATTACTGCAGATGTTAAAGGGTGGGGGGTGAGCCTGTCAGTGCTCAGACCATACATCGCACACTGCATTAAATTTGTCTACATGGCTGTTCTCCCAGAAGGAGGCCTCTTCTAAAGAAGATGCACAAGAAAGCCTGCAAACAGTTTGCTGAAGTCAAGCAGATTAAGGACATGGATTGCTGGAACCATGTCCTGTGCTCTGATGAGACCAAGATAAACTTATTTGGTTCAGATGGTGTCAAGCGTGTGTGGTGGCAACAATGTGAGGAGAGAAGGTTGTCTTGCCTACAGCCAAGCAAGGTGGTGCGAGTGTCATGGTTTGGGGCTGCTTGAGTTCTACCACTGTGGGGAGCTATAGTTCATTGAGGGAACTATGAATGCCAACATGTTCTGACATATTGAAGCTGAGCATGATCCCCTCCCTTCAGAAACTGGGACACAGGGCAGTATTCCAACATGATAATGACACCAAATACACCTTCAAGACGTGCTAAAAAAATTTAGCGTAAAAGGTGCTGGACTTGCCAAGCATGTCTCTGGACCTAAACCCTATAGATCATCTGGGGCATCCGCAAACGGAATGTGGAGGAGCCACATCCACCAGTGATGTCGTCATGGAGGAGTGGAAGAGGATTCCAGTGGCAACCTGTGAAGCTCTACTGAACTCCATGCCCAAGAGAGTTAAGGCAGTGCTTGAAAATAATGGTGGCCACACAAATATTGACACTTTGGGCACAAATGGGCCATTTTACTTGGGGATGTACTCACTTAATGGCTGTGTCTTGAGTTATTTAGAGGGTACAACCAAAGTTACAACCGTCATACAAGCTGTACACTGACTACTTTACATTGTATTAGGCTAAGTGCACACGTTCAGGATTATATGCATTTTTTTCGTGCTTTTTCACGGGAAAAAACGCGTCAAAAACGCATGTATTAAGCATCCTATCATTTAGAATGAATTCCGCAATTTTTGTGCACATGGTGCGTTTTTTTTCCGCGAAAAAAACGCATTGCGGAAAATCTAGCAACATGTCCATTAATTTTGCGGTTTTCTAGCGTTTTTCCCGCTATATTATTGACCTAGAAAGTTCAGGAAAAAAATCGCGGTAAAAACGCGTCAATCCGCGCAAAAAAATGCACCAAAAGCGCGTTTTTGCCGTGAAAAAAGTCCGGTTTTGCTCAGGAATATTCTGCAAACATTCCTGAACGTGTGCACTTAGCCTTAAAGTGTCATATCTTCAGTGCTGTCCCGTGAAAAGATATAAATATTGACAAAAACATGAGGGGTGTACTCACTTTAGTGATATACTGTATATTTATGTACAAATTTCTACAGTGTGTGCAACTATGGTTTTATTGTAGAAATTACTGAAAAAAATGTTTGGAAAGCGAGTTTTTCTTTATAGGACTTTTAAAAAGAATCTGTCACCAGATTTTTGCCAAAAATCTGAGAGCTGCAAAATGTAGTGAAAGAAACTCAGATTCCAGTGATGTGTCACTTACTGTCGCGATCCATTTTTGTATCTGTGGCAGATCTAGGTTTTTCATATGGATTAATGTCTATTTTTCCCCTCGGTGGCCTGCTGGTGTAATTGCATTAGTGCAGTGTTGCTGGGTCAGCTGATGTAGGTGGTGACCACTCCCACCATCCTTTATAGAGTCACCAAATGCATCAGCTGACTGATGGTTATACAGGTCCTTTTGGAGACCAACCGAGCTGGAGTCGGGAACTTTCTGGTGCAGTGGTGCTACAGCTAGAATACTGTTGATCTGGTGCCTTACTTTGCTGTGCGGTGCATTGCAGCAGAGAAAGCTAAGTGTTATTTTTGTTCCCCATTCCCTGTGGTGTCTGTCTTTTCTTTCCTTCTGTTGATTTGGTGCAGTTTATTCCCTGTCTTACCTCCTGGGGTGGGGGTTGGGGGTTTAGCTAAGGGCTAAACAGGAGATAGGACAGGTCGGTGACTTGGGCCTCCCTACCTTCAAGGGTACCCCCAAGTTAAGGAAAAACAGGTGCCGGGAAAGGTCAGAGCGGTACGGCGCCTGCGCACT
Organism: Oophaga sylvatica; assembly: GCA_033576555.1. Taxonomy (NCBI): domain Eukaryota; kingdom Metazoa; phylum Chordata; class Amphibia; order Anura; family Dendrobatidae; genus Oophaga; species Oophaga sylvatica. Next base: position 267,591,585 of record JARQOD010000006.1, read on the forward strand.
GCAGTACTCTGCTCTGCCCTCACCAGGGCAGATCATGTGCCTGCGCAGGAGCCTGATGGGACGGAAAGAAGAGGCCGGCTTCGCTACAAGGTGGGAGGCACCGAACAGGACCGCGACGCCCATCGGACGGCGGACCGCCCATGGGTGAATATAATATAACTCGTTTTTCTTCTTTTCAGGTAACATCGGGGGCTTATCTACAGCATTACAGAATGCTGTAGATAAGCCCCTGATGGCGGTGGCCGCATCTCATAGGGCAAAAATGGGGTGACAGATTCCCTTTAATAGATATTTCTTTGGCGCACAGTAAGGAAATAGATCAATGTAAAATATATGTAATTACTACTAATATTGAGGCTTCTACAAGATGATAAGCCTTATTAGAATGTAACAAAACCATTTGTGAGCAGTCACTTAATCTAGTAATATGTAATGTGTTTCCCCATTGTTATATTTGCCCCAAAAGAGACCTTCAGTTATGAAATTATCGTACCTTTATAACATTAAAAATTTAGTTAAAGAAAAAAAGATTAATTTTCTATAGCAAACTTGTATACAAAAATATAAAATAAAATAAAAAAAGACTTTCGAATCCTTATAGACTACAGATTTCCAACTTTCTAAATGAAAAATTGAATTCCTGAATGCACACTTGTGTGGGGCTCTAAAATAGGAGAAGTTAGTAAAAGAATTGTTCTGTGCTAAAAATTTCTGACATGCATTGTAATGCCCTTGAGTCTGATGAAATGTAGGTGGCATGTAATCAGGAAAGAGTGCTGGATTCATCCTGCTTAACCAGCCTCCTCGTATAATGGCTTGCATTGTTCAAGCCTCTGCTTAGAGGACTGCAAGAGCAGCAGTCTTGTCACTACCAGGACGCAAGTATGAAGCAGAAAATACTAGCCGTCTTTGCATTTGGAATCCGGAAAGATAACCTTCATTTTTGAAAGGCAGAACAGATTCCTTATCCCCGTCATTTTGTAAGCAGAAAATTTCCAGGCGGCAATAAGATCTGAGCACTTATTTCTGTTACTTATATATTAAAATGCATGTCTCACCTATAGTGACATAGCTCTGTACATTGCGTAGAGGCCGTGAGTGGTACTGAAAGCTCGCTTCCATTCACTTGTATGTGAGATTGCAGTACCACTTACGGCCACTACACAATGTACACAGCTGTGCCACATCCGCTTTGCCCTGGACCCCTTCAATCAGCTGATTGGTGGGAGTGCCGAGAATCGAATCCTGGTCCTAAGGAAGGAAAACCCCTTTAATATCCATTTCCATAACTACAACAGTTTATATCCTAATCTGTCAAGTCGTTTCAGAAGTTAGATGAAAACTAAATGGTGGTCATTACCGGAAGTATGTGTATTTAGGAGTTAGTGGAATGAGCAAATCATTGCTAACATAACAGCTTTCACATAACTTTTAGAAAAAGGACATTAAAAAATGTAAAAAAAAAACTATTTTGTATTATACAAGGAGAGAATGTTCATAAGAGCTTAGACTGATAAAATACAGCCTTCAACTTGACATAAAAGAGTATAATAAATATTCTTGGGGCAGATTACGTAATCCTGGCAAATATTTAGGCAGTGTGAGCTTAATCTGGATTTACCATGGTGGGTTAACATGAACGAGGGTTCCTAGGAACGCTTCTTTCCCTATAACCAGGCCGTTAAAACAAGCTGCCAAGCATCCAATGAACAACAAAGCACTTTGTCAGTTGAAATTAATTTTAAAGGGAATCTGTCAGGAGAATCAACTCTCTTAATAAGCTATACACACGTCATAGAAAAGTTGAATAAAATTATATTTTGATATCTGCTATCTGATGTCTTATTTTAGAGAAATCCTCTTAATATATACTTAATATATAAATGAGATGTTCACAACTGTGCAAACTTTTCAGCCATCACATGTCTCACTCAGGGAGCTCTGTATAGTCTTTTGACCTTCCGATCATGCGCAGCGTGCCTCAGAAGCTAGGAAGCATACGCCCGGCTACAGAGGCACAATGACGCTGCCAAAATGAGTGACGCATATGCATGAGAGTCGAGATCTAAATTTGTGCATGTGTTGCCTCCAGTGGCCACTTTCCTGAAGCCCACTGCCGTGAAATTAATGGGCAGAGTGGGGACTCCACTCTTGCCTAACCACCGACACCTTGTTGAAGCCCAGGTCTGCAGCCTCGCATCCCCGGGAGAACCCCTTCTTCCAGCCCGGGACATCGCTACACTCCTGCTGCCGCCACTGGCTTCCTGCAGCAGTGTGACCCAGCCTCCTGTGACCCCGCTCCACCGCCCCCACCCCCTGATATGCTACATTTGGACTATAAAGATGCACTCCCATTTTCCTCCCAAATTTGGGGGGAAAAAATATGGTATCTCAAAAACTAGAACCAATTCATCAAAAGTAATGTGATTTTTTAATTCAGCACCCTCAAAATGCCCTAAATCCATTCAGAAAACTTTGTCATTTGCAAACATTTTTGTTGACCTGTGATTACTGATTGTTCTGTTTACAAAGAAAAGGCGGTCTGCTCGCCTTTAGCCTGCATAGGGTAAAAAAGCCCCAAATTTATCACAATGGCTCATGCTGGGTTATAAACTTGGCACTTTTGTTCAACTGTTCACCACCTATTAGTTGGTTTAGTTTTAGATCAATTTTGTGACAATTTGGGAGCACACCATCACACTTTCAGCCACAGCGCTTTTCCACTAATGCATGCCCACTTGTTGAGTGAGGCACAAAAAGTGCTTCAAGCAAGTAATAAATACGCTGCAAATGTGTTGCAAGTCCAAGTATGTTGTTTTTGGTGCAATCGGAGGCAAAATTGTCGCACAATGAACTTCGTAAATCTCAATTGTGTGCTGGAAAGTGAAGAAGTATTGTCATGTTACAGCAGCAACAACTTCTCTCTTCTCTGTCTTGGTTTTTAATAGAATCCCATATAAGAGGAAGTCCAGGATATAAGTGCATGGAAAAATGCAAGATATCACGTCCTTAACTGGAAAAATTAGCTGCTTTATAGCATGTATATGCTAGAAACAAACATGGAAAGAATGCTTTTAGATCACAAGAGCAGCCTCTAAGGAATCTGATGTACGGTTGTGGTTCTCTTGGAAAAAAATGATTTTTAAGAACATGTTTAGATTCTTCTGTTACACTCACCACTGGAAATGAATCATAAGAGCAAGGGATATATAAGGCAAATCAATGCACTCCAGAGTTTCTCCAGTAAAGGAAAAAAGGAAACCAAGCACATTCTTTTTCATGTTACAAAGTCACAAAACCTTAAACAGCTTCCCTAAATTGCACTATAGGGGATACATCCATGTGCCTCTACTGCATATATGACTGCGTGTACTAGAAAGCTGGATGGCACGAACCCATGTATAATAGATAAATGAGGTCCTTGTTGCGTCATTCCTTTGAACTACACCAAGGCTTTTTCATGTATAGGTCATGCAACCTAAAGAACATAACCTTAATTAGCGTCATTTCAGAAGCGTATCTCCAGCTTAGAAGCAACCTCCTGTCTCCCTCTCACAGAGAAAATGTCCATCATGAGTACCGGGAAGACATTCAGATTATAATAGCAGAGAAAGGTAGGCAGACGGGAATAGAAGATTGGAGCAATAGGTAGATTTGTTGTCATGGTGCCTAAAAATCTACTGCTTGTATCTAGTCTTTTTGACTATTTCCAAGATCATCAGTAAGGAAAATAAAGTTCTGGAATATTCCAGAGGGCCAACATTGGATTTGACTTCCCAAGCAAGTGACACAAGGCCATTAACATTACAGCCTACAATCATTGAAAAGTTGATTTCGACAACTTCATTTCAACATAGAGGTTTCTAGTTATTAGTATATCTATTTCTAGGAAGCCGGGTGAAAATGTTTGGAATAAATGGATACTATGGCAGCTACCATAGTGTTTGTCAATTAGCTTTCCACTGATACGTACCCAGATCCAACATAGTCTACACAGTTTGTGCTGCAAATTAGTAGTTTGGCACCTTAAGAAAGCTGGAAGGCATGTCTTAATTGTTACATTTCAAACAGATTTAACTAAGAAAAGGTTAAATGTAAAAATAACAAATCTGAAAAAGATTAAATCATTCAACATGCTGCTAGAGAAGTGTAGTTGTGTGCATAGTTAATATGTAACTATGCTACTCAACACTGAAATTTCAATACCAAGAAATTAATAGTGATAACTACAGTGTTGAGAAAAAGTGTTTGTCCCTCCCTGATTTCCTATTCTTTTGCAGGTATGTCACACTTAAATGTTTCAGATCACCAAACAAATTTAACCCCTTAGTGACAGAGCCAATTTGCAGCTTAATGACGGGGACAATTTTTACAATTCTGAACCACTGTCACTTTATGAGGTTATAACTCTGGAACGCTTTAACGAATCCCGCTGATTCTGAGAGTGTTTTTTCGTGACATATTGTACTTCACGTTAGTGATACATTTTTTTTATATGACTTGCGTTTATTTATGAAATAAATGGAAATATGGTGAAAACTTTGAAAATTTAGCTATTTTCAAAACTTTTAATTTTTATGCCCTTAAATCAGAGAGATATGTCACACAAATTTCTTAATAAATAACATTTCCCACGCGTCTACTTTACATCAGCACGATTTTGGAAACAATTTTTTTTTTTTACACAGTTATAAAGGTTAAAAGTTGACCAGCGATTTCTCATTTTTACAACACAATTTTTTTTTTTTTTAGGGACCACATCACATTTGAAGTCACTTTGAGGGGTCTATATGATAGAGTATGATAGAAAATACCCAAAAGTGACACCATTCTAAAAACTGCACCCCTCAAGGTGCTCAAAACCACAAGACGTTTATTAACCCTTTAGGTGCTTCACAGGAACTGAAGCAACGTGGAAGGAAAAAATTAACATTTAACTTTTTATGCAAAAAATTTACTTCAGAACCAATTTTTTTTATTTTTACAAGTGTTAAAAGAGAAAATTAACCATAAAATTTGTGGTGCAAATTCTCCTCAATACGCCGAAACCCTATATGTGGGGTAAACCACTTTTTGGGTGGACGGCAGATATCGCATGGGAAAGAGCGCAGTTTGACATTTCAACGCAGAATTGGCTGGACGCCATGTCGTGTTTGGAGAGCCCCTGATGTGCCTAAACAGTGGAAACCCCCCACAAGTGACCCCATTTTGGAAACTAGACCCCTTAAGGAACTTATCTAGATGTGTGGTGAGCACTTTGAACCTTCAAGTGCTTCACAGAAGTTTATAACTTCCTCAAAAATGATTTTTTAGCCTGTTATTTTTTATTTTCCCAAGGGTAACAGGAGAAATTAGAACCTCAAAATTGGTGTGCAATTTCTCCTGAGTACGCTGATACCCCATATGTTGGGGTAAACCACTGTTTGGGTGCACGGCAGAGCTCGGAAGGGAGGGAGCACCATTTGACTTTTTGAATGCCATGTCGTGTTTGGAGACTGCCTGATGTGCGCCACAGAAGTTTGTAACGTAGAGCCGTGAAAATAAAAAATCATTTTTTTCCTCAAAAATTATTTTTTTAGCCCGTTATTTTTTATTTTCCCAAGGGTAACAGGAGAAATTGGACCACAAAAGTTGTTGTGCAATTTTTCCTGAGTACGCTGATACCCCATATGTGGGGGGGAACCACTGTTTGGGCGCATGGCAGAGCTTAGAAGGGAAGGAGCGGCATTTTGTAATGCAGACTTTGATGGAATGTTCTGCGGGCGTCATGTTGTGTTTGCAGAGCCCTTGATGTGCCTAAACAGTAGAAACCCCCTGCAAGTGACACCATTTTGGAAAGTAGACCTCCCCCAAGGAGTTTATCCAGATGTGTGGTGAGCTCTTTGAACCCCCAAGTGCTTCACAGCAGTTTATAAACACAGAGCCGTGAAAAAAATCATTTTTTTCCTCAAAAATGATATTTTAGCCAGCTATCTTTTATTTTCCCATGGGTAACAGGAGAAATTAGAACCCCAAAATTGGTGTGCAATTTGTCCTGAGTACGCTGATACCCAATATGTTGGGGTAAACCACTTTTTGAACGCCATGTAGTGTTTGGAGACTCCCTGATGTGCCTAAATAGTGGAAACCCCTCAATTCTAGCTCCAACGCAAAACCCAACACACCCCTAACACTAATCTCAACCCTAAGGATACTTTCACACATCAGTTTTTTCCATCAGGCATGATCCTGCTATTTTTTGAAAAAACGGATCCGGCGAAATCTACTGCCGGATCCGTTTTTTTCTCATTGACTTGTATTAGCGCTGGATCGCGCCGCATAGCCTCCCGTTTCTTCCGTTTTTTGCCGGATCCAGCAAAAATTTTAATTCCGGCGTCTGGAAAAAACGTCTCTAGTAAAGTTTTTTTTTGTCTGCGACAAAAAACAGGACAGCGCCAGATGCGGCGCTTCCGGCTTTTTGCTACAATGGAAGTCTATGGGCGCCGGATGTGGTTTTCAAGTCTGAGCATGCTCAGATCCAATTGGCCAGCCCCCAGGAACAGGATCCGTTGTAAAACGAATAAGAAAATGGAAGAAATGAATGGAAAACTGATGGTTAAGATCTGGATTTTTGCCAGATCCGCTAAACGGAACCGGCAGAAAAATGGATCCGTTTCATCAGTTTTCCCACAATTCACACACCGAATCCGATTTTTCAAAAAATAGCCGGATCATGCCTGATGGAAGAAAACTGATGTGTGAAAGTAGCCTAACCCTAATTCCAACCCTAACCCTAATCCCAACCCTAATTGTAACCCTAACCCTAATTGTAACCCTAACCCTAATTGTAACCCTAACCCTAATTATAACCCTACTGGAAAAATGAAAATAAATATATTTTCTTTATTTTATTTTCCTAACTAAGGGGGTGATAAACGGGGGGTTTATTTATATTTTTTAATTTTGATCACTGTGATAGCGTTTATCACAGGATCAAAATGTTCCTGCACTAAATGAATGAATCTGGCCGGCAGATTCGGTGGGTGCACTACGCATGTGTTCGCCATTTTCTTTCCAGGAAGAAGAGGCCGGGAGCTGTGGGAAGATGGGGGGACACCGGGAGGTACTGGGGACCGATTGGGGGACCCTATTTTTGTATCTCCCCTCTGATGTGCGATCACATCAGAGGAGAGAGAAATTAAATGCAGAATCGCGGCTTTTTTTTTTTGCGGTCGCCGTTAACCGAATAATAACGGTGATTGCAAAAGGGGGGTCAGTAAAAACTGACCCGAATCATGTTCTCTGGGGTCTTGGCTACCCCCAGTAGCCGAGACCCTGGAGAAAATCTGACTCTGGGGGCGCTATATACTTACTCCACAGTGCCGTGAATTAACGGCGCTGCGGTTTAAGTACCCTTAACCATCGCCGTTAAAAGACTTATCGGCGGTCGTTAAGGGGTTAAATATTAGACAAAGATAACACAAGTAATCACAAAATGAAGTTTTTAAATGAAGGTCTTTATTCTTAAGGGAAAAATAAATCCAAATCTAGAGGGCCCTGTGTGAAAAAGTGATTGCTCCTTAAGCTTAATAACTGGTTGGGCCACCCTTAGCAGCAAAAACTGCAATCAAGCGTTTGCGATAACCGGCAATGAGTCTTTTACAACGCTCTGGAGGAATTTTGGCCCGCTAATCTTTGCAGAATTGTTGTAACTCAGCCACATTGGAGGTTTTCCGAGCATGAACCACTTTTTTAAAGTCATGCCACAGCATTTCAATCAGATTAAGGTCAGGACTTTGACTAGGCCACTCCAAAGTCTTCATTTTGTTTTTCTTAAGCCATTCAGAGGTGGAGTTGCTGGTGTGTTTTGGATCATTGTCTTGCTGCATAACCCAAGTGATCTTCAGCTTCAAGTCACGAAAAGATGGCTGGACATTCTCCTTCAGGATTTTTTGGTTCCATTTGCCACAGCAAGTCTTCCAGGTCCTGAAACAACAAAACAGCCTCAGACCATCACACTACTACCACAACAACCATATTTTACTGTTGGTATGTTGTTACTTTTCTGAAATGCTGTTACTTCTACGCCAGATGTAATGGGACATCCACATTCCAAAAAGTTCAACTTTTGTCTAGTCAGTCCACAGAGTATTCTCCCAAAAGTCTTGGGGATCATCAATATGTTTTCAGGAAAAACTGAGACAAGCCTTTATGTTCTTATTGCTCAACAGTGGTTTTTGGCTTGGAATGCTGCCATGCAGGACATTTTGCCCAGTCTCCTTCTTATGGTGAAGTCATGAACAGTAACCTTAATTGAGGCAAGTGACGCCTGCAGTTCTTTGGATGTTGTTGCGGGGTCGTTTGTGACCTCTTAGAAGAGTTGTTGCTGCGCTCTTGGGGTACTTTTGGTCGGCTGACCACTCTTGGAAAGGTTCACCATTGTTCTACGTTTGTGCCATTTGTGGATAATGGCTCTCACAGTGGTTAACTGAAGTCCTAAAGCTTGGGAAAAGGCTTTATAACCTTTTACAGTCTGACAGATCTCAATTACTTTGTTTGTCATTTGTTCCAAAATTTCTTTGGATTGCGGCATGATGTCTAGCTTTTGAGTAACTTTTGGTCTACTTCACTTAGTCACACAGGGCCTATTTAAGTGATTTCCTGATTGTGAACAGGTGTGGCAGTAATCAGGCCTGGGTGTGGCTAGAGAAATTGAACTCAGCTTCCCAAAGATGTGATAAACCTCAATTTATGCTTTAAAGGGAGGGGGGTCAATCACTTTTTCACACAGGGCCCTGTAGGTTTGGATTTTTTTTCCCTCAACAATAAGGAGCTTCATTTAAAAACTGCATTTTGTCTTTGCTTGTGTTATCTTTGTCTAATATTTATATTTGTTTGGTGGTCTGAAACATTTAAGTGTGACAAACATGCAAAAGAATAGGAAATCAGGAAGGGGCAAACACTTTCACACCACTATAAGTACCTTATGTTATTTACATGTACGATTACTATTCATTTACTTATTACAGGGCATATGAGAATGTTGTTTTTATTTTCGGTCTTGTCTGGCCACAGTGTGAATGTGCTCTTACACACTGCACGCATACCAACTTATGCTCCGGTTCATCTCTTTGGTTTTCATAGAGTGGTAGATTTGGAAGGGTCCTCCTGGGTCATCTAATCCAACCCCCTGCTATAGTTTCTTGTACTTTCTGCAATCATGTGCATGACTCCCCATTCTTGACCTAGGCATTTCATCTATATAGCTTCACTTGACTAGGTGTTTGCACAGTTGGGCCCCGGTCTTTCTCTGCCCACATCTACTTTGGAGGTTGGCCAACAGAAGGTGAAGTTTTAATTTCAAAAGATAAGACTGTCCCGATTGGGGAACAAGTTAATGGAACATCTTTTATGCTTTTTTTAATCAAAATAGTGTTAACTAAGTACCCTATGTTATTTACCTGTACTAGTATTGTTTACTGATTTACTTACTACAGGGTATATGCTTATTTTGTTTTTATCTTAGATTTTTACCTTTTAGTGGTTTGTGTAGGTATCAACATCTTTGCACGGTCTGTGACATCCAATTTTACTTCTAGTACTTAATGAATCAATCGTGGTATGGCTTTTTTTCCTAAAATGTCCCAGGATCTGGTTTTCAACACCATCTGAGGCCATATTGCTTGAGGTACTGGTAGAAACCGGCGTAGCTTAAACTTGCTACCATTGCCTACAGGATCTCTGGACTTGTCTCCCATTGGGAACATCTAAGACATCATTGGTCGGCAATTGCAAAGCATGCAGCCAGCAACAGGTCGTGATTTATGTGTCCAAGTGCATTCAGCGTGGTAGAACATTCCTCCGATAACCATTAGTAACCTCATTGCCATAAGCCAAGGTGCGTACATTACTTTCATGTATTTGAGCATAGTGCTCATATGCGATACTGAATAAATTGAGATATTTTGAACATTTTGTTTCCATTTCTTCATCATTTGCATATCATTAACCTGTCTATCTATCCTGAGATTTCCATAAATCCAAGACTTTTCCTTATTAGTGTTGTATTTTCAATGTACACATGGCTTGTGTAATAACTGGAATAATGAACAGCAAGTGCCAGGCAGCCATTCAAAATATCTTGTAAAGACTATTGGAAGTCTATGATGTAGTGTAATTAGAGCCAGAAGTAACTAATCAATACTAGAGGGGTCAGATGTGGCCAGATTTGTGGTTCCTGCTATTTCAGTTTATTTTCTGCTAAAATTGGAGAAAAACAGAAATAAAACCAGCAGATATCGTCAAGTTCAAATATTGTTTGGAAATCAGAATAAAATATGGCATGAACATGGGCAACCGAAACAGATTATCTTATGACATTGTCACTAATCAAAGCTAGACAATTATTTGTCTGAAAAATCTTTGCTGCTCCATGCAGATGGCAAGTTCATAACTTGGTGAACCGCATCAACCCATGAGTCCTTCTTGCCCTGAAGCAGTGATGCAGGATGGTGGTGTAATGATATGAAGAATTCTTTTCTGATAAATCATTAGATCCCTTCATTTCAAATTAGTATTTTGAATTTTGTAACCTGACTATTGGTGCTGAACAAGAAGCCATTGGAATAGGTCTCCAGATCTGTTCTGTAAATCATATTTTTTGTTAAGTGTATTTTTTTTTATTATAAAATCTGTTTTTAAGTTACAACAGTTATTTTTTTCAACTCTCAAAGTAAAGAGTGTAAAATGCAAGCACGCAATTATAATTACTGAAACGATAGATAATATAGACAACAAGGCAGCACGATGGCTTCCAGACTTCAAATCCCACCAAGGACAACTTCTCCAAGGAGGTTGTATGTTCTCCCCGTGTTTGCGTGGGTTTCGGTGGGGTACTGTGGTTTTCTTACACACTCTAAAGACATACTGATATGCAATTTAAATTGTGAGCCCTGACGGGGACAGTGATGATAATATCTGTGGAATTATTGGTGCTACATAAGTGAGTAAAATGTAAAACCTCTTGTGAGTGCTCTACAATCTCAGAATAATGTTCAGAATAATGGGTTATTTATAAACTCTGTTTAGCATTGAGAGAACCTGAATCAGAATCCATAAGTGCCTGGTGCACAATCTTGGTGAAAATATAACAACAAAATAAAGAAATAAGGGGGGAGAAGGTGCTAGAAAATTATTTGGAGATGGTTCCTTCATCTGTCTAGACTGAACTTCATATAAACAGGAGTCGAAGACAGAGCAGTTATATTTCAATAGGAAAATAAGATGAAAATACAAGCGCTCCTCGTAGAACCATTGTGCTACAGTTTACAATTCTGTTGTCTAACATGGTTTAACATGAATAAAGAGGGAACCGGTCATGTAAAGCTGCCCGAGAGCCCCGCTGTCAGGAGGAAATTAACTTTTTTTCCTCCCAGCAGCCTTGGGCTTTCAGTCATAGGGGTGGTCCAGCGTGACTTCAGTCACTGCTAGCACATAGTGAGCCGGCTGTCAGTCAGAGTCGAGGGTCAGAGTCGAGGGTGTGGTTACAGCCACTTTAGGTGGTAATTTGCAAAAATTGCTTCAAAGACTCCTCATAATCCTCATACTTGCCAACATCCTCATACTTGCCATGCTTCGCAAATCACACCAAAAAGTATGTTCATGGCATTGGGCTTCAATGTGCTAATGTTTGCATTTTAAATATGGGTAAGTGTTAAATCTGCGTCTTGTGAATTCACACTTAGGTGGTCACCAAATGTATATGATTGACTATACAATGAGTATATTGTATAGGATTCTTAAGTTAGACCCAGTATTCCGTTTTTCAGTCCCTTGTACAAGGATCTTTGGCTTCATTGTGCGTGGCAAAAAATGAGAAGGAAGGCAATCAAACGTTCGAAACAACGGGACAAACAGTATGAAAGAAGACACAAAAATGTATACATTTTACATAAAGAACCTATTTAGAAAATAGAATAAGCAAGATAATGGAGTGGGGTCAAGAATGTTCGTGGGAGACACCACAAAAGAGAATTATGGAAAAACCAAAGCAGCATGGGTTTTCCACCCAGCATTACTATTCTTGACCTAATCCCTTTGTGCCCCATGTGTTTTGGAGCTCAGCTTTGCAGTCTGATCCAATTCCAGGAGGAATGGAGACTCATATTTATACCTAATGTAACGCTATTGATTTTCACATAATGCTTCAGGCCACTTTTATTTTTCTATTTCCTGTGTGCAAGTAATGAAATAGCATTTATATTAAATCTCCCCTCTTTACATTATAAAAGAAAATAAAATAATCAAGAATCAAGGTTATTGAACTGTCAAAAAGAAAACTATCAGTGATTCTATTAAATTAGTCATTTAATGAACTCTACCCGACACAATCCCTTATTGGTGATTTGAAGTGTCAAAATAATCGGAAAGACAGTCACTCGGAAAAAAAAATTGTCTGGGGCCATGGAGTTTATATACAGCCAAGGAATATACTGTACGCGGCTGGATTGTCATTCTCCAGCTGTACCTCTGAGATGGCAGACCGGTAGAGGCGTTACCAGTCAGGAGCAGTCATCTCCTTAATTACTGCTTTTACAAGCGCAATCCAATGGCTGAGAGAACAATTTGTGCCAAAGAAGAGTGGAGATGTGAAATCACTTATGAATTCAGCAAATTGTCCGTTATCTGCTTCTTGCTGTTTAAAATCAGTGATAAAAGCTGAACATTTTCCATAGCAGATGACAGAATACAATAAGAGAGAACACAGATGACATTTTGAAAGCTAAGTGATGAGCGGTGAAATTCAGTGGCATTTGCATTCATCGTAACCACAGAAAAGAGAGCAAGGTGTGCCCGCCGGGGCAAGAGATCTAATAATGGACAAAGGGGCGATGTGAGACAACGATGGGGAAACTGCCGCATATCAAGGCAGAGCTCTTAGAAATCTAGCAGTCAAATTTAACCCTTTAATGGATTCAGAGTACAATACTACAGAAGACATAGATTAATCGAGGGTCCAAACCTTGTGACTTTTTTTTATGAAAAATTTTAAAAAGATAATTATATAACATTATAGTTTAATATCGTAGCAAACATTTTTAACTCAGTCGCTATCTCTACAATTCATAAGGCAAGTTTTTTTTTTCCCTCCCTCAAAAATGTGTTTTGCATGGATAAACATACAATTTTAAAGCGTTTTTTTTTAAATAAAATGTGCTCTTCATAAAGGGTTGCTCTCATGATCATTTTCTTCATCAGGAACGCACCACTCCAGTTTACTGCCTTTCTGTTAGCTGGGGAGCAGTGCGCTCCTATAGGATAATTTGGACCAGCGGCATCATTACTGTGCACGCTACAGTGCTTTAAGCAGAGGAAAACTGGCCAACAGGAACAAATCATGCGTTCCGCCCAGCTTCAGAGCAGCGCTTCCAAGCTCTATAGGAAAAAGCTAGTAAGCAGTCAGCATGTATAGTCAATGCTGCATAAATGCAATGTTGGTCGGGTACGACCAGTAAACAAGTCACTTGCACTTTACAATAGGCATATGTGCTGTTGACAATGTAATTTGAAGGCTATAATAAGCTTTTTGGGCCCTGGCTTCATATCTAAATAAAGGTTATTCCTTTTAACAGAGCTGTTTAAAGCATAAATTGCAAAAAAGAAACTTCAATCATATTTGTAGCGCTCAGATTTAGGGCAGATGTAGATGAGTGTAGATTCTCTCATCCGAGAGAATTGGGCCGATTATATGTTCTCCATTCTATTAGTCTGTGGAAATCGGACTACACTCAGATGTCATCTGAGTGCAATCCAATGGTTTAGACTAACTCAATGATTTGCATGGCCAAGTGCGATTCGGATATCAGATTAAACTTGGAAACGTAGCGTTTTTTTCTTTAGACAGATTCTGTGCGATGAAAAAAATCAGATATATGCACGGCTTCGTAGCATAACATTGGTCTGAATGCGAGCTGATGTTTTGTCAGAACGGACTGTGACTGAAAGTACACTCATCTGCACCTGCCCTAACAGTGATCTCCTCCAGAGCACCTCAAAAATGTCCACTTTTTGTGTCTGAGATAGAGATGAGAAAACGTGCTCGGACATCTGAACAAGCTCAAGTGCCAACAGAGTGTCTTCGGCGTGCTTGAATACTATGTTCGAGTCTCTGCAGCTGCATGTCTCATGGCTGTTTGACAATCGCAACACATGCAGGGAAAGGCCGTTTGTTAGACATGTGTTGCGGATGTCGAACACCATGAGATATGCAGCCGCAGAGACTCGAACATAGTATTCAAGCACGCCGAAGACGCTCTGCTAGCACCCGACGTGCTCGGATAACACCTTATCCAAGCACGTTCGCTCATTACTATGGCACTTTATGTGACAACTGCTATTAAAATGCCATTTTCAATGTACAAAAGAAGAGGTCACTTTCTTTCCTCCCAAATTCGAGTGGCTAGAGTAAATCTAGTCTGTCAGATACCTTGCGTTTGGCAAGAGGAGACGAGCTTCACATTCATAGTCCTTGATAAAAAACATTTAATGACAACTTTGTGTACAAGGTGCCAATTTTATATTTATCCATATTGCCATCCTGACTTGAAATATTTTTTTCTCTTAAAGATTATTAAAGTCTATTCTTTTGGCAATAAAGAAAAAAACCATGACCAGTTCTGAATCTTTGTAAAACATGGGCTCTGTTTCCCCCATTGCCAAGTCACTGCCCTTCGGTTACGTGGGCTCAGCTTTAGCCTTGCACTCCCCCTACTGAATGCTAGAAAAACTGCCAGACTCTTACCAAGTGTAACATTAGAAAAGTCCGGGGAGAAAAAAACAGTCATTATTAACCCCTGTTTGGTTGGGGCACATATTTGGGGGCCATTTTGGAGACGGTACAGTTATTTTATCCATGTAGAAATCCCACTCACGTTGCTACAGAGAAGCAGTGCGGGTATCGGAGAAACGGGAGGTTTATGCACAAATTACTTTGACGGAATTATTTATGTCAGTATGTTAAAATAGACTGCAGATTGCTAAGTGAAGTGCAATTAAGAAAAAGGGTAATCCGAACACATTAAGCCAAGAACGGGCAGCACGTTGGAGCGACAGGATAAATGACATCACCTTATCGCTGCATGAATTATCTTCTCCCCTCAGCAACAAACATTATAAATAAAAGGGGGCTCGGGAGGGGCTCTCAAATCCTTAGATCACATGGAGCTGGTGCTTATTCCAGATGCCACATTACAGCTAAAAATAAGAACTCTGCGTAATTAATCTGCCTGATTTGCTCACACCAGACCTCATCCACATGGCTGACTACCATTTGTTGCTCTAATTCTCGTCTCTCTTCCCAATACGGCTTAATGACACACTAGCAAATGATTACTGCAGAATGGAGGATATACTGGAAACATCTGCCAGCAATATGCACGGACATAAAACACTGCGCTTCACTCCATGTGGCACCGGGGAGCTAAGCGTCACAATAGCAATTACCCGCTGACCAAACGGAGCACGAGCTTCAAGGTTACCAGCTAACAAGGAAACTGAGAAAGTGGACAATATTGCAGATCCGATGACTCATTCCTGCAAACAAAATAGTATACCTATATAGAGAAGGGAGTCAAAATAAGCAAAAATGTGTAAATGAGTCATATAGTGAAAGAAGTACACAGGAAATCGTGCACAATTCATAAACAGATAGGAATGTGGTTCTGATGAGCAGCTAAGAATCTTACAGGGAACCCTAAATGAAAGCTCCCTAACTCCCTAAATGTAGTAGACCACCATTAGAGTGTTATATATACCTATAGAAGCATCCTGATGGAGTCTTTTATGGGCGATAGTAATTTTTACAGATTTTCAAGAACTTTTCATCTGCAGCTCGGCACATGCAAAAGAGTCGGGACTAGTCTAGTAGGGTGTCACTTCCACCAGATCCACTATTTATGACCCCTAGGCATAATGGGCATCCTCCATATAATGCCCATCATAATAGGACTTCCTCAGTGTAAAATTAGAGGACGGACTAGTCTAGCAGGCTTCACTTACCCCTCGGATCCTCTAGATATGACCCCTAGGCATAATGGGAATCCTCCATACAATTCCCATCATAATAGGATGGCCTAGGGGCATGACTACAGGCAGGACTAGTCTGGCAGGGTGTCACTTCCACCAGAACCTTTTTTATGACCTCTGGGCATAATGAGCATCCTCCATATAATACCCATCATAATAAGACCGCCTATGGGCATGGTTAGAGGATTACAGGCAGGACTAGTTTGACGGAAACAACACCAGACTTGTTTGTTAATCTGGAGCTTAAATCAAAAGCTCTTTTTTAAAACATGGAAATATTCGTTGCTATACATAGAAGACTATTGGAATGCAGAGGCATGTAAAAGTGTGGGCACATCTAGTCACAATTACTGTTATTGGGAACAGTTATGCAACTTGAAGATGAAATGATCTCTAAAAAGAGCTAAAGTTAAAGATGACACATTTACTTTGTATTTTATGCAAGAAAAAAAAAATAATATTTTACATTTTAAAAATTCCAAAAAGGAAAATGAATAGTGATGAGCGAGTATACTCGTTGCTCGGGTGGTCTCCGAGTATTTGGAAGTGCTCAGAAATTTAGTTTCTGTTGCCTTGGCTGCATGATTTGCGGCTATTTGACAGCTTGAATACATGTGGGAATTCCCTAACAGGCAATCCCCACATGTATTCAGGCTGTCAAGTAGCAGCAGATCATGCCGCTGCGGCAACTGAAACTAAATCTACGAGCACTTCTAAATACCCAAGCAACAAGCATACTCGCTCATCACTAAAAATGAGCTGATGCACAAGTTTGGGCACCCTGGATGGTTAGTACCTAGCAGCATCCCCTTTAGAAAGTATTCCAGCTTTAAAACACTTTTTGCAGCTAGACAAGTCTTTCAATTCTTGTTTGAGTGATTTTCATCCATTCTGCCTTGGAAATTCTTCCAGTTCTTTGAGACTCCTGGGTCGTCTTGCATGCACTGCTATTTTGAGGTCTAGCTACAGTTTTCAAACATGTTCAGATCACAGAACTGTGAGGGCCATTGTAAAACCTTCAGCTTGCGCCTTTTAAGTTAGTCTATTGTGAATTCTGATGTATGTTTATGATCATTTTCTATTTGTAAAAGCCATCCTCTTTTCTACTTCAGCTTTTTACAGATAGTGTTATGTTTGCATCAAGACTCTTTTGAAATTTCATTGAATCCATTTTTCCCTCTAGCCTTGAAATGTTCTCTGTGCCATTGGCAGCAACACAATTCCAAAGCGTGATTGATCCATGCTTAATGGTTGGCGAGATGTTCTTAAACTAAAATTCTGTGCCCTTTTTTCCCGACACATACTTTTGATCATTGTGGCAAAAAAGTTATATTTAAACCTCATCAGTCCATAGGACTTATTTCCAAAATACATCAGACTTGTTTAGATGTTCTTTTCCATTCTTCTGATGCTAAATTTTATGGTGAGAACACAGGAGAGATTTTCTTCTGAAAACTCTTCTATTATGGCCATTTTTGTGCATGTGTCTTCGAAATGTAAAACAATGTATCACAACTCCAGAGTCTGTAAAATCTTTTTGAAGGTATTTTGCAATCAAGCAGGGGTTCGGATTTGCCTTTCTAGCAATCTCATGAGCAGCTCACACTGAAATTTCGCTTGGTCTTCCAGACCTTATCTTGACCTCCACTGCTCCTGTTAACTGCCATTTCTTAATTACATTTTTACATTTCAAACTGAGGAAAGGGAAACTTGAAATCGTGCTTTGTGGTTCTCTACCATTTTCAGAGTGTTAGGCAGCTGCTTAGAAGAACCCATGGATTTCATTTTTTTTGGCACATGGTTACAGGAGGCTGGGTTTTTCATAAACCTCGGAAATTTGCATCGCTTGCTTGGCCTATACTAACAATGATAGTGAACAAGCCATAACCCTAATTAAGGTCTCAAACCTTGGTCAAAGCTACCTGAGCACATAAGTCTCCAAGGGTGCCCAAACTTTTACATTTTACAGTATATTACGGTATATATAATATAATGTGTGTATATGTGTATATATCTATATATATCTATATATAGATATATACACATACACATTTTTTTGCCTTAACATGCAAAGAAAATATGTAATCTTTAACTGTTAGAGATCAATTTATCTTTCTTCAACAATACAACAATTTTGACCAGGTGTGCCCAAACTTTTACATGCCACTGTATATAACGCTATAGTGGTGGTTTGGGTACCAGAAAGGTTTCCTTTGAAGTGAATCTATCACCTTGATCATTTTGCAATAATTGAAGCCAGATATTGATTTTTTTTAACTCTGTTTTGATTTTATGATTGTAAATTCTTTCTTACTCAGTACATGATTATGTGGGCTGTCATTTTGCCTCAGATTTTGTTACCATGACTTAGAGATATGCTTTACATTAGCCACATAGATAATATACAGCAATAGACAGGTTATGACTCACTTCTATAGGAAAAATGTCTACGCATGCCCTGTGTCTAAGGAATGGGGAATGGGAGAAGAACTATAACATCAGGTACTGTGAAAGGTGTGTTATCTGTCATTTTTCGGATGCCTGGGCTGATAATGTGATGACTGCACAATGTACCGTAATATTCGCAGAACTGGGAATAACAGCCTAATATT
Source organism: Oophaga sylvatica (assembly GCA_033576555.1). Classification (NCBI taxonomy): domain Eukaryota; kingdom Metazoa; phylum Chordata; class Amphibia; order Anura; family Dendrobatidae; genus Oophaga; species Oophaga sylvatica. Next base: position 267,610,259 of record JARQOD010000006.1, read on the forward strand.
AGACGGCCAAAGTGAAAATGGCAAGAATTAGGATTTATTTTTTTTATAATAGAGATATGGAAAAGTAAAAAAAAAAATAATGGTGATGGCCAATGTATTAAAATCCTCACTGCTCCATAAACGTGTATGGCTGTGTGTGCTCCTGTTTTGTATTTTGAGAGGGAACTAAGTTGGTGCCAGACTCCTCTCCCAAAAGGAACAAACAAGGGTTGGGTAAACAGAAATCCAACATTCCCATTGATTCACAACTGCACATCTGCGATCAGGAAAAACAGTTTCCCAAACATGTTAGACAGTAGGACCCTGAACTGAGGAGAGGGAGCGTCAAATGGGGGAGATGTTCTCTTTGCTGCCTTGATATGACAATGTTTTTGTCTGCCAAATCCCATAGAGAAAAAAAAACTGTATGTATGAAAATTGATGGTAAGGGCTTTATACATTTCTAAGGCTATGTTCACACGTTGCGTTTTCGCTGCATTTTTTAATGCAAATTTCAGGCTGTGCTTTACAAGCAAAAGCCATGATATTTCAGAAATGTCATGCACACACTGTTTTTTTTTTTCCTGACACATTTGGAAAACTTCTGTGTTTTTGCAAACTGCAGCATGTCACATCTGTCAGAACTTTTTCAGGTTTACAATATATAACATATAATATATATATATATATATACACATATAAATATATATATATATATATATATATATATATATATACATACATATATATATATATATATATATATATATATATATATATATATATATATATATATATATATATATATATATATACAGTACAGACCAAAAGTTTGGACACACCTCATTTAAAGATTTTTCTGTATTTTCATGAATATGAAAATTGTAAATTCACACTGAAGGCATCAAAACTATGAATTAACACATGTGGAATTATATACTTAACAAAAAAGTGTGAAACAACTGAAAATATGTCTTATATTCTAGGTTCTTCAAAGTAGCCACCTTTTGCTTTGATGACTGCTTTGCACACTCTTGGCATTCTCTTGATGAGCTTCAAGAGGTAGTCACCGGAAATGGTTTACACTTCACAGGTGTGGCCTGTCAGGTTTAATAAGTGGGATTTCTGGCCTTTTAAATGGGGTTGAGACCATCAGTTGTGTTTTGCAGAAGTCTGGTGGATACACAGCTGATAGTCCTACTGAATAGACTGTTAGAATTTGTATTATGGCAAGTAAAAAGCAGCTAAGTAAAGAAAAACAAGTGGCCATCATTACTTTAAGAAATGAAGGTCAGTCAGTCCGAAAAATTGGGAAAACTTTGAGGCTAAGTGCACACGATCAGGAATAATTGCGTTTTTTTCGCGGTTTTTCCGTGGTTTTCCGCGGTAAAAACGCGATAAAAACGCAAGCATTAAGCATCCTATACATGTTAATTGATTCCGCATGTTTTGGCCACATGTTGCGTTTTTTTCCGCGAAAAAAACGCTTCGCGGAAAAAAATAGCAACATGTTCATTAATTTTGCGGAATGTAAGCGGTTCATGTGCGGTGGTACCCAGGGTCTGGAGGAGAGGAGACTCTCCTCCAGGCCCTGGGTACCATATCCCTGGTAAAACAATAATTAAAATAAAAAATAATGATATTCTCACCTTCCGGCGGCCCCCGCAGCCTTCCCGCGGCCCCGCAGCCTTCCCGCCTTCAGCGACGCTCCCGGCAACTTCCGGGCCCAAGAGTCCTTTGCGAGAATCACCCAGATGGCATAGCGGTCTCGCGAGATGCTACGTCATCGGTGTGATTTGTCGCAAAGCACTCCGGGGACCGGAGTTGCCGGGAGCGTCGCTGAAGGCGGGAAGGCTGCGGGGCCGCCGGAAGGTGAGAATATCATTATTTATTATTTTTTTTATTATTTTTACATTAGATCTTTTTACTATTGATGCGACATAGGCGGCATCAATAGTAAAAAGTTGGTCACACTTGTCAAACACTATGTTTGACTCGTGTGACCAACCTGTCAATCAGTTTTCCAAGCGATGCTACAGATCGCTAGGAAAACGCTAGCATTCTGCAAGCTAATTACGCTTGCAAAACGCTATTATTCTGGCGGGAATCAGCATACAAAAAACGTGCGTATTTCCTGCGGGAGAAGTGCGGGATTGCCGCGGAAATTTCCGCGGCAATTCCGCAACGTGTGAACTTAGCCTGAAAGTGTCCCCAAGTGCAGTTGCAAAAACCATCAAGCGCTACGAAGAAACTGGCTCACATGAGGACTGCCCCAGGAAAGGAAGACCAAGAGTCACCTCTGCTTCTGAGGATAAGTTTATCCGAGTCACCAGCCTCAGAAATCGCAGGTTTACAGCAACTCAGATTAGAGACCAGGTCAATGCCACACAGAGTTCTAGCAGCAGACACATCTCTACAACAACTGTTAAGAGGAGACTTTGTGCAGCAGGCCTTCATGGTAAAATAGCTGCTAGGAAACCACTGCTAAGGACAGGCAACAAGCAGAAGAGACTTGTTTGGGCTAAAGAACACAAAGTATGGACATTAGACCAGTGGAAATCTGTGCTTTGGTCTGATGAGTCCAAATTTGAGATCTTTGGTTCCAACCACCGTGTCTTTGTGCGACGCAGAAAAGGTGAACGGATGGACTCTACATGCCTGGTTCCCACCGTGAAGCATGGAGGAGGAGGTGTGATGGTGTGGGGGTGCTTTGCTGGTGACACTGTTGGGGATTTATTCAAAATTGAAGGCATACTGAACCAGCATGGCTACCACAGCATCTTGCAGCGGCATGATATTCCATCCGGTTTGCGTTTAGTTGACCATCATTTATTTTTCAACAGGACAATGACCCCAAACACACCTCCAGACTGTGTAAGGGCTATTTGACCAAGAAGGAGAGTGATGGGGTGCTACGCCAGATGACCTGGCCTCCACAGTCACCCGACCTGAACCAATCGAGATGGTTTGGGGTGAGCTGGACCGCAGAGTGAAGGCAAAAGGGCCAACAAGTGCTAAGCATCTCTGGGAACTCCTTCAAGATTGTTGGAATGCCATTTCTGGTGACTACCTCTAGAAGCTCTTAAAAAAGCAAAGTGGACTGACAGCACTAACTGCATTGGGGCGCTCGTCTCACAGCCAAGGAACCTTCTTGGACACGTAATCAATTGAAATAGAAGAAACAGCGCTCCATCCAGGTGAAATAATTTTCAAAAAGCTTTAATCCGCCATATAAATGCGACGTTTCGACCCATAACAGGTCTTTTTCAAGCATTGAAAAAGACCTGTTATGGGTCGAAACGTCGCATTTATATGGCGGATTAAAGCTTTTTGAAAATTATTTCACCTGGATGGAGCGCCGTTTCTTCTATTTCAATTGATTACGTACCTCTAGAAGCTCATCAAGAGAATGCCAAGAGTGTGCAAAGCAGTAATCAAAGCAAAAGGTGGCTACTTTGAAGAACCTAGAATATACAACATATTTTCAGTTGTTACACACTTTTTTGTTAAGTATATAACTCCACATGTGTTAATTCATAGTTTTGATGACTTCAGTGTGAATGTACAATTTTCATATTCATGAAAATACAGAAAAATCTTTAAATGAGAAGGTGTGTCCAAACTTTTGGTCAGTACTGTATATAGATATATCTATCTCTCTCTCTGTACATATATATAAACTGTATAAAAAGATTATTTATTTATTATTATTTACAGTCCAGTAAATAGCCTAGCTTCTCCTGAAATAAAGATTTCTATTAAACTACACTAAAGCAACTGAAATTGCAATGGAAATGTGTAGAGCCTTTAAAAAAAAAAATTTGCTGCATCTGTAAAAAAAAATAAATATCTATATAGATAGATAGATATAGATAGTTATTATATATATATATATATATATATATATATATATATATATATAGCTCTATAGATATATATATATCTATAGATCTATACAGTGCCTATAAGTAGTATTCAACCCCCTGCAGATTTAGCTGGTTGACACATGCGGAATTAACTTGGCATTGTGACATTTGTACTGTAGATCAGCCTGGAAGTGGGAAATGCACTGCAGCAAAAATTTTTGTTTTAATTTTTTTTTTAATAACGTTAAAAGTTAATTCAGAGTGTCATTTATTATTCAACCCCTCAAACCACAAGAATTCTGTTTGGTCCCCCTAAAGTATTAAGAAGTAGTTCAGGCACCAAGAATAATGAGCTTCACATGTGTGGATTAATGATCTCTTTTGCCAGCCTTTTCTGACTATTTAAGACCCTCCCCAAACTTGTGAACAGCACTCATACATGGTCAACATGGGAAAGACAAAGGAGCATTCCAAGGCCATCAGAGACAAGATCGTGGAGGGTCACAAGGCTGGCAAGGGGTACAAAACCCTTTCCAAGGAGTTGGCCCTACCTGTCTCCACTGTTGGAGCATCATCCGTAAGTGGAAGGCTTATGGAACTACTGTTAGCCTTCCACGGCCTGGACAGCCTTTGAAAGTTTCCTCCCGTGCCGAGGTCAGGCTTGTCCGAAGAGTCAAGGCTAACCCAAGGACAACAAGGAAGGAGCTCCGGGAAGATCTCATGGCAGTGGGGACATTGGTTTCAGTCAATACCATAAGTAACGTACTCCACCGGAATGGTCTCCGTTCCAGAGGAGCCCGTAAGGTAACTTTACTTTCAAAGCGTCATGTCAAGGCTCGTCTACAGTTTGCTCATGATCACTTGGAGGACTCTGAGACAGACTGGTTCAAGGTTCTATGGTCTGATGAGACCAAGATCGAGATCTTTGGTGCCAACCACACACGTGACGTTTGGAGACTGGATGGCACTGCATACGACCCCAAGAATACCATCCCTACAGTCAAGCATGGTGGTGGCAGCATCATGCTGTGGGGCTGTTTCTCAGCCAAGGGGCCTGGCCATCTGGTCCGCATCCATGGGAGGATGGATAGCATGGCCTACCTGGAGATTTTGGCCAAGAACCTCCGCTCCTCCATCAAGGATCTTAAGATGGGTCGTAATTTCATCTTCCAACAAGACAACGACCCAAAGCACACAGCCAAGAAAACCAAGGCCTGGTTCAAGAGGGAAAAAGTCAAGGTGTTGGAGTGGCCTAGTCAGTCTCCTGACCTTAACCCAATTGAAAACTTGTGGAAGGAGCTCAAGATTAAAGTCCACATGAGACACCCAAAGAACCTAGAAACTTGGAGAAGATCTGCATGGAGGAGTGGGCCAAGATAACTCCACAGACCTGTGCCGGCCTGATCAGGTCTTATAAAAGACGATTATTAGCTGTAATTGCAAACAAGGGTTATTCCACGAAATATTAAACATAGGGGTTGTATAATAATTGACCCACACTTTTATGTTTAAAATTTATTAAAATTCAACTGAGCAACATAACTTTTTGTTTTGTAAGATTTATGCTTCTGTTAATAAATCCTACTCTCGTTTGCAGTTTGAAGGCTCTAACTTATTTGCATCTTATCAAACCAGCTAAATCTGCAGGGGGTTGAATACTACTTGTAGGCACTGTATATATAGATCTATATAGCTATCTGTATATATCTATCTAGATATATATATATATATATATATATATATATATATATATATATATTTGCTGCATCTGTAAAAAAAAAATATATATATATATATATATATATATCTTTTTTTTACAGATGCAGCAAATATTTTTTTTTTAAAGGCTCTACACATTTCCATTGCAATTTCAGTTGCGTTAGTGTAGTTTACTAGAAATCTTATTTCAGGAAAAGCTAGGCTATTTACTGGACTGTAATAATAATAAATAATCTTTATTTTTATATAGCGCTAACATATCCGCAGCGCTTTACAGTTTGCACACATCATCGTCGCTGTCCCCGATGGGGCTCACAATCTCCTGTAGATTCCCTATCAGTATGTTTTTTGGAGTGTGGGAGGAAACCGGAGACCCCGGAGGAAACCCACGCAAACACGGGGAGAACATACAAACTCCTTGCAGATGTTGTCCTTGGTGGGATGTAAGGTAATGTTCACATGGGAAGGAAGAAAAAAAATCACTTGTGAATCTCATGACAAATCATTGGCAAGCGCTAATAATCTTTAATAAAACCTTTAAAAACTATCAGCGGATATCAAGGGGGCAATTTCCAGTGTAATTCAGCAGAAAGAGTTGACATAATGCAGATTTTAAATCCACCCTGGTGTCAATTTATGTGCGGCGCGTTCTCTGCAGATTGTGGATGAGATTTGCTAAATTGTCACTTTACTGTTACCGTAATATTGCAACAATTCAGATGGAAATTTCACAGCATTTCCAGAGTGTAAACATGACCTAAAAGGCGTCCATACACATTAGACTAAGTTGGCTGAACCTGTCGTATCGTCCATCAGTCTTTTGTGTATGAGAACTTCTCCGATAGATGAAGTCGGAGGAGAGAAAGCTCTGGCATGTCCCATTTCTGATTCCTTTGTCGTGCGGGTGATAAGATGTCTCCAGAGGAGTCAGTCAGCAGCTCTCTAATAGAAACCGGGGGAGTCAGCCGAACTGAGTGTTCCTGTGTAGAGATGAACGAATTTGTTCAGATTCGGTTGCCGAATCTGAATTTGCCATATTCGTGCCACATGGGTACCCTATTCCTGCCGAATGTATTTTTGATGATTGGTTCCAAACATATTCGGTAATTTCTACTCCCACTGACTCTAATGACGTTTGGCTGTGTTTGATGAATATTGCAAAAACAATATTCGCTGCTGATCGTATTTGGAACCGAATCCGAACAAATTCGCTCAACTTTATTTCTGTATGCGGAGGAGTCGAGGAAACAGCTATTGATTATACGACTGGCTGAACATTCGACAGCTATCTATTGTGTGTGGGAGGCTTAAAGGGAATCTGTCACCCCATTTTAGTCATATCAGCTAAAGATATGACTGAATAGTGTGTCCCATAAGCAAGCTATCGGTATGTAGCTTATATCCAGATACCCCCGTTTTGATAGCAAAATACCTTTGTAAACTTGGTATTCTTTTTCTGTAAATCAGGGCGGTCCGGTCCGGAGGGCGGTGTTTTCTCACCCCCCCCCCTGCTCCTCGGCATCTCTTGTGTATCGCCGTCTGTGAATCGCACAGACAGCGTTCTGTTTCCCGCGATTGCGCTTTTCAAATTCCCCCCACGCATGCGCAGTGTGCTTTGCCCAACAGTGGGCAAAGCATAAAATCATTACAGCGCATGCGCAACTCTTTCCTTGCCCCGGAAATGACTGCTTGCCTTGGACGACTTCCGAGGTAAGGAAAGTGAATGACAATAGTTGCGCATGCGCTGTAATGATTTTATGCTTTGCCCACTGTTGGGCAAAGCACACTGCGCATGCACGGGGGGAATTTGAAAAGCGCAATCGCGGGAAGCAGAACGCCGTCTGTGCTATTACAGGCGGCGATACGCAAGAGATGCAGAGGAGCGGGGGGGGGGGGGAAGAGAGAAAACGCCGCCCTCCGGACCGGACCGCCCCGATTTACAGAAAATAATCCCAAGTTTACAAAGGTATTTTGCTATCAAAACGGGGGTATCTGGATATAAGCTACATACTGATAGCTTGCTTATGGGACACACTATTCAGTCATATCTTTAGCTGATATTTCCCTTTAAAGGGTTTGTCTGGTCTAAAACGACAAGTCTGCAGTCACTCTATGTGACTGCAGACTTGTGAATCCTCACAGCATACATGTATGCAATTAGCATATTCACGGCCAGAATATGACCAGACTGTTTCCGGCATGCATTGAGCGTTCTGGAAACAGTCTAGTTGGACTCTGTCCAGTAGCATGCATATTGCATAGTTGCAGTCACGTGATCGACGTTCCTAGTGCTGACCCTGGAGAATCCTCACAGTGCGTAGTGTGCGCGCTGTGAGGATTCACAAGTCTGCAGTTACAGAGAGTGACTGCAGACTTGTCTTTTTAGACCGGACAACCACTAAATGTAATGCATTGTTCATCTGAGACTTCATTACGTGACCAGGACAGGTTTTTATCCACTGGAAGCAAACAATACATACAATGCATATATATTCTGTTATACTGTATATGCAAACGTAAGTGTCCAGGTAATACATTTAACATTAGTCATAAAGAAATCCCTGAGCACTAGATAAAGACGTTTCTTGCTAGACTTGCATAGTAACACAGAAGTTTACATCACAGCTGCACTTCTACCAAGTGTACGAGTTCCTTCTTGTTTCTGGGAGATACATACCAAACACGTCATTATCTTCACATTCCTGGACTGACTCCGCCACCTCACTCATAGACTTCTGTTCTTCTACTACTCGGTCTCCTGCATCCTGAAATAGTCAGATATAAACACTTTGTAAATACTAGAATATGATTCTCTACACCAGGGATGCACAATCTGAGGCCCAGGGACCACATGTGGCCTGCGATGATCATCGCATCTCCTTTTATCTGGAGTGCTAAATAGTGGATCAGAGGACCCTCTTTTTCTACAATAGTGAATGTGCCAGAAATGAAACCCCCACTTATTAGATTATGACATACACAGTACTGTCAATATACACTACGGATCAGAAAACTTTATGAGGCTCTTTTGGAGTGCAATCACAAAATTTGGTAGTTGGACCAAAAAAGGTTGTGCACCTTCTTACTTAATTTAAGGATTGTCAAGCATCAAAGCATGTATGTATTGATCACCAAAACATTGTCTGATAAATAGAAATCCCCAGAAATTCCACGATACAACAGCACACAGAAGAATCCAAAACTTCCAATTTTCATAGTCAAAAATTCATCAAGGGACACAGAGCTTGAAAGGGGCTTTATTATATGCCACACTGGGTGGGGTGGCAAATAATGCTTGAAAATGTTTAACAGGGGTTCCAGGAGCAGGAAAAGCTACAACCAGCTAATCAATGGAAACTCCTATTGAGAAATAAATTATTCGTAAGGACCAAGTGACATTTGAAATATGTAGTGTCTTCTAGTAATTATTTTTTTTTATTGATGTGATAACATGAGAAGTTCCTGTACACCCCGTCTTTGACATGAGGAATATATTGTAGCAGGCTGTGGCCTTTCTTACGAATGTCACTTGCACTCTCCGCTCTTCCACATCCCACATACGGTATATACACACAGGACCAGGAAACAAACTTTTCATACTGCTCGTTGACTTCTAATGAGTGTTGGATCTGGAATATTGAATAGGACATTAAACCGAAGTCCAGAATTTTGCTTTCAAATAATAAGGGTATGGTTCCACTTAGGCTACTTTCACACATCAGGCTTTTTGAATCAGGCGCGATCCGGCGTGTTTGTAAAAAAACGGATCCGGTACCTCTCTCTCTCTCTCTTCCATTGATATCTGTATTTTCAACATGGAAAATGTTATATTTCCAGGTTTAAAAGGTCAGGACGGATCAGGCAAAATACCTGATCAGTTTCATCAGTGCTTTTTGAATCAGGCGCCATCCGTCCTATGCCTGAAAGGACGGATCCGGCGCTGATTTAAAAAAAAAATGATGAAACTGATCAGGTATTTTGCCTGATCCGTCCTGACCTTTTAAACCTGGAAATATAACATTTTCCATGTTGAAAATACAGATATCAAGGTCCGGACCGAGGGGAGAGAGAGAGAGAGAGAGAGAGAGAGAGAGACGCAGCGTCGCCGCAAGGTAAAAGGACATGCTGCGATCTGAAAAGACGCGCCGCATGTCCGTTTACGCAGGTCTGACGCCTGCGTGTTTTAGCGCATAGTGGAGACGGGATTTCATGAAATCCCCTCCACTATGCTGTAACATCTGGACGCTGCGTGTTTGACGCTGCGGCTGTACACAGCGTCAAACATGCAGCGTTTCCTGAACGTGGAAACATACCGTAAGAGGTCTTTGCTCTAACCCTCAACCAAAATGTCACAAGAATTTAAGTAAAGAAGCCACATTTAAGGGTTTTAAGGCTAGGGAGAAGTCTAGAGCACTTTATAATAAAGCTAAATACAAAGTTGCACAGAGTGTAAAAATAGATATTTAGAAAGTACATTTTTGGTATTGGACCACCACTTTAAGGACACCTTGGCTGTTTGAGATGAGAAGATTTTGTGGGAATGCTGGAGCACATGGGTGTTTTTCCTGCTGCAGAAGAGCTCCTTGCATGCTGGAGAAGTCCCAAACAGTTACTTGTGGGTGAGCTCATTATCTCCTGTTCTTTACAGAAGGCATGATGCTTTATATACAGACAAGTCAACGCTAGTCAAGACTTATATACCCCATCTGAAAGCAGCTTAATATACAGTAGATGTGAGATGTGGAGAGATACAGTATTATTATTATTTATTTATATAGCGCCATTAATTCAATGGTGCTGTACATGAGAAGGGGTTACATACAAAGTTATAGATATCGTTTACAGTAAACAAATTTACAATGACAGACTGGTACAGAGGGGAGAGGACCCTGTCCTTGCGGACTTACATTCTACGGGATAATGGGGAAGAAACAGAAGGTCGGGGGTGCGGCAGCTCTGGTGGTGGTGGCGGCGAGGCGGCAGCTCTGGTGGTGGCGGCGAGGCGGTAGCTCGGGTGGTGACGGCGAGGCGGAATGGTTATTGCTGGCTGTAGGCTTTCCTAAAGAGATGGGTTTTCAGGTTCCGTCTGAAGGATCCAAGGGTGGTGGATAATCGTACATGTTGAGGCGTGGAATTCCAGAGGATGGGGGATATTCGGGAGAAATCTTAGAGGCGGTTGTGTGAGGAACAAATAAGTGTGGAGGATAGTAGGAGGTCTTGGGAGGATCGAAGATTACGTGAAGGAAGATATTGGGAGATTAGTTCAGAGATATAGGGAGGGGACAGGTTGTGGATGACTTTGTAGGTCAGTGTTAGTAGTTTGAACTGGATTCGTTGGGGAATTGGGAGCCAGTAGAAGGATTTGCAGAGGGGAGAAGCAGGGGAGTAGCGAGGGGAGAGGTGGATTAGTCGGGCAGCAGAGTTGAGGACAGATTGGAGTGGTGCAAGAGAGTTGACGGGGAGGCCACAGAGGAGGGTGTTGCAGTAATCAAGGCGAGAGATGATGAGGGCATGCACAAGAGTTTTAGTAGATTGAGGGCTGAGGAAGGGACGGATTCTGGAAATGTTTTTAAGTTGGAGGCGACAGGAGGTGGCAAAAGTTTGGATGTGTGGTTTGAAGGACAGGGCAGAGTCAAGAGTTACTCCGAGGCAGCGGATTTCAGGTGCGGGAGAGATTGTGATGCCATTTACAATAGATAGATGGGGTAGGGAAGATACGCGAGATGGAGGAAAGATGATGAGTTCGGTTTTGTCTACATTGAGTTTTAGGAAACGAGAGGTGAAGAAGGAGGATATGGCTGATAGACACTCCGGGATTCTGGACAGCAGAGAGGTAGATCTGAGTATCGTCCGCATAGAGGTGGTACTGGAAGCCATGGGACTTTATGAGTTATCCTAGGCCAAGGATAAAGATGGAAAAAAGTAGGGGCCCCAGGACAGAGCCTTGAGGGACTCCAACAGACAGAGGGCAGGATGAGGAGGTAGAGTGGGAGTGGGAGACGCTAAATGTGCGGTCGGAAAGGTAAGTGGCGATCCAGGACAGGGCAAGGTAAGATCTTTGATGCCATGGGAAGAAAGAATCTGTAGCAGTAGGCAGTGGTCGACTGTGTCAAAGGCAGAGGACAGGTCAAGGAGGAGGAGGATGGAGAACTGTCTGTTAGCTTTGGCTGTGAGTAAGTCATTAGTAATTTTGGTCAGGGCAGTTTCAGTGGAGTGGTGGGGGCGGAAGCCAGATTGGAGGTTGTCGAGGAGAGTGTTAGATGAGAGGTGGGAAGAAAGTTGAGCGTGGACATGCTGCTCAAGGAGTTTGGAAGCAAACGGGAGCAATGATATTGGGCGATAGCTAGGCATAGCAGTTGGGTCAAGGTTTGTTTTTTTGAGGATGGGTGTGATGGTGGCATGTTTGAAGGCAGAAGGAAAGGTACCAGAAGATAGCGATAGGTTGAAGAGATGGGTTAGGGCTGGGATGAGAGTGCTAGTGAGGTTGGGGAGCAGGTCGGAAGGGATAGGGTCAAGTGCACAGGTGGTGAGGTGTGATTTGAAAAGTAGATGAGTAAGCTCTCCTTCAGTGATGTTGGAGAGGGAGGTTAGTAGGGAAGTACAGAGGTCTGGTATATGGAGTGGTTGGGATGGTGGAACAGTAAAGGTTTGCCTTGTTTGGTTGATCTTATTTTTGAAGCAGGTGGCAAAGTCCTCGGCAGAGATGAGGGGAGTTGGAGGTGGCAGTGGTGGGCGGAGGAGAGAGTTGAATGTGCTGAAAAGTTGTTTTGGGTTGTAGGATAATTGTTTGCAAACTCTCCAGCCTTTGGTGAATAGACTGCATTCTGTTACGGCCAAATATTTTACATTTTGACTTTTCAGCTCAGAGCACCGGCTATCATTTTTCTGCACTTCAGTGTTTCTGTTTTGGGCCACAATTCTTACATGAAGACCTCTTTGGTCCAGTAAATTGGTGTAGCTGGGTTCCGCTGGTTGCTGCCAGTTCTGTACTGATGGAACTGCTGGACATCTTCTGATTTTTGAGTGGATGTGTGATGTATCTTATCTACTACATTAAGTTCCTTAGCTGACTTCTGTATCTATGGTCTTCAACATTGCCCAATACCATCAGGGAGGCATCTGGTTGGCTCAATATTTATTTTTAAGCAGAAAAATGACCCCAATTATACAGTTAATGTAATTAAGAAAAATCTTCAGCGTAAAGAAGAACAAGGAGTCCTGAAAGTGATGCTCTAACACCCACAGAGCCCTGATCCCAAATTTGCACAACCCTACATTCACAGAAGATCTGTGTTTAGTTCTCCAAGATGTTTGGAACAACCTCCCTGCTGAGTTCCTTCAAAACTTGCAAACATATGTACCTAGAAGAATTGACACTTGGGTGCTCACACTAAATATTGATTTGATTTAGATTTCTCTCTTGAGCATTCACTTTACTTTGTTTCTTTTCTGAAAGTATTCTTAATTTGCTGAATCTTTTCCACACCTGCCCAAGACTTTTGCAAAGGACTGTATATACTGTAGCTTTCTAGGAGTTGATTCAATATCACCAATTAAGATAGGCGATACAGCGATAAGTCCTTTAACCCTACCCACCAGGCTTATGGACTCTGGCCGATGGCCCAGTTTGGTGTACCTTACATTTGTTCTTCCCATTTCAACACTTTAATATTTGCACAAAGGTATGTAAAAAAAGATACCAATAAAAATATACTTTATTATTTGAAGAGACCCAGTTAATTTCTCCAAAAAAAATTGACTTCTATACCATGTAAAAATCCCTGAGCTCCCTCTTTTTTTCTGTTATGTGATGCCTTGTTCCATTGCAGAGATATTCACATATGTGAAATATCTGCTTGAAGCCCAACAGGGCATTTCTTTGGAGTATTTTCTTTGGGGTGTGCGCTTTCACCTGTCCCTCCCAGACGCGGCTGATCTAGCAATCTCAGACGCTGAGCTGCAAATGACAGCGTCTGGGAGGAAGATGTAAATACGTGCACCGCCAGAGAAGACTGACATATTGCCTGGTTGGGCTGCAAAAAGAGATTTCACATACTGTGCTCCAAAAGCAACAAATATCTCTGCAATATAGCGTCATAGCGCAAAGGGAAAAGAGCAGCAGAGTCAGGCGAGCTCAGGGATTTTTACAAGGTTTCTAAATTCTTTCGAGCGACTGACAGGTTCTCTTTAATGCATTGTTCATATGACTGTTTTTGTCTTGTATCAGCATGATTGAAAATTAGGAAGCCTGTGAACTAGCATTTTAGGTATCTATCGGATAACTTAGCACATTTTCAGTAACTTACTAAGGAGGCATAGGATGCCTTTACTACTTGTATGGGATGTTTGACATTGTGGATCAGGCCACCATTCCAGTTTCCATACTTTTTGTATGAATGGGCACTCACACCCATGTTTTCTAATATTATCTAAAGTCAGTTACTTTAAATATATTTTTAAATCACTTTTTTCTATTTTTGCTGTTACAAATAAAATATTGACAGTGAACTGTATCAAAATATTTTGGCGCATGTTCTCTTCCTTTCTGTACGCTACTTCTTTTTCTTAGCGCTTTATGTAAAAATCTGTTTACGTGTTGTCAGTCCCGCTTCCCGCCCACGCACACTAATCAACAGCTTTTCTGCATGAGTTTGTATACATTGCGGGCAATCAATCAGCACTGTATGTCTGTGGAAGCAGGAGGATTTCTGGCAGTATTTATACATGGGATTACTGAAGGGAATCATAGAAAACAAGCTCAGGCCCCAGCAATTGTTATTTTTTGGGGAGCATCTGATGCCTTTTTTATATTCTGCTGTCTCTTAAGATGCGCAATCCGAAGTCACTGACCGGAGCGGATCCTCTCCTAACACTCTTTACGAGGCCCAAGAGAACCTATCAAGGAGGATGTGGAGAAATCAATGGATGCCAAAAAAAGACATGCATTAAGTAACTGTGGGAATGAAGACGAGTGATCGCAAAATGCAGCTACACGTTAAACGACATGGATGAGATTACAGTGGAATGGATCATGGTTATTTAAATCTGATCATACAAGTAAGGCTGGGACTTGTACAAAGTCACAAACAGCACATTTTCACCTAAATATGATATAGAAACAAAATGTATATATAAACATTAAAATGCCTCTTTATTTGGGTTACACTAATTATCTATACAAAAATGTATTTTTTTTTTATTTGGGTTACACTAATTACAGTATATATAAAATTTATATAACGGTTTTCTAAACAAGAAAAATGTTTGATTGAGATGTACGCAAAAGCTATTCAGCCTCCACTAGGAGGAGCTGTTCCTTCTTTCCCGAGCCGCTTAATGGTTAATTTGTATACATTTAATGACAAATGGAAGAACTGTGTGTTAAGGATTAGCCTTACACAACCTTAATATCGACAAAGGGTCCCTCTGAGCTGAACAAGCCAACAACACAAGCATGAGTGACAACTATGCAATGATACAATACAGAAGCAGTCTGCGTGAAGCACTTTGTGGGGATATTAGTACATCAGAGTAGTTTAGCAATGAAGTCAAGTTTTTTTTGTGATATTTTGCAAGAAAACAGTCTTTTTTCTTAAAAATGCTAAAAAAATAAAAATCTGCTATACTACATCTGTGCAATCAACTGCAGTCTTACACCTACCGTATAAAAAGAGGTTGCAAGCTTGTTTTTCCTAATTTTCATACCCAAATTGTGTTTTATTTTTTACCATATTTTTCATCTTAAAAATCCTCAAAAAGAATGGTTTGAATACATAAAGAAAAAAAAAATGACTGACAGTCTCATCTGTACAATAAAAATGTTCAGCTCCTGTTTCTATCTGAAAAAATACACTTCAGAACATAAAAGTTGGAAAAAAATCCGATCTGCCTATTCCAAATGGTAAAATTGAAATGAAAATGAACATAAAACAAAATTCTACGTGTTTAATTCTGAATGTTTGGTCCAGTGGATCGACAATTGGGATCAGGAGGGAAAGATTAGCTCTTTGGGTCAGACATGGATCATGGTTGTACATATAACCCAGCCCTCGGTTGAACTTTTTTCAACCATTTTAAGGGGAATCTGTCATCAGATTTTTGACACCTAATCTGGGAACATAATAAAGAGACAGAGATCCTGATGCCAGTGAATTGTAGCATTGATAGTCTCCTGCTGATAAAACAGAGATTTTATCATTGGAGGACTAGTAAGCCTGCTACCAGGTAGTCAACCATATTCATAAGCGCTGTATAACCCAGCCCACATCACTGACTGACAGCTGTGTACATGGGTAGAAGGCTGCCGATCAGTCATATGGAGGAGGTTATCAGGACTCAGCATTCAGATGATAGACAGATTTGCAGTAGATTAAAACAGTGATGTTATCATTAGTAAGTGACATCACTGGAATCAGGGTCTCTGCCCATATATTGTGCTGCTCTTTGATAGGGTGACAGATTCCCTTTAACTATGCAACCATGTAAGAAAATACAGCATTAATACATGCTATTGTCATAGATATGTCATAGTCATAGATACGTAGACATGACAGCGAGGTAAAAGCTGCAGAGGAATTTGGAGCAGGGGTTAAACAGCTCACTACTGAATTGTCGTACAACTTCAATGCAGGATTTCTGAATAATGTAAAACAGACACAAGATGGGCCTGAAATGCGTGCAGCGGTGATTTCTTTCGGATGCACACAGTTGGAAGGACATTTGATTGTTCTTGTAAAAATGTGTATGGGAGGTAGCGGATGGCATGCACTACATGGAGGGCTACGCAGCAAAGACTGATTAGCCAATAAGCATTCCCAGCTCCCTTTTCCTCGCTTCTCGCCAAGCGGATGATCCATCAGAGGGAACATTATGACAGTTGGCGACAAACTCTGTTCAAAATTCTCACCATTGTTAAATATGTTTTGGTGGATTTAAAAGAACTTGGACTGTGTTCAAGACTTTTCTTTCTCAGATTTAGTGGGGGAATAAGTGCAATATGTTGCATTCTTTATTTCGTGTAAAATGTCTGACACTGTGATGGTGAGAATGCCTCAATCAATGAGTGGAACAGGCTGCCATGAGAGATGGTGAGTTCTCCTTCAATGGAAGTCTTGAAACAGAGGCTGGACAGACATCTGTCTGAGATGGTTCAGTGAATCCTGCATTGAGCAGGGGGTTGGACACGATGACCCTGGAAGTCCCTTCCAATCATTGGTAAAACATCCTGTGACACATTGGTTATGTCACCTGGCTGCAGCCAATCACAGGGTCCTGCAGTGGTGTTAGCATCGCTTCCAGTGCTGGCTCAGACCAGAGAGCAGCCTGTGCTTGACCCACTGGGGTGACAGCAGGAGAGAATGGCAGATTGTGAAAGAATCAAAGACCCCACTCAACAGTGTCGTTAGTCCAGATAACCCCTTTTGATGATTCTGAAAGATGCCATATTTCCATCAGATATTTATTAACAGACTGCAGCAGTCACCAGATGTCCATAGACAACCCTGTCCAGTCACTCTGCTCTGTCAGCTGTCTATTATTTTTCCTCTTTTATCATGATCCTGGCAGCATCACAAATCTATCACTCTGCTGTTAAAGAAGATTTGGTACAGATCAGTAAGATTTTTAAGAAATGCCTTAACCCCTTCACGCCATCACCCACCATACAGTACAGACCAAAAGTTTGGACACACCTTCTCATTCAAAGATTTTTCTGTATTTTCATGACTATGAAAATTGTACATTCACACTGAAGGCATCAAAACTATGAATTAACACATGTGGAATTATATACTTAACAAAAAAGTGTGAAACAACTGAAAATGTGTCTTATATTCTAGGTTCTTCAAAGTAGCCACATTTTGCTTTGATGACTGCTTTGCACACTCTTGGCATTCTCTTGATGAGCTTCAAGAGGTAGTCACCGGAAATGGTCTTCTTGAATGAGTTCCCAGAGATGCTTAGCACTTGTTGGCCCTTTTGCTTTCACTCTGCGGTCCGGCTCACCCCAAACCATCTCGATTGGGTTCAGGTCTGGCGATTGTGGAGGCCAGGTCATCTGGCGTAGCACCCCATCACTCTCTTTCTTGGTCAAATAACCCTTACACAGCCTGGAGGTGTGTTTGGGGTCATTGTCCTGTTAAAAAATAAATTATGGTCCAACTAAACGCAAATTGGATGGAATAGCATGCCGCTGCAAGATGCTGTGGTAGCCATGCTGGTTCAGTATGCCTTCAATTTTGAATAAATCCCCAACAGTGTCACCAGCAAAGCACCCCCACACCTTCACACCTCCTCCTCCTCCATGCTTCACGGTGGGAACCAGGCATGTAGAGTCCATCCGTTCACCTTTTCTGTGTCGCACAAAGACACGGTGGTTGGAACCAAAGATCTCAAATTTGGACTCATCAGACCAAAGCACAGATTTCCACTGGTCTAATGTCCATTCCTTGTGTTCTTTAGCCCAAACAAGTCTCTTCTGCTTGTTGCCTGTCCTTAGCAGTGGTTTCCTAGCAGCTATTTTACCATGAAGGCCTGCTGCACAAAGTCTCCTCTTAACAGTTGTTGTAGAGATGTGTCTGCTGCTAGAACTCTGTGTGGCATTGACCTGGTCTCTAATCTGAGCTGCTGTAAACCTGCGATTTCTGAGGCTGGTGACTCGGATAAACTTATCCTCAGAAGAAGAGGTGACTCTTGGTCTTCTTTCCTGGGGCGGTCCTCATGTGAGCCAGTTTCTTTGTAGCGCTTGATGGTTTTTGCAACTGCACTTGGGGACACTTTCAAAGTTTTCCCAATTTTTCGGACTGACTGACCTTCATTTCTTCAAGTAATGATGACTGCTTTTTTCTTGCCATAATACAAATTCTAACAGTCTATTCAGTAGGACTATCAGCGGTGTATCCACCAGACTTCTGCACAATACAACTGATGGTCCCAACCCCATTTATAAAGCCAGAAATCCCACTTATTAAACCTGACAGGGCACACCGGTGAAGTGAAAACCATTCCTGGTGACTACCTCTTGAAGCTCATCAAGAGAATGCCAAGAGTGTGCAAAGCAGTCATCAAAGCAAAAAGGTGTCTACTTTGAAGGACCTAGAATATAAGACATAATTTCAGTTGTTACACACTTTTTTGGTAAGTATATAATTCCACATGTGTTAATTCATAGTTTTGATGCCTTCAGTGTGAATTTACAATTTTCATAGTCATGAAAATACAGAAAAATCTTTAAATGAGAAGGTGTGTCCAAACTTTTGGTCTGTACTGTATGTCTATGGGTCTAATGTACTCACTGATAAGTCACCTGAACTCGTTTGGCAGCTCTCAACTTGTGTGCCTTGTATACTAATAAGCATGCACCTTCGGGAGATTGGGATCACAGGGTTGACCAGAAAAGAGTCTTAGAAGGGCACACAAAAGGGAGTTTGAGAGAGAGATAGTTATTAGGTGACCAGACAAATCATTATGATTGATCTGGAGACTTGTAACTAATGTTGTAGCCTAAGTGTCCTATACCACCATCTTTAAGGTAATCTTCACTTCCTTATTACACACAGTCATACAATGAATTGCACAGATGATGAAAGGTTTTTTTTTGCGCCAAATCAGTATTTTAGTAGCGAAAAAGACGTGATTATGACCCCTCTATTTGGATTGTAAAAGCATTTTCACTCCATCAGGTTACTGTACGACATGAGGAGAATCCGTAAGAGCTATATGCAACATAACTAGTACAGACGAGATGGTTCTATCTCTAATTATTTCCAAGGATGCTCTAACTCATATTCAGTACTTGGTCTGATTTGTCAAAGTATGGATCCAGTTGCACAGCAGCATGAATAATTGGAATGAACAACCACACAGATATAAAATGACTATTTTAGGTTGTGCTTATACTGCTATACAATTCAGATGAAACGGGGCCCAATAACCAGGAGCGAGCATTCCCAGGAGAACACTTGTTCTTTGGGTGAAGTTGATTTTAAACTTAAAAATCATCATTTTCAACAGGACATGTGCTACAGAGTTCAATACCATTTTATGCATGTAGAATGATCGTATTAACCATGACTTACAAGGATGCCCATTCATTTGAACGGCTAGTATCATGAGCATTAGAATTACATCTTCAAAACTCATATACAGAGAGTCTGATTCATCAAAGCATTTGCACCAGAATTTTAGAGCAAAAGCTTTGAAAAGTTGTAAAATTTAGGCCCAATTCGGTGTTGGGCCTGAATTTTCTGACTTTTGGCATTTCGATGCCAATTTCTTCCATTTTTGCCAAAATGAGCGATGCTGCGACGTGGCGGGGGTGTGACATCACAACTCGTCTAATTCGTAATGAGATGTGACTGACTGAAATTTCGGGCGCAGTGCAAGGAGACGCACACAATTTGTCAGATGCTACAGATTCATTAAGAGGCAGGCAACTTTTCAGGAGTCAGGAGGGTCTGACTCCACCATGCCCCTTCGTCAATAGAGGCGAAAAAAAATTGCTAATCTTGATGATTCGGGTACAGAGTGTCAAATGGTGTATGAAAGCTGCCCAAAAAAATTATGTATATATATATATATATATATATATATATATATATATATATAATTTCAGGTATCCAATCACCAGAAGAATAAAGTAGTCTAATCACTTATCGCACGAGGAACGGCGTAAAAACTAAATAAAACCAATTCTTCACCTGCTGTTTACTTTTTTCATTCTGCCTCCCAAAGATTGCAGTAAAGCTCGGATCATATTTATCCTGCGCTCTGTGCTGAGCGCTTACACTGGGGTTTCCGTGTAAATCACAGAAATACGTAATTCAAAAGGGACCCCCAGTGGAAGATTCCCTATAACAGCTTTCCACCCTATCAAGATCACACCTCACCACTTGCACGCTTGACCCGCTGCCATCCCACCTCATCCCTAGCCTCGCCACCGTCTTCACCCCTACTCTAACACACCTCTTCAACCTTTCACTTACAAATGGTGTCTTCCCCTCATCCTTCAAACATGCCTCGATCACACCCATTCTCAAAAAGACCTCCCTTGACCCATCCTCTGTGTCTAGCTATCGCCCGATATCTCTTCTCCCTTATGCCTCAAAACTACTGGAACAGCATGTCCATCTTGAACTGTCCTCCTACCTCTCCTCCTGCTCCCTCTTTGACCGCTTACAATCAGGCTTCCGACTGCATCACTCAACTGAAACTGCCCTAACTAAAGTCACCAACGACCTACTAACCGCCAAGAGCAAGCGTCACTACTCTGTCCTCCTTCTCCTGGACCTGTCTTCTGCCTTCGACACTGTGGACCATTCCCTCCTGTTACAGATTCTTTCATCTCTTGGCATCACAGGCTTGGCCCTATCCTGGATCTCATCATATCTAACAAACCGAACTTTCAGTGTCTCCCACACCACCTCCTCACCTCGCCCCCTGTCTGTCGGTGTTCCCCAAGGCTCAGTTCTTGGACCCCTACTCTTCTCCATCTACACCCTCGGCCTGGGACAGCTCATAGAATCCCATGGTCTTCAGTATCATCTCTACGCCGACGACACACAGATCTACCTATCTGGACCTGACCTCACCTCCTTACTGACCAAAATCCCACAATGTCTGTCTGCTATTGCTGCTTTCTTCTCTGCTCGCTTTCTAAAACTGAACATGGACAAAACAGAATTTATCATCTTTCCCCCATCTCACTCTACCCCCCCACCAGACCTGTCCATTAACATCAATGGCTGCTCACTTTCCCCAGTCCCGCACGCTCGGTGCCTCGGAGTGATCCTCGACTCTGCCCTCTCTTTCAAGCCACATGTCCAAACCCTAGCCTCCTCCTGCCGTCTCAAACTCAAAAATATTTCCCGGATCCGTGCATTCCTTGACCATGAAAGTACAAAAAACACTAGTGCATGCCCTCATCATCTCCCGCCTCGACTACTGCAACCTCCTACTCTCTGGCCTTCCCTCTAGCACTCTGGCACCACTCCAATCCATCCTGCACTCTGCTGCACGACTAATACACCTGTCTCCCCGCTATTCCCCAGCCTCTCCTCTCTGCCAAGCCCTTCATTGGCTTCCTATCGTTCAGAGGCTCCAGTTCAAAACCCTAACCATGACCTACAAAGCCATCCACAATCTGTCTCCTCCATACATCTGTGACATGGTCTCCCGGTACATACCCACACGCAACCTTCGATCCGCTCAAGATCTCCTCCTCTACTCCCCTCTTATCTCTTCTTCCCACAACCGCATACAAAGCTTCTCCCGTGCCTCTCCCATACTCTGGAACTCTCTACCCCAACACATCAGACTCGCGCCTACCATGGAAACCTTCAAAAAGAACCTGAAGACCCACCTCTTCCGACAAGCCTACAACCTGCAGTGATCATGAGTCTACTGAACCACCGCACGATCAGCTCTTCCCTCTCCTAGTGTATCCTCACCCATCCCTGTAGACTGTGAGCCCTTGCGGGCAGGGTCCTCTCTCCTTCTGTACTTGTGTGTGCCTTATATTGCTCATGTTTACTGTCTGTTACAGGGATCATTCAACAAGGCAAAAATCAAAGCTCACCACCTGATATAACTAGTTTAACACAAAAAGAAGCACATCTACGTCTGAGCAATTTAAACATTGACAAATCCCCGGCCCAGATGGCATTCTTCCACGGATACTGAGGGAATTGAGCTCAATAATTGACAGACCACCATATCTCATTCTTAGACTCTTGTAACAGGGGTGGTGCCATAAGATTGGAGGATGTCTCACTTAGTACCTATATTTAAGAAAGGTATGAAGGTGGATCCAGGCAACTACCGTCCGGTAAGCCTGACATCAGTAGTGTGCAAAATTTTTGAGGGCATTATAAGAGATGACCTGCAGAAATATATTGTAGATAATAATATAATAACTGACAACCAGCATGGATTCATGAAGAATAAGTACTGTAACTAACATGTTGGGTTTCTACTGTATGAGGAGGTAAGTTCAAGTCTGGGTGTTGGTAATGCGGCTGTTGTGGTTTACCTGGACTTTGCAAAGGCATTTGATACACAAAAGGTAGTAATGGCAGACACTAAAAAAAGTACTGGATGATTTCCTTGATACACATAACATTGCTGGTTATAGTTAAATTAGTGACAAAATGTAGAATTGGAGAAAGGTTGAACTTGATGGACCTAGGTCTTTTTTCAACCTATGTAACTATGTTTGGTATTTCTGTAGAGATGACAGCCCGCTCAATTTACAGGTGCATATCTCCAGAAACATGAGTGGGGCACCAATGTATTGGTCACTACATCGTACTGGGCACTGTAACGGCAGTTTGAAAATTTTCACTTAGCAACATCCACTGCTGATTGTTTCTGGAACACACTCATGGAGTCAAAAATTATCACTACACCTGTAGATAAGTTCCTAAAGTGGTATAATTTTCAAAATGGGGTCACTTGAGGGAGAGATTCTGCTCTATTAGCACTTAAGAGCTCTGTATATGAAGTCTGCAAACTATTCTAGAAAAATCTGCGCTCCAGAAGGCAAATAGCGACCCGTTCCTCCCAAGTCTCTCCGTATAGTTAAGTAGTACTGTACAGCCACATATGAGGTATTGCCATGTTCAGTAGAATTGGTGGGACAAATTTTGGTGCCATTTTTTCCCACTTGTGTAAAAATGTAAAATCTGGGGCTAAAACAAAATTTTGTTGGTAAAAATGTTATTTTTTATTCACTGCCCAATGGTATAAAATTCTGTGACACACTTGTGGTGTCAATATGATCACTGCACCCTCAAACCAGTCCAGCAAAATCTGAACTCCAATATGGTGTTTCTTCACTTCTGAGCTTTGCACTGTGCCTCAAAAGTAGTTTTGGACCCCAAAGATTGTTGTGAAATTTCTCCAGTACACCAATACCCCATGTATCGGTGTACTGCAGAAATCGCAAAACATTTTTTTGGGGTCCATTCTCTCCTGATACCCTTGTGAAAATAAACAAATGGGGCTAAAGGAACATTTTTGTGGAAAAAATATGATTTTTTTTATTTTCATGGCTCAACGTTATAAATTTCTGTAAAGCACCTGCTCCGCACATCTAGACAAGTTCCTCGAGGGGTTTAGTTCTAAAATGGTGACACTTGTGGGGGGGGTTTCTACTGTTTAGGCACATCATGGGCTCTCCAAACGTGACATGATGCACGGAGAACATTCCATCAAAATCTGCGTTCCAAAGCCTGACTTCATCCTTTCTGAGCCCTGCCATGCGCCCAAACAGTAGTTTTCCCCCACATATCGGGTATCGGCATACTTTGGATAAATTTCACAACAAATTTTGGAGTCCATTTTCTTCTGGGGTTACTGCTGGGGAGTTTCCACTCTTTATGCACATCAGGGGCACTCCAAACACGACATGGCATCTATTATTGATTTCAAAAAGTCAAATTGCACTCCTTCCCTTCCGAGCACAATGCAGTAGTTTTCCCCCACATTGTCGTGGGTGTGTCAGAAGCTGCAGTCGCATTGCATCTGGATGCAGAAGGTCTCTGCGCTTGGTTTTGCAGGCACCTCTTAGTACTTTTGACTCTTGGACCCAGTGGCAACCTCCCTCCGCCTCTAATTGGCACTCCTGCACCTGGGGGTTTATAGACTCCTAGCCTGATGCTGGGAATCGCAGGTGATATTTCCATTTCCCCTGTTGAGGCTTGGAGCTATAGTAGTCAGCCATCTTCCTATTTGGTGTTAAGAGGATGTCTGTGTTATCTCTCTGAGTCTACCCAAGATAAGTTTCCCCCTTGTGCTCACCCCTAAGCAGGGCTTATTGCCACAGTCAGGCAGGGATTAGGTGCCTGCTTGGCGATAGGTGCAGAACCTATTTAAGGACGTTTAGGACAGACAGGGTGAATTTAGATCTGCGTAGGGATCCCCACTCCCCTCTTCCCTAGTGTTTTCCTCCCTTCTCCTCATCCCTTCGTATTGCACTTAGTCTTTCCACACTGTGTGTGACATTATCACCGGCCGTGCATATTTAAGGGAAAAAAAAACAAAACCTGACACGTGGTTTTATTTGTATGTTTTCTTTTTTTCCCTCGGGCGTTTTTTTTTTCTTTTCTACATTGGTATGGATTCGGTTGCAGGACTGACAGAGTAGCTACACTGTCTGTCTCTGGACGTGAATGACCTCCGATATGGGGTTCAGCAGCAGCGACAGCGGCTGGAGGTCGCTGATGTTGGTCTCTGCAGGTAGGCAGGTCCAGCCCAAACACAAGGTTGCCTTCCCAAACAGGTTTTCCGGAGGAAGAGACAAGTTTTTTGTGTTTAAGGAAGCTTGCAAACTTTATTTTAAGCTTCATCCTCACTTGGAAATGAAGAGCAACGAGTCGGTATTGTGATCTCTCTACTACAGGGAGCCCTAGCCCTTATCTATGATGACCCTGACCGAGTTGTCTTAAGCCCCCGTCTCACATAGTGAGATCGCTGCAGAGTCACAAGTTTTGTGACGCAACAGCGATCTCCCCAGCGATATCGCTGTGTGACATTCAGCGACGATCAGCCCCCGTGCTGGGTATCGCTGATCATCGCTGAATGTCCTGGACATTTTTTTGATCGTTGGTCTCCCGCTGGCCAGCACGCACGCTATCAGCTGGTAACCAAGGTACACATCGGGTTTCTAGGCGCCGGGCGGTGCCTAGAAACCCGATGTGTACGTTAGATACCAGCGCGCTGGTGCAGAGGAGCTGGCAACCAAGGTACACAGCGGGTTTCTAAGCGCCACGTGGTGCCTAGAAACCCGATGTGTACCTTGGTTACCAGCTCCCTGCACCAGATCGCTGGTATCTAACGTACACTTCGGGTAACTAAGCGACGTACGTCGCTTATTACCCGCATAGTCGCTGTCCTAATCGATGCTGAGAGCTGCCTGTTTGGCAGCTCAGCAGCGACCATGTAGCGACACACCAGCGATCCTGACAAGTTTATATCGTTGTCGGGATCGCTGGTGTGTCGCTATGTGGGACGGGACCCTTAGCTGTGTCCAGGTTGCGTCACCTTCACCAAAGGAATCGATCAGTGGAGTAGTATAGATCCAAATTCTGCAGGTGGGCAACTGATGGAATGACCCGGCTCTCAGAAGCCAATTTCCTCAGGGTCTCACTGGAAGGTTGAAGAATGCTTTAGCTGTATATGAAACCCGACTCCTTGGAGGCCGCTATGTCGGTGGCTATACGTGTTGACAGACACCTTCGGGTTAGATGGGTGAGACCTCCTTCTCTGGAGACTCTTTTTCGGGGTATTACCCCTTTGCCTAGGGCAGTGATGGCTAACCTTGGCACTCCAACTGTTGTAAAACTACAACTCCCAGCATGCCCTTGCAACCTGCAGCAGTTGAGGCATGCTGGGAGTTGTAGTTCTCCAACAGCTGGAGTGCCAAGGTTCGCCATCACTGGCCTAGGGGAACAATCTAGCGGTGAACCTGTACTTTGGAGGGTGGAGGAAACCATGCAGTTAGGGGGTGCCTCTGCATGGCACATTTCCCAGGAGGTTTGCAAAAAAAGGTTTTTTTTGTGTGGAAAAAAGGGACATTTTATTGGGGCCTGTCCTTTGATGCCTAAACAAAAGAAGGCTCATTTAACTGTTGGTAGGCTAGAGTAGAATAAGCAAGGGGGCATCTATCTTCAATCTGCAGTTCCCGGTTTGTCCTGACAGCAGAGGTGGTGCTGGAAAGCAAAACCAAGGAGATTTCAGTGTTTGTTGGCAGTGGAGCTGGAGTCAGCATGGTTGATTCTGAGATTGCCAGAACTCTAGTTTGCTGTGCTTTAGCTAAGCCCATTCCCATCTTCACCATCGACTCAGCGCCACTTGCACAAAGCTCTCACTCAAATTGTACAGAATGTAAGACTGAGAGAAGGATTGGTTCATTCTGAAATAATTCCTTGCTATGTCCTGGATGGTCTTCCCACCCCAATTGTATTGGGTCTTCCCAGGTTACTGACACATAATCCGTGGATTGGCAAGCCAGGAGGATCATTCAGTAGGGGGTTTATTTCCATGAGAACTGTTTAAATATTTCCTTTTCTACAGTTTCCACAGAAACCTTACCTACATTTATGTCGGGGTTTGAGGACATTTTCTCTGAGAGGGGGCGTCAGGATTCGCCTCCTCATCGTGATATGACTGTCTTATTAATCTGACCCCTGGAGCTAAGTTGTCAAAGTCCAGAAAGTATAATATTTCTGTTCCTGACAGAAAAGCCATGAAGGATTTCATAGCGGAAAGACTGGAGAAGGGACACATCAGAACTTCATCTTCGTCCGTGGCGGCAGGTTCTTCTTCGTGAAGAAAAAAAGATGGCGTTCTACATCCCTGTTTAGATTTGCGGGAATTAAATTATTGTCCGAGATCCATACCCTCTTCCTCCGATTCCTGATCTGTTCAGCCAGGTTGTGGGAGCTAAAGTGTTCTCCAAGTTGGATAAACCTGGTTAGAATAAACCTACAACCTGGTTAGAATCAGAGAAGGGGATGAATGGAAGCCAGCGTTCAATACCCCTGAGGGTCATTTTGAGAGTCTGGTCATGCCTTTCGGTCTGACCAGTCTACCTGCGATATTTCAGCATTTCATCAATGATAATTTTCATCATTTGTTAGGTAGGTTTGTGTGAGTGGTATATCTAGATGATATTTTGGTTTACTCTCCTGATTTGGAGACACATCGGGGGCATGTTAATCAGGTGCAGTAAATATTGAGATAACAAATTATATGTCAAACTAGAAAAATTTGTTTTCGCCATCCAGGAGGTGCAGTTTTTGGGGTACCTGTTATCTTCAGGTTTTCGGATAGATCCAGAGACGATCCATGCAGTCTTGATTGGGATCGTCCCAAGAACTTGAAAGCCCTACGTTTTTTGGGTTTTACTAATTTTTATTGGAAATTCATCCGGAATTATTCAGTAATTGTGAAACCTCTTATCGACATGACAAGGAAGGGGTCAGACAAACGTATGGCTGATTGAAAATGCTTGCCAGTTCCGAACCTGAATGTGAATAACTGTGTGGTTGTCTACCAGAAATATCAGGTTGAAGGTTACTTCCTGGAAGTTGGTACCTAGATGTATTGGTCCCTACAAAATAACCGCCGTCATTAATCCTGCAGCGTTTCATCTTGAGCTACCTCAGGCTCTTAAGATCCAAAATGTTTTTCATAGGTCTTTGCTCAAGAAATATGTGAAACTTCTTGAGCCCTCACCCCTATCGCCACCTCCAATTATGATTGATGGAAACCTAGAGTTTTAGATTTCGATTGCAGATTCTCACCTCCAATATTGCTCCCTTCAATACTTGGTGCACTGGAAGGGTTACTGTCCAGAGAAAAGGATATGGGTCTCGGCAACAGAGGTTAATGCCCCCAGGCTGGTTCGTTCTTTCACATCTCTTTTCCAGAGAAACCTGGTCCTGAGTCTCCGGAGGCCATTTGTAGAAGCAGGGGTACTGTCACAGGTGTGTCAAAAGCTGCAGACAGTCGCACTGCATCTGGCTGCAGAAGGTCTCTGCATTTGGCTTTGCAGACACATTATTAGTCCTTCTGACTCTTGGACCCAGTGGCAACCTCCCTCCGGCTCTAATTGGCACACCTGTACCTGGGTGTTTATAGACTCCCAGCCTGATGCTGGGAATCGCCAGTGATATTTGCATTTCACCCTGTTGAGGCTTGGAGCTATAGCAGTCGGCTATCTTCCAATTTGGTGTTTGGAGGATGTCTGTGTTATCTCTCTGAGTCTACTCAAGATAAGTGTTCCCCCTTGTTTGTCCATCCGATCTGTAATTAGTTTTAGTGGGGATTTACTGGTTGACCCCGTCCTTCCACAAATATGGCTTATTGCTATGGTTAGTTCCTGCTCGGCCATAAGTACAGAACCTATTTAGGGCAGACAGGGTGACTTTAGATCTGCTTAGGGTCCACACTCCCTCTTTCCAAGTGTTGGGCTTTCTTCCCCTCATCCCCTCGTGTTGCACTTATACATTATAAACTTCTGTGAAGCAACTGGGAGTTCAAGGTGCTCACCACACATCTAGAGAAGATACTTGCGAGCGATTTCCACTGTTTAGGCACATCAGAGGTTCTCCTAACGTGACATGGCATAAGCTAATTATTCCAACAAATTTTACATTCAAAAAGTCAAATGGCGCTCCTTCCCTTCTGAGCCCTGCCATGTGACCAAACAGAGGTTTTCCCCCACATATGAGGTATCTGAATGCTTAGTAGAAGTTACACAACAAATTTAGGGTCCGATTTTTTCCTTTTACCCTTGCAAAAATAAAAATTTGGTTCTAAAGCAAAATTTTTGTGAAAAAAAAGTTACCGTATTTTTTGTACTATAAGACGCACCTAGTTTTTAGAGGAGGAAATAAAAAAAAAATTGAAGCAAAAAATGTGGTAAATTCTGTACTTAATATCTCCCATCCTGGTATGCATGGCCCCCTCAGCCCTATCCCGGTATACATGGCCCCCTTATCCCTACCCTGGTATGCATGGCGCCTCTCATCCCCGTAGTCCCAGTGTTGGGTGCAGTGAGTATTTTGGCATCTGTGCTCTGCTTGTAAGCAGTGCATGATGTCCTTGCCATGCGCTGCTAACAAGCATAAAGCAGCTGCTGGCACTGGCACAAGACGCTTAGAGGGAGCACAGGAAGGGAAGTATAATGTTTTTTTTTTTTTGAAATGGGGCAGAGGGCCAATCATACCAGGATGCTAGTAAAAAGAAATGAATATTCACGGCCCTCCACACCCATGGGTGTGGAATGCAGTGAATATTCATTTCTGTTTAGCAACGGGCACGGGAGTAAGACACATCTTCCGACTCCTGCCTCCTGTGACCCGCTGCTCCCCCACCTCAGCCAGAGCAGGTACATCTGGACTATAAGACACACCCCCCATTTTCCTCCACATTTTTGGAGGAAAAAAGTGCATTGTATAGTCCATCAATTCCTGTGAAGCACCTGAAGGGTTAATAAACTTCTTGAATGCGATTTTGAACACCTTTAGGAGTGCAGTTTTTAGAATGGTGTCACTTTTGAGCATTTTCTGTCCTATAGGCCGCTTAAACTCACTTCAAATGTGATCCCTAAAAAATGGTTTTGTAAATTTTGTTGGAAAGAGGAGAAATCGCTGGTCAAATTTTAACCTTATAAAGTCCTAACAAACAAAAATTATGTTTAAAAAATCGATAATGTAAAGTAGACATGTGGGAAATTTTATTTATTAACTATTTTGTGTAACATAACTTTGTGGCTTAAGAGCATAAGAATTACATTTTGAAAATTGCTAAATTTTCAACATTTTTGCCAATTTTTCGATATTTTCACAAATAAATGTCATATTGTAGAAATTTTACCACTATCATGAAGTACAATATGTCACAAGAAAAACTCAGAATCAGTGGGATCCGTTGAAGCGTTCCAGTGTTATTAAATCTGACACTTGTCAGAATTGTAAAATTTGGCCTGGAAATGAAGGTGAAAACAGACATCAGGGTGAAGGGGTTAAAGGCATTTTTGCATAGTCAGACAGTGCTTCAGATGCTAAACAATCAGTAACAAAGCATTAAAACCCCATAGGCTGTCATTGTTCTCTGCAGCTTAGCTTTAGTTAAAACAGGTCTTGGAAAGTTGGGCACATAGGGGTTCATAACCTAATCCTAGCTAAGTACTATATTATACCTGTATGGCCGGAGTCACACTAGAGAGAAATACGGACGAGTGGTATGTGAAAAAAAAATAAAAAAAATCGCATAGCACTCGGACCAATGTTAAGTTTTGGGGCAGCTACCATCACTGTTTTTTTCTCGCCCATATTATACGTGCAAGTAAAGTTGCAGCATGCTGCGATTTGCAGCGTATATCGGCCGAAAATCGCCAATGCAAGTCTATGGGTGCGAGAAAAACTCGCACACCACACGGACCATCAGTGTGACTTGCAAGAAATACGCTCCGGTGTCCTTTAGAAAAGCCGGCAATTCAGTGCGCCATACTGTAAAATCACACTGACAGGTTAAAATAGAATAGATAGAATACATGTATACACGTATTATACATATATATATATACACACATACATACACACACATATACAGTACACACATCTCTTGTTATTCTCTTTCTGCTTGCAAGCAGGGTGGTAACTAAGGGATCTGAGAAACCTTTCCCTAGTAGAAGTCCCCTCTCAAGTTCCAGGCGGTGAGATGCAGTCTGTGTACCTGAGGGTGTAGCACCGGACCCTGGTGTAGGAGGTCTGGAAATTTCGGCAAGATCCTCGGGTCCGAGATGGACATACGTCTGAGCCACGTGAACCATGGTCTTTTAGGCCAGAAGGGTGCTATCAAAATTATTCGCTCCCCGTCCTCCTGAATTTTCTTCAGGACTGTCGGGATTAGTGTGAACAGGGGAAACGCGAATGCTAGTTGAAAGTTCCACTGGTGTAACAAAGCATCCACCTCTTCTCGATCTTCCATTGGATTCAGGGATTAGAATCTGTCCACTTTCCAGTTTTGTCTCGTGGCAAATAGGTCCACTTCTGGAGTTCCCCAGCACAGATTTCTCCAAATACCTCCTGACTTAGGGACCACTCGCCCTGGTGTAACACATGGCGACTTAGAAAATCCGCCACTAGGTTGTCTGCCCCTTTCAGGTGTGTGCTTGATAGAGACAATAGTTTGGCCTCTGCCCATAGGAATAATTTGCTGGCCTCTTCCATCAGTGAACCCGACCTCTGATATCCTCCGTTATCTGAAGGATTGCCTGTTTCATCGCTGCTAACTCTTTGAGATTGGATGTTGCTCTTTTCATTGTGGGCCCCCACTGACCTTGTAGGATATGGTTTGACAGATGTGCGCCCTAGCCAAGGGGGCCTGCGTCTGTGGTCAGTACCACTGGGTCCTGGATCGACCAGGGAATGCCCTTTTTTAGATTCAACGGCTCCTGCCACCATTTTAGTGAGTCCCGTACTTGTGGCGACAATGTGACCTTTCAATTTAAACTGGTAGGGTTTTTTGCTTGTTCGGCTATTATCTGCCACTGCAAGTGTCTGGTGTGCACTTGAGCCCATCGAACCGCGGGGATTGTTGCTATCAGCATACCTAGAAGGGACATTGCTTCCCTTAGGGAAGTGGATTGACTTGATTGTATATGGTTTATCCTTTGTTGTATGATACACATTTTCTGTCTGGGAGAACACTTTCTCGTGTGAGAGAATTTAACTGGATACCCAGGAACTCCTGTATCTGGACTGGAACCATTTTTGATTTTTTCAAATTTATTATCCAACCCAAGTTGGTTAGTATCTCCCGTACTCTTGTGACTGCTTTTTTGCCGTCCTCCTGGCTGTCTGCTATAATGAGAAAGTCGTCTAAATATGGAACTAGTAGTATACTTTCTTTCCTCAGGAAGGATGCTACCTCTGAGACTATCTTTGTGAAAATACGTGAGGCTATTGAAACCCCGAAGGGTAGGCACTGATACTGTAAGTGAGTGGGAACCCCCGCAATTTCCACTAACACTCTCAGGAACTGCTGATGCTCCCCATAAATTGGTTCATGGTAGTACGCATCTGAAAGATCTACTACCGCCATGTAGTAGCCTGGATACAGTAGTTTTACTGTCGACCTCAGAGTCTCCATTTTGAATTTTTCTAACCGGATATACCGGTTTAGGGCCTTTAGATTGCAGATTACCCTCATTGACCCATCTGGTATGGGTGTTAGAAACAGAGTGTTGTAAAAGCCTCTCCCTTCCTCGTGGACTGGCACTTTTACAAGCACCTCTTTTTGCATGAGGAGCTGAATTTCCCCCTCCAAAATGACCTGATTTATTTTGGTGACCCGGGTAACTGCCATGCGCTGTGGAGGGAGGGTGGTGAAATATAACTTTACGCCCTCTGCCATCAGGTTGGTTATCCACTGTTAGGACGGCAGTGCCTCCCACTGATGGACAAAGAACCGGAGTCTTCCCCCCACCGGACATCTGGTGTCAATGGCGTTTTGGATCTGGTTTGTGAGGAGGTTTATTGAAGAGGAACCCTCTATCCTTCCTATCTCTCCAGACTTTTCCCCGCATGGATCTATCATCTGAGCGGCCTCGGCTTCCTCTCCCGGACCCCCGAAAGTCACCCCAGCACCGCCTAGATAAGGGTGGCGGTGGGAAATGTTTCTTTTTGTCTGCTGCTTTTTCTAAAAATTTCGTCTACGGCTGTCCTAAACAGGTACTGGCCTTCACAGGGGACTTTGCAGAGTTTTACCTTTGACTGAAAATCTGCTGACCAGTTTTTCAGCCATAGAGCTCTACGTCCGGAATTGGATAGGGCACATGCGCAGGCAGCACAACAGACTGAGTCAACTGCCGCATCTGCCAGAAACCCGCAGCTTTTTGTAAGGAAGGTATTGCTTCCAGCAAATGTATCCCTTGGACATCTGTTCCTTATCTGGTCGCTTACATCTTCCAACCATTTAACCATAGCAAGAGCCATGCAAGTGGCGGCCACCCTTGGTTTAAATGACCATGCTGAAGCCTCCCAGGCTGACTTTAGAAAAGCATCTGCTTTTTTGTCAAGGGGTTCCTTTAATGCTCCCATATCTCCGAATGGAAGTACTATTCCTCTGGAAGTACTGGCTATGGCTGCGTCTAATTTTGGCGCTTTTTCCCACTTTTCGCAGACCTCTTCTTCAAAGGAATATTTTGTTTTAAGGCTTGTGGAACCGACATTTTCTTGTTCGGCTTTTTCCACTTTCTTTTAATCAAATATAATAAGTTATCATGGAAAGGAAAAACCTTTCGCTTTTTCCCTTCCAGATTACTAAACATAGAATCTTGGACTGAACGCTGTTCTCTAGGTGTTTCAACCCCCATGGTGGACCTGACCAGTTTCAGTAGCTTTCCGATATCCTCGGATAAAAAATAGGGGCGACCATATTCATCCTCCGAAGACTCGATTTCTGAATCCATATCCGAACTATGTGCGGGTGGAAGGGGGGGAGGGTTCCCACTATGTCATCTGTTGCCTAATCTGCTCTTTTACAGAAGTTTTTACTTCTTCCCCGATCATGGTTTTTATATTCTGGAGCAAAGATGGCAACTCTTGTGCTATGTTTTTTTCGATACATTTGCGACAAAGTCGTTTTTCGTATGCTTTAGGGAGTTTTTAAACATAAAGCGCAGGCTTTATTTTTCTGCTTGGATGTAGCTTTCCTTGCCTAAATAAACATGACACAGAAAAAAAGCCCATTACCAGAGTGATCTTTTTTGCCTTACAAAGGCACTCACCCACCAGCCCCAGGTACCACGGTTGTTGGTGGGTTCTCCTGTACAGGCACCGGCGTCTCCTCTGCTGGGTCTGCCATATTGTCAGGGGAGCTGCTGCCACCATTCCCATGTGTGCAGTCCCTTTTATGGTTGGGGATGGGAGCGGTGTTCGCGCTCCTGAATCAACTCTCTGCTAGGAGCGTTGAGGGCACCGCTCTTCCCCGGCGTGTGACGTCACTTCCGGTGCCATCCGGAAGTCGTCACATCCACTCAGCGCCAGCGTCAGGATGTACACGCTGCTTCCTCCCCGGCTCAGCCTCCGGCCAGGAGCGGCCGACGGGGGGTCCAGGCGCAGGACGGAGCGCCCCCTGACAGCGTCAGATGCGGGTATCGCCGGCTTAAATCGCAGACCTGTACATCACCAGGCGGTGCTACCACCCGCTGCCTCCTGCACCCGGACTCTGTCGCATCGGAGGGGGATCCCTCCTAAGGTAGATAACGCCGCAGGCTCCCGATCCCAGAAAACAGGAAACCAAACTGAGGAGAGAGGTACCGCCCCCCTTTTATCTCTGCTGCAGTTTTCCTGTTTTCTGGGGGCGGAAGCCATCTCTCACATCACGGTGCTGTCATGGGGAAGGGAAAACACGGATTTTGGTAAGAACTTACCTGTAAAATCCTTTTCAGCGAAGAAGGAAGGGAGACACACTAGTCATTACTAGTGGGTAGGCGGAGCCCACATAGGATAGAAACACCTCAGATTAAAAAAAGTGTTGACCGGCCCCTCCAGCATATAGGGCTCCTCCTACTCCAGCTCTCCAGTCGTACCCAAGCTAAGGAAGAGCAAATATCACCAGCGGAGCAACATAACCCCTTCTGAAGGATTTCAGAGAGAAAAAAAAGGAGACAGGTTATGCATATAAACAGAAATAACCACACAGTCTCAGGTACTACTTACTGAACCTGACCACTGCGATGAGCTGGCAATGCTGGAACAGAGCCTTAGCGCCGACCTCAGCCCAGATAATTGCTATCAGAGAAGGGTCACGCCGCATCTGAAAACACAACAACACACTTCTGCCATGGGAGGGATGTGTGTCTCCCTTCCTTCTTCGCTGAAAAGGATTTTACAGGTAAGTTCTTACCAAAATCCGTGTTTCAGCAGCAGATGAAGGAAGGGAGACACACTAGTCATTATTAGTGGGACGTCCCAAAGCAGTCCAAAAATAAGGGTGGGTAAAAAAAACCAAAATAGGCAGATACCCAACAACCTAAATAAATGCGCAACTAGCGCTAACTACAAGTTCACCAGAACTTTAAACTACAGCCGCCTGCAGGACCCTACGTCCTAAGGCTGCATCAGCGGAAGCACTGACGTCCACTTTATAAAATTTTGTAAATGTGTGGACAGAGCGCCAGGTCGCCGCCTGGCAGAGCTGGGCTGCCGAGGCTCCTTGATAGAAAAGCCCACGATGAACCCACAGCCCTTGTGGAGTGAGCTTGAATCTTAATCGGGCAAGGTTCGCCCTTAAGTCGGTAAGCCTCTAAAATGGCCGACCGAATCCAACGAGCTATAGAATCCTTGGAAGCTCGTTGCCCACGTCGACGACCTGCTGGAATCACAAACAGAGAATCCGACTTCCGAAAACTTTGAGTAATAGACAAATAGAACTTCAAAGCCCGCACCAAATCCGTTCCTTCGCATTCCTTGGCTCCGGACAGAGCGAGGGCAACACAATATCCTGGTTAACATGAAACTGTGACACCACTTTAGGTAGGAAGTCGCCCCGTGTGCGAAGCACTACGCGATCTGGGAGAAACTCCAGAAAAGGAGGCGAGCAAGAAAGAGCCGCCAACTCAGAAACCCTTCTCAAAGAAGTGACCGCCACTAGGAAGGCAACCTTCCAAGAGAGAAAGGAAAGATTAACAGAGTCCATAGGCTCAAAAGGCCCATGTTGAAGAGCCTCCAAGACAAGATTGAGCCGCCAAGGAGACACAGGCGCCTTCCGCGGCGGAAATTGACGGGTTACCCCGCGAAAAAAGGAACGTACGTCCCTACGCGAGGCGATAGTCTTCCAAAACAGCAAGGACAGAGCAGAAACCTGTCCTTTCAGAGTGCTAACTGCCAAACCCTTGTCCAGCCCGTACTGCAAAAAGGCCAACAAATTGGGAATGGAAAAAATCCTCGGGTTCCTAGCAGAACCCGAACACCATGAGAAGAAGGCTTCCCAAGTCTTGTGATAAATCCTAGTAGTAGCCGGACCTCTGGCAGCTCGCAGAGTGGCAATGACTTCGGCTGAAAACCCTTGACGGGTCAGGATTTCGGTCTCAAGAGCCACGCCGTCAAACGCCCGAGACTTCAGGTCCGGGTGACGAACGGGCCCTTGGGTTAACAGGTCCGGGCGAAGAGGAAGTGGAAGCGCTGCCAGAAGCGACACCAGTGTCGAGAACCACGTCCTCCTCGGCCAATCTGGGGCTATCAACATAGCCGGGACTCTCTCCAGTCTGATCCGACGCAACACCAGAGGAAGTAAGGATATCGGCGGGAACACATAGATTAGCTCGAATTGGTCCCAAGGAGCCACCAGAGCATCCACTGCCACAGCGTTCGAGTCCTTGTACCTGGACATGAACGTCGGTAACTTGGCATTGAACCTGGATGCCATCAAATCCACTTGGGGAGTTCCCCAACGGGAGCACAGCAGTGCAAAAATTTCCGGATGAAGACTCCATTCTCCGGGATCCATCTTTTCGCGACTGAGGAAGTCCGCTGTGATATTCTGAACTCCTGGAATGTGAATCGCAGAGATGGCTGGCACTCTGGCCTCGGCCCATACCAGAATTCGAGACACTTCCATCAAGAGCCTGAAGCTCCTCGTCCCACCTTGATGGTTGATATACGCGACAGCCGTCACGTTGTCTGTCTGCACTCGGACTGGTAGACCGCTTAAAGGACCGTCCAGTGTTGGAGGCAAAGGAAAACTGCCCTCAATTCCAGGATGTTGATCGGCAGGACAGACTCTTCCAACGACCATACTCCCTGAATCCAGAGATCGTTCCAGACACCCCCCCAGCCCGTCAGGCTGGCATCGGTGGTTATGATCGACCACCTCGGAGGAAGGAAGGACTTCCCCGGGGATAACGCTTCCAGACGTAACCACCATTCTAGAGACTCTCTCACCCTGTGGGAGATGATGACACTGCAATCCAGTGAAAACTGCGATCGATCCCAACGGTTCAAGATGAACAATTTGGAGAGCCCTGGAATGAAATTGGGCAAACGGAATTGCTTCCATTGACGCCACCATCAAACCCAGAAGGCGCATACACCTTCGAAGGGACATTGCTGTCGCAGACTTCATAACCTGTACATGACGAAGAAGACTCGCTTGCTTGTCTGGAGGCAGAAACACCACTGCTCGTATCGTTTCGAAATGCATTCCCAAAAAAAGGATTGACTGCGACGGTTCCAGAGACGACTTCTCCCAATTGACCAGCCACCCGAAGTCCTTCAGGAGCTGAAGGGATAGATT
This sequence comes from Oophaga sylvatica, assembly GCA_033576555.1. Lineage (NCBI taxonomy): Eukaryota > Metazoa > Chordata > Amphibia > Anura > Dendrobatidae > Oophaga > Oophaga sylvatica. The sequence goes on from JARQOD010000006.1 coordinate 267,647,629, forward strand.
GCGAGCCGTCACCCGCCTCCTCCTTTGAAGATGCCACAATCAAAAGGTCGTCCAGATAGGGAAGAATCGTAACCCCCTGTCTTCGTAGAATCGCCATAAGAGGAGCCAGAATTTTTGTAAAAATTCTGGGTGCTGAGGCCAACCCGAATGGCAGAGCCACAAACTGGTAATGGTCCTGGCCTATGGCAAAATGAAGGAAGCGTTGGTGGGCCCTTCCGATGGGGACATGCAAATAAGCGTCGCGAATGTCGATTGACACCAAAAAATCGTTCTGCGACAAGGCCGCCACAACGGAGCGAAGTGACTCCATGCGGAATTTCCGGGAGCGGACATGCCGATTCAATCTTTTGAGATCTAGAACGGGCGAAATTTGTCCTCCTTTTTGGGGACCACAAAGAGGTTGGAATAGAACCCCCTTCCCCGGTCCTCCGGTGGAACTGGTACCACCACACCCTTCTGTAGAAGGGAATCGACCTCCCGCAGTAGAGCGGCATATAGCTCGGGCTCTGACGGAATGCGGGATTGGCAAAAACTGTCTGGGGGTCGAGAAAGAAACTCTATGAAATAGCCTGCCGACACAACCCCGTCACCCAGACGTCCGACACGCAGGAAGCCCAAATCGGTTCGAATTGGAGCAGGCGACCTCCCACTCGAGAGCCCTCGAGTGAGGCCCTGGCGTCAGTCCGCCTTAGCAGGCTTTTATCAGCTTCCCGCTTGTCTTGGCGGAAGCTCTGTTTCCAGGAAGTGCGGGATTTCTGAACGTTCTTTTTTCCCGAAAAAGAGGGACGCCCCGATCCCCAAGAGGGCTGACCGAACCGTCCCCTGGACCGAAAGGACCGCCGACTAGTACCGGCACTATGCCTGCCAGCCGCAGAAGACACAGCTCTTCGCTGCGGTAAAGCCGTTTCTTTTGCCTTTGCCTTGGCAATCAGCTCCGTGAGGTCAGATCCAAATAGCTGACCACCCTTGTAAGCTAAAGAAAGCAAACCTTGCTTGGAAACCGCGTCTCTGGTCCACTGTCTAAGCCACAGAGCTCTCCTGACTATGATCGCCGAGGATTGTGCCCTGGACAGCAGTGAGGCAGTATCCAAACCTGCATCACTGCCATATCGTGCTGCATCCTCCAATGACTTAAAAAGCCCCTCTACCTCGGATAGTGGGGATCCATCTTGCCACGCCGTCCGTAGACGGTCTAACCAGCTCAGGGAAGCTTTACAAGCACACATGGATCCTAGCACTGCTCTGAATCCATGACCCGCGGCCTCGTAGATGGATTTCGCTGCCATCTCCGTTTTTCTGTCCAGCGGATCCTGCAGACTCGCCTTCCCTTTGACAGGAAGCAATGAGGATTTGCTAAGCTGGGATAAAGGGACATCCACTTCAGGAGAAGGAATCCAATTATCAATCAACTCCGTCGTACACGGATATAGCGTCTCAAAAAACCGTGTCCCCTGAAAACGTTTATCTGGACACAGGCGTTCCTTCTCCACTGCCTCATTAAGCTCGTCCAGAGATGGTAAGGCTGATCGCGACCTATGCGACTCCTGAAACATCCTGGCCGACTTACCAGGACGTCTAGTTACCTCCTCCGGTAACTGTAACGCCTCCCTCAAGGCTCCAATAAAAGCCTCTGTACGGCTCAAAAGAGAGGCAGAGTGTCCCTGCCGATTCTCCTTATCCGAATCGGACACCTCCCCGTCCGAGCTTGAAGGGGAACCCTCAATGCCCGAAATCTCAGAGTCGCTAAGCGGGGAAGAAGGCACCGGCCTGTGTCGCTTCCTACCATGAGAGGATCTAGCTGACACCCAATAACCTAGAAGGTCAGAAAGGCCATTAATAGAACGAGCGAGGGCCTCCATTTTGTCATCACTGACACCTCCGACCGCTGCGCTTGATGCCGTCAGGTCTGTGTGTCAGATACGCGAGACTGATCCTGTAGCGGATCTGGGAGACGGTCCGCACCTCCTGGACCCTGATCCAACATGCCCTCACACAGTATATGGCAGGTCAAAAACCTGTCAGCAACTAGAACAGTGTGGTTTTCAAAGGCAAAACGTACGCTGAAGGGTTAAGCTCTTAAAGAGAGCTACCCCAGCTGTCTCCCAATAAAGGGTTAACCCCAAAGAAGGGGTTAATGACGCAGACTCCCCACAACCCTTGTGTAATGAAAGGGTGTGCGAGCCCCAGGTGCCTCTTATGAGGTAACAGCTGCAGGACAGAGATTCAAAGGTATGCCACACTAAATAAAAACGCCAACGAGATCGCTAAAATATTGTGCTGAATTGTACATCGCAATGACCGCCAAAGTCGCTAAGGGGGATCGCTAACCACTTATGCGTCGTCAATGAGATCGCCCACGTGGCAGCTACTAGCGACATTAAAAAAACGATCACAAATTAGCGACGCTATTGTGATCTTAGCGGGAGCGTTCCGTGTGACAGTACCTCCTGCGCTGTGGGTTGTGAGGGGGTCAAGCTTCTGCCCTGAAAGGTAGAAGCGACTCACCAGCTGGCCGCGGTGTAGTGTCTTCCTTTCGGTCGGTCGGGGGGAGCGGAGAGTGAGGAGCCCGAGAAGGCCTTCAGTAATGGCCGCCGCGCTAGAGAAGAGAGACCGGAAGAGAAAAAGGCAGGGAAGCCACGCCCCCCCGCCGGTTTAAAAAAAAGCGCGCGACTCACTCCGCTCCCTGTTATTTTCGGTAGCTGAGGAGTGCAGGTAAAAAGGCAATACACCAGAGCAGTTGGAATCTATGGGATTGCAGTACCCTGACTAACCACCAAACTAGAGGCAGCCGTGGAGCGTTCCTACGTTGGTCCTAGACGCCTCGTCACAGCCTGAGAAACTAACTACACCTAAAGATAGAAATAGGAAAGCTATCTGCCCCGGAGCAGAACCCCAAAGATAATAGAAAAGCCCCCAAACAAGTAATGGCGGTTAGACAAGAGGAAATACTGACACAGAAAGAAAATAGAATGAGCAAACGCTGGGGCCCAAACATCTAAATAGAAAAGGACAGGAAGGGTACTTACTGCAATCCCAAAAAAACCCTGAAAAACACCAACTCTACTAATTTCAAAATCACCTGAGATCACACGACCTCTACCACCTAAATTAGCTCTCTGGTGTAACAAAATCAAAAAAGCAGCCACTGAAAAAACTGGAAAAAGCAAAAGAACAAAACTCAGTGGCTGAACTAAACTGAGAAGGCAGAAGCCCCCGGAGGGGACCCTGAAGGCCCCCACAGAAGTGCAGGACAAAATGCAAAAAATATAGCAACAACACAAAAGAAGAAAAATTCTTATCTGGTAGCAGGAGATGCAGACACGACACAGCAGGCTACAAGGGAAACTGGAATGAAGGATTCAGACCAGAACAATTGATCACCGGCAACCCTGATGGGAAAATGACTCCCTTATATAAGACCGTCAGTAACACCTGATTCCCAGTCCTCACAATCTTCACTAGTACCGCTTGTAACCACCAGAGGGAGCCTCTGCTCAGAACTCATCTCAAACCCATTCACAACAGTACCCCCCCCTTGAGGAGGGGTCACCGAACCCTCATTTGAGCAACCAGGTCGGTCAGGATGAGTTCTATGATACGCACGATAAGTCTCCTAGCATGGATGTCCGAAGCAAACACCCAAGAATTGTCCTCCTGACCATAACCTCTCCATTTAACCAAATACTGGAGTTTCCGTCTAGAAAAACGAGAATCCAATATTTTCTCAACCACATACTCCAGATTGCCCTCAACCAAAACAGGGTCAGGAGGCACAGCAGCAGGAACCACTGGCTCAACAAACCTCTTCAACAAGGATTTGTGGAACACGTTATGGATCTTAAATGTCCCTGGAAGAAGCAAACGAAAAGAAACAGGATTAATAATCTCCATGATCTTATAAGGTCCAATGAACCTAGGCTTAAATTTAGGAGATGCTACTCTCATAGGAATATTCTTTGAGGACAACCAGACCAAGTCCCCCACTTTAAAAACCCAGGGACCATCAGTCCTATGCCGGTTAGCAAACCGCTGGGCCTTTCTCCTGAGAGAGGGACAACCTCTCCACTACCTGGTCCCAAATCTGTTGCATACGCTCCACAACAGAGTCAACACCTGGACAGACAGAAGCCTCCGTCTGTCCTGAAGAAAATCGAGGGTGAAACCCAGAATTACAGAAAAACGGAGACATCAAAGTGGCAGAGCTAGCCCTATTATTAAGAGCAAACTCAGCCAAAGGCAAAATAGAGACCCAGTCATCCTGATCAGCAACACAAAGCATCTAAGATAAGTCTCCAATGTCTGGTTTGTTCTCTCAGTTTGACCATTGGTCTGAGGATGAAATGCCGAGGAGAAAGACAATTGAACACCCAGTTTAGAACAAAATGTCCTCCAAAATTTGGAAACAAACATGGACTCCTCTGTCAGACACAATGTTCTCAGGATGCCGTGTAAACGAACCACGTGCTGAAGGAACAACGGCACCAATTCAGAGGAGGAAGGCAACTTAGGTAATGGCACAAGATGTATCATTTTCGAAAACCTATCACAAATTACCCAGATGGTGGTCATTCTCTGAGAAACAGGAAGATCGGAAATGAAATCCATAGAGATATGGGTCCATGGTCTCTTGGGCACAGGCAATGGCATCAATAAACCACTAGAGCGAGAGCAAGGCTTGGAGCGAGAGCAAGTCCCGCAGGACTGCACAAATTCCCTGACATCACGAGACAAGGTAGGCCACCAAAAGACCGACTAACCAAGTCTCTGGTACCAAAAATTCCGGGATGCCCAGCCAATGCGGAACAATGAATCTCAGACATCACACTCTTTTTCCATTGGTCCGGGACAAACAATTTTCCAACAGGGCAGCTCTCGGGCCTATCCTCCTGACACCCCTCCAGAGCAAGTCTCAAATTGGGGGAGATGGCGGAAAGAACTACACCCTCTTTCAAAATAACAGAAGGATCAGATAACTCAGGAGAGTCCGCAAGGAAACTCCTCGAGAGGGCATCCGCCTTAACATTCTTAGTGCCAGGAAGAAAGGAAACCACCAAAATTAAAACGTGTGAAAAACAAGGCCCACCTGCCTGTCTAGGATTGAGTCGCTTGGCAGATTCCAGATAGACCAGATTCTTATGGTCCGTAAGGACCACCACCTGATGTTTGGCTCCCTCCAGCCAATGTCTCCACTCTTCAAAAGCCCACTTCATGGCCCATAACTCCCCATTACCCACGTCATAATTACGTTCAGTAGGAGAAAATTTTCGAGAGAAAAAGGCACAAGGGTTACTTTTAGAGGTCTCTGGATCTTTTTGGGACAAAACGGCACCTGCCCCAATTTCAGAGGCATCAACCTCCACCTGAAATGGCAGAGAAACATCAGGCTGCCGAAGAACAGGAGCAGAAGTGAATCTCTGCTTAAGTTCCTGAAATGCAGAGACTGCCTCAAGAGGCCAATTCACCACATCAGAACCCTTTCTGGTCAAATCAGTTAGTGGTTTAACAATAACCGAGAAATTACCAATAAATTTTACGATAAAAATTGGCAAACCCCAAAAATCTCTGAAGAGCCTTTAATGAAGTAGGTTGGACCCAATCACAAGATGGCCTGAACCTTGACCGGGTCCATTTCAATAACAGATGGGGACAAAATGAATCCCAGAAATGAGATCCTCTGTACCCAAAAAGACACTTTGATCCCTTCACATACAGAGCATTCTCCTCAAAATCTGGAACACAGTTCGAACATGTTTCACATGAAGTCCCAGTCATTAGAAAAAAATCAAGATATCATCCAAATAAACAATCAGAAATTTGTCCACAAAACCCCTGAAAATGTCATTCATGAAGGACTGGAAGACGGAAGGAGCATAGTGAGCCCAAAGGGCATCACTAGGTACTCAAATGCCCTTCAGGGTATTGAATGCCGTCTTCCATTCATCCCCGTGCTTAATGCGAATAAGGTTATAACGCCCCCCTGAGGTCAAGCTTGGTAAACCAAGTAGCGTTTTTCACCCTGGAAAACAGGTCAGAAATCAAGGGTAACGGGTATTGATATTTCACAGTAATATTGTTCAAGAGACGATAATCAATACACGGCCTTAATGAACCATCTTTTTTGGCCACAAAGAAAAAACCGGCACCTAAGAGTGAAGAGGATGGTCTGATATGACCCTTCTCCAATGATTCCTTGATATAGACCGCATAGCGTCATGTTCAGGAAACAGACAAGTTAAAAAGGCGAACTTTAGGGAATTTACTACCCGGCACTAATTCAATAGCGCAGTCATAGTCCTATGGGGAGGCAAGGATGCAGATTTACTTTCGCAAAACAATCAGAAAAACAAACAAAAAGTCAGGAACATCCTGAGCCGGGGGGGAGGCAGAAAAAACAGAGTGTTGGTATTAACACATTGGCAGCCCCAACTGCCACAGACAGACTTCCAATCCAAAACAGGATTATGAGACTGCAACCAAGGGAAACCCAGCCGATAATGTCATGCAGATTATATAAAAACCAAAAATTTGCAGCACTCCTGGTGATCAGGTTCAACCCTCATTACCACCTGAGTAAAAACGGGGTTTATTCTCAGCCAAAGGGGTAGAATCGATCCCCAGTAGGGGAATAGACTTCTGTAGGGGTATCAAGGGGAACCCACAAACGTTTAGCAAAATCATAATCCATCAGATTAATACTGCTCCAGAATCAACGAAAGCCTGAGCAGAAAATGAGGACAGAGAGATATCAGAGTGACAGTTAATAAAACTTAGTCTGAACACACCCAAGACAACTGAGCGGCAAAACGTCTTCCCCGCTTAGGGCAGACTGAAATAGCATGAGAGGCATCCCACAGTAGAAACATAACCCATTGCGCTTTCGAAACTCATGACGCAGTGCCCCAGACACCACTCTATCACACTGCATGGTTTCAGGAGCTGGTTCACAAGGCAACACCATTCCACGCATTACTTCTCTGCTCACGCAAACGGCTGTCAATTTGAATCGCTAATGACATAGAATCATTGAGACCAGAGGGACAGGGAATCCCACCATAACATCCTTTACATTATCTGACAGACCCTTCCGAAAAAGGGCCGCCAAAGCGTCGTATTCCATTTGGTCAGGACTGCCCACCTACGGAATCTCTGAACAGTATAACTCAGCGTCATCAAGCCCTGATTTAATGCCAACAAGGCTTTTTCCAGCTTGATCAGTGACATTAGGTCATCGTACAATAACCCCAAAGCCTGAAAAAACGCATCAACATCACTCAAAACAGGATCCCCGGGTATCAGGGAAAAGCCCAATCCTGAGGATCGCCGCGCAGGAGAGAGATGATAATTTGAACCTGCTGCGCTGCGTTTCCTGAGGACTTAGATTTTAAGGCAAAAAACAATTTACAATTATTTTGAAATTCTGAAACTTAGCTCGACCCCTAAAAACAAATCTGCATGGGATCCTAGGTTCCACCACAGGCAACCCAGCAAATAGATAGCATACTCCGAACCTCAGTGGCAAGCTGATCACACGGCCAGACAACTGTGCAAACTCCATTGGGAGAAAAGATCCTCCCACACCCAGAATACAGAGGGAAAAAAAAAAAAAATGCAACAAACAGAAAAATATCTCTGAAATTGACAACCTTTTTTCTAATCACAATATTTTTCCTTCTGTGAGTACCATACAATTTTCAATTTTTAGGCCGGTGAACTGTTATGTTTCGGTAGCGGAGGAGTTGCAGGTAAAAAAGGCAATACACCAGAGCAGTTGGAATCTATGGGATTGAAGAACCCTGACTAACCCCACCAACTAGAGGCAGCCGTGGAGCGTTCCTACGTTGTTCCTAGACGCCTCGTCACAGCCTGAGAAACTAAACCCTAAAGATAGAAATAGGAAAGCATCTGCCCCGGAGCAGAACCCCAAAGAAATAGAAAGCCCCAAACAAGTAATGGCGGTTAGACAAGAGGAAATACTGCACAGAAAAAAATAGAAATGAGCAACGCTGGGGCCCAAACTATCTAAATAAAAAGACAGGAAGGGTACTTAACTGCAATCCCAGAAAACCCTGAAAAACACCAACCCTAAATTTCAAAATCACCTGAGATCACACGACCTCTACCACCTAAATTAGCTCTCTGGTGTAACAAAAACAAAAAAGCAGCCACTGAAAAAACTGGAAAAAGAAAGAACAAAAACTCAGTGGCTGAACTAAACTGAGAAGCAGAAGCCCCCGGAGGGGACCCTGAAGGCCCCACAGAAGTGCAGACAAAATGCAAAAAAATAGCAACAACACAAAAGAAGAAAAATTCTTATAGGTAGCAGGAGATGCAGACACGACACAGCAGGCTACAAGGGAAACTGGAATGAAGGATTCAGACCAGAACAATTGATCCCGGCAACCCTGATGGGGAAAATGCTCCCTTAAATAAGACCAGTCAGTAACACCTGATTCCCAGTCCTCACAATCTTCACTAGTACCGCTTGTAACCACCAGAGGGAGCCTCTGTCAAACTCATCTCAAACCCATTCAACAGCTCCCCGCTCCAATGTCCTGCAGGTATCCACCTGCGGACAAAGTACACAATCACCACACATGAATACAGTAGCAGCGGCTGCCGCAGCGGCCGCTTGAAGCACTCGAAAAAACATTAAATGTGGAGTACTCACCCAGCTGAGGCCACAGGGACCCTCAGAGATTTGTGGCGCTGTGCCCGTAGCTTCCCCCAGGGCGGGGAACGCAGTGACCCCAGAAGCGCGGTTTGCGTCCCCGCCAGGGAGCAATCCTCATCCCCCAGGGCCGGCAGGGTTCTGCAGG
>JARQOD010000006.1:267656544-267681244 GCA_033576555.1 Oophaga sylvatica
ATTATCTTTGGGGTTCTGCTCCGGGGCAGATAGCTTTCCTATATCTATCTTTAGGTGTAGTTAGTTTCTCAGGCTGTGACGAGGCGTCTAGGACCAACGTAGGAACGCTCCACGGCTGCCTCTAGTTGTTGTGGTTAGTCAGGGTACTGCAATCTCATAGATTCCAACTGCTCTGGTGTATTGCCTTTTTTGCCTGCACTCCTCAGCTACCGAAACATAACAGTATCACCGGCCCAAAATTTAAAATTGTATGGTACTCACAGAAGGGAAAAAAATTTGTGAAAGAAAAAACGGTTGTCAGAGATATTTTTCTGTTTGTTGCATTTTTTTTTTTCCCTCTGTATCTCTGGGTGCTGGGGAGGATTTTTTCTCTCAATGGAGTTTGCACAGTTGTCTGGCCGTGTGGATCAGCTTGCCACTGAGGTTCAGAGTATTGCTGCATATCTTGCTAGGTTGCCTGTTGTGGAACCTAGGATTCCCATGCCAGATTTGTTTTTAGGGGATCGAGCTAAGTTTCAGAATTTCAAGAATAATTGTAAATTGTTTTTTGCCTTAAAATCTAAGTCCTCAGGGAACGCAGCGCAGCAGGTTCAAATTGTCATCTCTGTCCTGCGCGGCGATCCTCAGGATTGGGCTTTTTCCCTGACACCTGGGGATCCTGTTTTGAGTGATGTTGATGCATTTTTTCAGGCTTTGGGTTATTGTACGATGAGCCTAATGTCACTGATCAAGCTGAAAAAGCCTTGTTGGCATTAAATCAGGGGCTTGATGACGCTGAGTTATACTGTCAGAGATTCCGTAGGTGGGCAGTCCTGACCAAGTGGAATGACGACGCTTTGGCGGCCCTTTTTCGGAAGGGTCTGTCAGATAATGTAAAGGATGTTATGGTGGGATTCCCTGTCCCCTCTGGTCTCAATGATTCTATGTCATTAGCGATTCAAATTGACAGACGTTTGCGTGAGCGGAGAAGTATGCGTGGAATAGTGTTGCCTTGTGAACCTGCTTCTGAATCCATGCAGTGTGATAGAGTGGTGTCTGGGGCACAGCGTCATGAGTTTCGAAAGCGCAATGGGTTATGTTTCTACTGTGGTGATGCCTCTCATGCTATTTCAGTCTGCCCTAAGCGGGGAAGACGTTTTGCACGCTCAGTTGTCTTGGGTAGTGTTCAGACTAAGTTTTTATTAACTGTCACTCTGATATGCTCTCTGTCCTCATTTTCTGCTCAGGCTTTCGTTGATTCTGGAGCAGCTATTAACCTGATGGATTATGATTTTGCTAAACGTTGTGGGTTTCCCTTGATACCCCTACAGAAGTCTATTCCCCTACTGGGGATCGATTCTACCCCTTTGGCTGAGAATAAACCTCAGTTCTCTACTCAGGTGATAATGAGGGTTGAACCTGATCATCAAGAGTGCTGCAAATTTTTGGTTCTGTATAATCTGCATGATATTATCGTACTGGGTTTCCCTTGGTTACAGTCTCATAATCCTGTTTTGGATTGGAAATCTGTGTCTGTAACCAGTTGGGGCTGCCAATGTGTTAATACCAACACTCCTGTTTTTTCTGCCTCCCCCCAGGCTCAGGATGTTCCTGACTTTTTGATTGATTTTTCTGATGTATTTAGCGAAAGTAAATCTGCATCCTTGCCTCCCCATAGGAGCTATGACTACGCTATAGAATTAGTGCCTGGTAGTAAATTCCCTAAAGGTTGCCTTTTTAACTTGTCTGTACCTGAACATGACGCTATGCGGTCTTATATCAAGGAGTCATTGGAGAAGGGTCATATCAAACCATCCTCTTCACCCTTAGGTGCCGGTTTTTTCTTTGTGGCCAAAAAGGATGGTTCATTAAGGCCGTGTATTGATTATCGTCTTTTGAACAATATTACTGTGAAATATCAATACCCGTTACCCTTGATTTCTGACCTGTTTTCCAGGGTGAAAAACGCTACTTGGTTTACCAAGCTTGACCTCAGGGGGCATATAACCTTATTCGCATTAAGCATGGGGATGAATGGAAGACGGCATTCAATACCCCGGAGGGGCATTTTGAGTACCTTGTGATGCCCTTTGGGCTCACTAATGCTCCTTCTGTCTTCCAGTCCTTCATGAATGACATTTTCAGGGATTTTGTGGATAAATTTCTGATTGTTTATTTGGATGATATCTTGATTTTTTCTAATGACTGGGACTCTCATGTGAAACATGTTCGAACTGTATTCCAGATTTTGAGAGAGAATGCTCTGTATGTGAAGGGATCAAAGTGTCTTTTTGGCGTACAGAGGATCTCATTTCTGGATTCATTTTGTCCCCATCCGTTATTGAAATGGACCCGGTCAAGGTTCAGGCCATCTGTGATTGGGTCCAACCTACTTCATTAAAGGCTCTTCAAAGATTTTTGGGTTTTGCCAATTTTTATCGTAAATTTATTGGTAATTTCTCGGTTATTGTTAAACCATTAACTGATTTGACCAAAAAGGGTTCTGATGTGGTGAATTGGCCTCCTGAGGCAGTCTCTGCATTTCAGGAACTTAAGCAGAGATTCACTTCTGCTCCTGTTCTACGGCAGCCTGATGTTTCTCTGCCATTTCAGGTGGAGGTTGATGCCTCTGAAATTGGGGCAGGTGCCGTTTTGTCCCAAAAAGATCCAGAGACCTCTAAAAGTAACCCTTGTGCCTTTTTCTCTCGAAAATTTTCTCCTACTGAACGTAATTATGACGTGGGTAATCGGGAGTTATTGGCCATGAAGTGGGCTTTTGAAGAGTGGAGACATTGGCTGGAGGGAGCCAAACATCAGGTGGTGGTCCTTACTGACCATAAGAATCTGGTTTATCTGGAATCTGCCAAGCGACTCAATCCTAGACAGGCCAGGTGGGCCTTGTTTTTCACACGTTTTAATTTTGTGGTTTCCTTTCTTCCTGGCACTAAGAATGTTAATGCGGATGCCCTTTCGAGGAGCTTCCTTGCGGACTCTCCTGAGTTATCTGATCCTTCTGTTATTTTGAAAGAGGGTGTAGTTCTGTCCGCCATCTCACCTAATTTGAGACTTGCTCTGGAGGGGTGTCAGGAGGATAGGCCCGAGCGCTGCCCTGTTGGAAATTGTTTGTCCCGGACCAGTGGAAAAAGAGTGTGATGTCTGAGATTCATTGTTCCGCGTTGGCTGGGCATCCCGGAATTTTTGGTACCAGAGACTTGGTTAGTCGGTCCTTTTGGTGGCCTACCTTGTCTCGTGATGTCAGGGAATTTGTGCAGTCCTGCGGGACTTGCTCTCGCTCCAAGCCTTGCTCTCGCTCTAGTGGTTTCTTGATGCCATTGCCTGTGCCCAAGAGACCATGGACCCATGTCTCTATGGATTTCATTTCCGACCTTCCTGTTTCTCAGAGAATGACCGCCATCTGGGTGATTTGTGATAGGTTTTCCAAGATGATACATCTTGTGCCATTACCTAAGTTGCCTTCCTCCTCTGAATTGGTGCCGTTGTTCCTTCAGCACGTGGTTCGTTTACACGGCATTCCTGAGAACATGTGTCTGACAGAGGAGTCCAGTTTGTTTCCAGATTTTGGAGGACTTTTTGTTCTAAACTGGGTGTTCAATTGTCTTTCTCCTCGGCATTTCATCCTCAGACCAATGGTCAAACTGAGAGAACAAACCAGACATTGGAGACTTATCTAAGATGCTTTGTGTCTGCTGATCAGGATGACTGGGTCTCTTTTTTGCCTTTGGCTGAGTTTGCTCTTAATAATAGGGCTAGCTCTGCCACTTTGCTGTCTCCGTTTTTCTGTAATTCTGGGTTTCACCCTCGATTTTCTTCATGACAGACGGAGGCTTCTGTCTGTCCAGGTGTTGACTCTGTTGTGGAGCGTATGCAACAGATTTGGGACCAGGTAGTGGAGAGGTTGTCCCTCTCTCAGGAGAGGGCCCAGCGGTTTGCTAACCGGCTTAGGACTGATGGTCCTCGGTTTAAAGTGGGGGACTTGGTCTGGTTGTCCTCAAAAAATATTCCTATGAGAGTAGCATCTCCTAAATTTAAGCCTAGGTTCATTGGACCTTATAAGATCATGGAGATTCTTAATCCTGTTTCTTTTCGTTTGCTTCTTCCAGGGACATTTAAGATCCATAACGTGTTCCACAAGTCCTTGTTGAAGAGGTTTGTTGAGCCAGTGGTTCCTGCTGCTGTGCCTCCTGACCCTGTTTTGGTTGAGGGCAATCTGGAGTATGTGGTTGAGAAAATATTAGATTCTCGTTTTTCTAGACGGAAACTCCAGTATTTGGTTAAGTGGAGAGGTTATGGTCAGGAAGACAATTCTTGGGTGTTTGCTTCGGACATCCATGCTAGGAGACTCATCCGTGCGTACCATAGAACTCATCCTGACCGACCTGGTTGCTCAAATGAGGGTTCGGTGACCCCTCCTCAAGGGGGGGTACTGTTGTGAATGGGCTTGAGATGAGTTCTGAGCAGAGGCTCCCTCTGGTGGTTACAAGCGGTACTGGTCTGTCCAGTGAAGATTGTGAGGATTGGGAATCAGGTGTTACTGACTGGTCTTATATAAGGGAGTCACCTTCCCATCAGGGTTGCCGGTGATCAATTGTTCTGGTCTCTATCCTTGATTCCTGTTTCCCTTGTAGCCTGCTGTGTCGTGTCTGCATCTCCTGCTAACAGATAAGACATTTTCTTCTTTTTGTTTTTTGTGCTTGATTTTTGCATTTTGTCCTGCACTTCTGTGGGGGCCTTCAGGGTCCCCTCCGGGGGCTTTTGCCCTCTCAGTTTAGTTCAGCCACTGATGTTTGTACTTTTTGCTTTTTCCAGTTTTTTCAGTGGCTGCTGTTTTGATTTTGTTACACCAGAGAACTAATTTAGGTGGTAGAGGTCGTGTGATCTCAGGTGTTTTTGAAATTAGTAGAGTTGGTGCTTTTCAGGGTTTTCTGGGATTGCAGTAAGTACCCTTCCTATCCTTTTCTATTTAGTTAGTTTGGGCCCCAACGTTTGCTCATACTATTTTCTGTCTGTGTCAGTATTTCTTCTTGTCTAACCGCCATTACATGTTTGGGGGCTTTCTATTATCTTTGGGGTTCTGCTCCGGGCAGATAGCTTTCCTATATCTATCTTTAGGTGTAGTTAGTTTCTCAGGCTGTGACGAGGCGTCTAGGACCAACGTAGGAACGCTCCACGGCTGCCTCTAGTTGTTGTGGTTAGTCAGGGTACTGCAATCTCATAGATTCCAACTGCTCTGGTGTATTGCCTTTTTTGCCTGCACTCCTCAGCTACCGAAACATAACACCTTAGTCTGTTTCTGTAGGCTCCACAAGGGGAGAAAACAAGGGATCTGCTACCTTGGATTTAATCCTTATAAACAGGGAGGAAATGGTTGAGGAGGCAAGAGTGGCTGGGACCCTAGGAGGTAGCGACCATGCTATTTTAGAATTTTGGATAACTAGAGGAGGAAAACCTGTGAAGACTCTGACGTCAAGGTTAGATTTCAGAAAGGCAAATTTTAAGGGGCTCAGAAAAGAATTGGAGGGATCCAATGGCTGGATATCTTAAGGACAAAAATGTCCAGTAAGGATGGGAAATCTTGAAAAATTAGATTCTCAAAGCACAATCGTTCACAATTCCAAAAAGAGGGAAGAATAGGAAGCATTTAAGGAAACCAGGATGGATGAACACAGAACTTAAACACATGCTAAAAAGGAAGAAAGAAATGTTTATCAAATGGAAAGAGGGAGGCATATCTAAAGAAGAATATTATGACGTCTGCAGAACCAGCAGGGCACAAATCAGATTAACTAAAGCTGACAATGAATTAAGGCTCGCAAGAGACGTCAAAAGCAACAAAAAAGGATGAGGATATGTCAAAAGTAAAAGAAAAGTCAAAGATGCTATAGGATTTTTACAGGAAGAAAATGATAAAATGGTAAGACAGGATGTTGAGAAGGCTGAACTTTTAAATTCCTATCTTGCATCTGTTTTCTCTCAGAAAGGAAATGTAAAGAACTGATCTTCACTGTCCTCTTAAGAGAATAGAAGAATCCATGATATCTATAAACAGAAAAATAGTGAGGAAACACTTAGCTAACCTAAATGAATTCAAGTATCCAGGTCCAGATGAATTACACCCCAGAGTACTGAAGGAGATGGCAGAAGAAATTATTGAACCACTCTCCATAATCTTTGAAAATTCTTGGAGAACAGGAGAACTCCCAGAAGACTGGTGAAGAGCAAATGTTGTTCCTATCTTCAAAAGGGGAAGAAGGTGGACCCAGAGAACTATAGACCGGTGAGTCTGACTTCTATACCAGGAAAGATCTTTGAACAAATTATTAAACAACATGTATGTAAGTACCTGGATAAGAAAGAAGTGATTAAACAGAGTCAGCGTGAGTTTGTAACTAATAAGTCATGTCAGACTAACTTAATTTCCTTCTATGACAGAATCACTGACTGTGTGGATCAGGGAAATGCTGTAGATATAGTATATCTTGACTTCAGCAAAGCATTTGACAAAGTATCTCACACAATCCTTATTGAAAAAATGACTAAGTATGGAATGGACAAGGCAACTGTTAGGTGGATTCATAACTGGCTTAGTTATCTGTCCCAAAGAGTCATCATAAATGGCTGCACATCCAGTTGGAAGAATGTCTCAAGTGGGGTACCACAGGGCTTTGTCCTGGGCCCTGTATTGTTCAACATCTTTATAAATGATTTAGATGAAGGAATTGAGGGTAAGCTGATTAAATTTGCTGATACACAAATCTAGGAGAGCTAGCTAATACTGGAGAAGAGAGAGAGAGAATTCAAAATTGATATAAATAAACTGGAGCAGTGCGCAGCAACTAACAAAATGGTTTTTAACAGGGAAAAATGCAAAGTACTACATCTGGGCAATAAAAATGAAAAAAGCATGTACAAAATGGGAGGAATAGGGCTAAGTAACAGCACATGTGAAAAAGACTTGGGTATACTAATAGATCACAGACTGAACATGAGTCAACAGTGTGATGCAGCAGCAAAAAAAAGGCAAATACAATTCTAGGATGTATCAACAGAAGCATACAGTCTAGATCACGTGAGGTCATTATTGCCCTCTACTCCTCTTTGGTCAAACCTCATCTGGAATACTGTGTCCAGTTTTGGGCACCACATTTTAAAAAATGACATCAACAAACTGGAGCAAGTTCAGAGAAGAGCGACTAGAATGGTGACCGGTCTGCAAACCATGTCCAATGAGGAACGGTTGCAGAATTTGGGATTGTTTAGCTTCAGGGTGGATTGATTTAAATCACGCCGATTTAAATCAACAATTTAAATCATGATTTAAATCAAATGATTTTTTTCTATTTAAATCAGATCGATTTAAATCGTGATTTTAATCATGATTTAAATCACTGATTTAAATCAAAAGATTTTTTTAATATAAATCACGATTAAAATCTAAAACTTTCAATCATTGTTCAATTAACTCCACACTTCTAGCTTGGTTTCACTTTCTGTAGCTTGGTTTCAGTTTCTTTTTCCATTCAGTTGACATGCCCAAACTTGTTGGATAGTCAGTCAGCAGTACTTGGCTGTAGTAACAATCAAACTTCAGAAGTGATCTGCGTGAGCCATGGCAGGTCGTAAGAGAGACCCTATTTGGTTCATTTTGTTGAGATGCCAGCAGAGCTTGGAAAGAAAGGTGGGAGAGCAAAGTGCAAATACTGTCAAAAGGATATCCAAGGACTTGTTTGCCGTTTGAAATCACATTATGAAAACTGCAACCAGAAGGGAAATGAAGATGTTGATAGTGATACAACTAATGTCAATGAACCCCCACAGCTTCTTATGCACCAGGACCCTAGCACTAGTGGTAAGTCTGGCAATTACAACCTATTTTAACAGACGTTTTACTGGGATGGTTAAAGTCTATGAAAAGAAAAATTTCTAGCACTAGTTCTGGAGTATAGAATTTAAATTTATGTTAAGGCAATATTTCACAGAAGATTAACGTTAAGTAAAAATAAAAGAGTGTGTATACGCCTATTTTTTTTTTTTTTATTGTAGGCTACAATTCACTTTTGAAGTCTGCCAAATTGACCATTTTTTTAAAAAAACATTTTTAAAACTTTTGTGACATAATTTTTTTCAGTTGCTCTGATATTACTAGTATTACAGCAACTTCACCGGAAACTTGAGTAGCATAACTTTTGAGACAGCCCTTATAGGACGAGGACCATTACATTGTTCAAAAAGTTTGTTTCAAAATATTTTCGCTATATTTCTTCAAATACGCAGTCGAATTATATTTTTAATTACTGTGCTTTCAGGGTCAAATATGGCTTGTGCTGCACGTGACAATCAATATCTGGGTACAACTTCAACAAAGCAGCCCAACAAAAAACTTTGCGTGCAAAGTGTAGAAAAATTCCTGTTAAAGACTACGACGAGCCAGAAAGAACATTTTGATGAATTAATTGCTAAATTCATATTTGCAACCAATTCTTCTTTCCGGCTAGTTGAACACCCATTGTTTGTACAAATGATCGAAGGAATAAGACCAGGCTACAAACCACCAAGTAGATTTGATATCTCAGGAAAACATCTTCAGGCTGTATACGACAAAGAAAGAGCGGCTTGTACAAAATATTTGAAAGACAAAGTTGTTAACATGAGCTTGGATGGTTGGAGCAACATCCACAACGACCCCATAATTTGCACTTGTGTCACAACAGAAGATGGTGAAACTTACCTTACAGACACAATCGACACATCTGGAAATTCACATACTGCTGAATATTTACTTGAAATTGCTAAGAACTCAATTCACCAATGCCAAGAACAGTTTGGATGTAAAGTAAGGAGCTTAGTTACTGATAACGCAAGCAATGTGGCAAAAATGCGAGCGGAACTGGCACATGAGGATGACACAAATGTCATTACATACGGTTGTTCTGCACATTTGTTGCATCTTTTGGCAAAAGACCTGCATATTATTTCGGGTGTCAAGGAACATGTTGTAGAAATTGTTAAATATTTCCGCAATAATCATTTTGCACATGCAACCTACAAGGAAATGGGAGGACTGAAGTTGGTTCTACCACAAGATGTTAGATGGAATACCTTGGCTGAATGCTTGGAACTGTTTATTAACAACTGGTCAAAATTAGTGTCCATTTGCGAAACACATCGGGATAAAATTGATGCTAATATACGAAGCAAAGTATTAAATCTTGGTGTGAAGAGAAATGCCGAGGACCTTTTGGAAAGGTTAAAGCCAATATCTATTGCGTTGGATAAAATGCAGAAAGATACTGCAACCATAGCTGATGCCACAGAAGTTTGGAAAGATTTAGAAGGTTCGCTAGATCGCTTGAACCTCTCAAACAATGTAAAGGTTGCAATACACCACCGCAAGGACCAACATTAAAAGAAGAACACTATTTAGCCAATATCTTGCATCCCATCTACAGAGGGAAAAAACTATCTGAGGCGGAAATCAACTCTGCAATGGAGTGGCTCGCCAATACTAACCATGACATTGTGGCAACTGTGCTGAAATTGAAGTGTGAATCTGCACCATTTCAAAAATACATGTTTGCAGATAACGTCGTTAATGAACTAAAACCACTGGACTGGTGGAAGTCGCAATCACTTGTTCTTCCAGCGAAGATAATAAATGTAGCTACTCAGCTACTGACTGCATCGGCTTCATCGGCAGGAGTAGAGAGATTGTTTTCTTCATTTGGTTTTGTGCACACAACAGTCCGAAACCGCTTAGGAACTGCTAAAGCAGGACAACTAGTTTTCCTATTAAAAGTCCTAAATAAACAGTAGGCTTAAAGGACTGATGGATTCACTGAAGATGTTTGCTTACTTCAAACGTTAGAGATAGGCTATTGTTAAAAAGTACTTACTCTCTGTAGTTCAATTCTGATTGTTTAATAGTGCAAATAAAAATTATTAGGTTTCATAATCATCAACTGTTTTAATATTTTTATTTGTGTAAAATAATTTGATTTGCAAAAAGACAAAGTTTTGCTTGTGCACAACTTGATTAAAAAATCCTATTTAAATTAAAAAAATACGATTTAAATAAAAAAAATCAATTTTTTTGATTTTTTTAAAAAAATCATGATTTTTATCCACCCTGTTTAGCTTACAAAAGAGAAGACTGAGAGGAGACTTAATAGCTGTATACAAATATCTCAAGTGCTGTCACATTGTAGAAGGATCATCTTTATTCTCATTTGCACAAGGAAAGACTAGAAGCAATGGGATGAAACTGAATGGGAGAAGACAGATTAGATATTAGAAAAAACTTTTTGACAGGGTGATCAGTGAATGGAACAGGCTGCCACGATAGGTGGTGAGTTCTCCTTCAATTGAAGTCTTCAAACAGAGGCTGGACAGACATCTGGGATGATTTAGAGAATCCTGCTTTGAGCAGGGTGTTGGACCAGATGGCCCAGGAGGTCCCTTCCAACTCTA
Source organism: Oophaga sylvatica (assembly GCA_033576555.1). Lineage (NCBI taxonomy): Eukaryota > Metazoa > Chordata > Amphibia > Anura > Dendrobatidae > Oophaga > Oophaga sylvatica. The sequence continues at coordinate 267,667,009 of JARQOD010000006.1, forward strand.
CCATTCTATGATTCTATGAGGAAGACTGCTGACTTGACAGATGCCCACAAAGCAGTCATTGACACACCACAAGGAGGGTAAGCCACAAAACGTCATTGCTAAAGAAGCTGGCTGTTCTGAATGTTGTATCCAAGCATATTAATGGAAAGTTGAATGGAAGGGAAAAGTGTGGTAGAAAAAGGTGCACAAGCAACCGGGATAACGCAGCCTTGAAAGAATTGTTAAGAAAAGGCAATTCAAAAATCTTGGGGTGATTCACAAGGAATGGACTGCTATTGGAGTTATTGCTTCAAGAGCCACCACATACAGACGTATCCAGGACATGGGCTACAAGTGTCGCAGTCCTTGTGTCATATAAGATATAAACCTAGCACTCAACTTGGGTACGTGGAGCACAAATTTATTGTAGTACATGAAAAAACGTTTCGGTCTGTAAGGACCTTCCTCAGTTACTACAACAATAAAATAGATGAACAAACATTTCTTGTGTCAAGCCACTCATGACCAATAGACAACGCCAGAAGTGTCTTACCTGGGCCAAGGAGAAAAAGAGCTGGACTGTTGCTCAATGATCCAAGGTGTTGTTTTCAGATTAAAGTAAATTTTGCATTTGGAAATCAAGGTCCCAGAGTCTGGAGGAATATTGGATAGGCGCACAATCCAAGCTGCTTGAGGTCTAGTGTAAAGTTTTCACAATCTGTGATGGTTTGGGGAACCATGTCATTGCTGGTGTAGGTCCACTGTGTTTTATCAAGACTAAAGTCAGCGCAGCCGTCGACCAGGAAATTTTAGAGCACTTCATGTACCCTCTGCCCACAATCTTTTTAGAGATGGAAATTTCATTCTCCAGCAGGACTTGGCACCTGTCCACACTGCCAAAAGTACCAATACCTGGTTTAAAAACAACAGTATCACTGTGCTTGATTGGCCAGCAAACTCGCCTGACCTTAACCCCATAGAGAATCTCTGGGATATTGTCAAGAGGAAAATGATAGACACCAGCTGAAGGCTGCTATCAAAGAAACCTGGCCTTCCATAACACCTCAAGAGTGCCACAGGCTGATCGCCTCCATGCCACGCCGCATTGATGCAGTAATTGATGCAGAAGGAGTCCCGACCAAGTATTGAGTGCATTTACTGAACATACATTTCAGTAGGCCAACATTTTGAATTTTAAAATCATTTTTAAAGCTGGTGTTATAAAGTATTCTAATTTACTGAGATAATGACTTTTGGGTTTTAATTGGCTGTAAGCCATAATCATCAACATTAACAGAAATAAATACGGTACTTGAAATAAATCACTGTTTGTAATGACTCTATATAATATAAGTTTCACTTTTTGTATTGAACTGAAATAAATTAACTTTTTGATGATATTCTAATTTTGTGAGAAGCACCTGGAAATGACACAATACAGCTGCGGCCAGTGTTTGGCTGCAGCTGTCACATTGTGGAAATAGAATGTCTTCACTGCAGTCGGCTAAACAGAAGACAGCCGGCCTCCCATCTTCTTGTGTTATTTTATTGGCTGTGCACTTCTCTTTTTTGTTTTTATAACTTGCAAAAAGTTTTTTACAACATAATCTGATCCCCAGACTTTGGCCTTTATAGTTCATGATTTTTTTTTTCTCCCGCTATATCACCTTTATGGTAAAGAGGTTGTCCACTACTTATACATTGATGACCTATCCTCAGAATAGGTCATCAATGTCTGATCGGCCGGGGTCCGACACCCGGTACTCCTGCTGATCAGCTGTTATCTGTGTTGGCGGCCGCTGGCCCAAAGTACTCACTTGCTTAGTTGCTCTATCTACTCACAGTGGCCGCTGCAGGGTACTACACATTTGCGTTCTATTGATTTGAATAGGAGGCGGATGTGCAGTACTAAGCCTGGCCACTTCAAATTGACGGAGCAAGTGAGTATTTCCAGCAAGTGGGAGTGTCGGGTGTCAGACCACGGCCGATCAGACATTGATGACCTAGCCTAATGATAGGTCATCAATGTAAAAATAGTGGACAACCTCATGAATTAATATTGACATGGCTTCTTTCCATGACCTTCATAGTCAAAGGCAGAATGATCTGATTTTACAGCAACTTTCCAACAATCAGATTTTAGCTTTTCTAGTTCTTGTAGAAACTTTTGGAGTGTTTCACACGCTGTGCTTTTACTTCGCTCAAGTAAGCAGCTGTTTGTTTTTTGTTTTTTTTCTCGGGACACAAATACGGTACATATTTTTACTTGTCAACTTTCAGCTCTCCCCGAATCTCTCTAGCTCTGTGTCAGGATAACTGCCCACATGGTCTCTCTGAGGAGCGTCTGAAAGATCTTCTTGTTACTGGAGCATGGGCAAATCAGGACTGATAAACCATTTGTGGTGCAAAGTGGTTTCTGCAGCTTGCCACCGGGGATGTAACCTCAATGCAGTGTCCATAGCAACAGTCGATAAGGATTGATCTGACCACGCTTCTATGGAAACGGACTGCTTTGTCCTGAGACCCTAGGGACGTGTGTCACTTGTGCTTTGTGAACGGCCCTTAGATTTTCCCGTATTGTCATGGAGCAGTGTTCTGATAATTCCGGACTTGTTTACTGAGCACTTGACTCTTGTCTCAGTTGTGCTTCGTAGACTGTCTTTTTTATTTGGCAGGGTACATGGATAATGGATCTATTTAGCTGTGGGCTTTGCATAGTGTATTGACAACTTCATCTAGGCGATGAAGCGTGATTAAAGCCGCCGTAGGTTCACTTTGATGTTTGGTACTAGAGTTACAGTACAGACAACGCACTCCGCTGTGAGTTTTTGCTGCATCTTTTTCTGCATTATATGTTCGCCCACAAAAATCGCAGCATATTACAGTTTCAGCAAAGTATATGGAATATCTATAAATCTCATGCCCGCTTCTTTTTGTTTGTTTTTACGCACCATAAATTGACCTGCAATGCGTTTTTGAAATCTACAATATGTTGAATTTCTCTAGCTATAAATATGAATTTTATATGCGGATTTTCAGTAAAAGACTCGTATGAGATAAGGAAAATCTGAAGATAAAAATGTCATATGCAGTATTATTTCATTTTTGCAACGAAAACGCAAAAAAAAAAAATTATATCAAAGCTAAGTAACGGGAAGGTTCCAATACAAAGCTGTTTTATTTAAACCATGACGTACCTAAAAGAGACAAAAGCCTCAGGTGTAGAAAACGTTTAATAAAAACGCAAGTCACCTACTGTAGCAAATACTTAAATACCTTTTAAGGGGTTGTCCATTACTAGAACATGCCACACGCTTGACCCTATAAAATAAAAAATTCTATACTCCCCTCCCGTGCCGGCAACATTCGCGTGGTGTCGGCGCTCGCTCTCCCTGGGGCTCTCGTGTAGTTGCTGTGAAATGTGACTCCAGCGTCCAATCAATGCTGGCGTCACATCAAGGATAATAGAAAAAATTGGGAGTCTGGCTCAACAGGACTGAATTTTCCTTTTCTTTTTATTTTTCAAATGAAATTATAGTGCATACAGAAGAAAATTTTCATGGTCGACATGACCTAGTCGACGCGTTTCGACTGCACTAAGCAGTCTTACTCATGACCATGAGTATAAGTTTTTATATTTATTAGGGCTTAGCATGGTGTATGAGCAGGGTTGTCCAAGTAGTGGAAAACTTCTTTAATAAATTCATCACTTGGCATCTGACAGGCACATTTTTATATATTTTTTCATTTGGATATTCAAATTATTTTTTAATCTTTTGTTTGTGGGTGTTAACTGGAGCTTCATTTTTCTTTCATTTTTCTTTCATTGTTATATATTTTTTCTTCCCCCATACCTTTGCTGATATCACGTGATGTCTGTGGGGAAATAAAGGAAACATTTTACATGTCTGTTTTTCCCTTTTTTTTTTTTTTTTAACTTTTGGGGGCCACAAATACCACCAAAATATATAGCAATACTTGTTATTAGTGATGAGTGAGTATACTCGTTCGGGTTTTCTCGAGCGTGCTCAGATGATCTCCGAGTATTTTGCTCGGAGATTGTGTTTGTCGACCCAGCTGCATGATTTGTGGCTGCTAGACAGTCTTAATACATGTGTGGAATTCCTAACAAACAGGCTATCCCCACATGTATTCAGACTGTCTAGCAGCCACAAATCATGCAGCTGTGTCTACAAACACTAACTCTCAGAGCACTCCAAATACTCAGAGATCACCCGAGCATGCTTGGGAAAACCCGAGCAACGATTATACTCGCTCATCACTAGTTGTTATAGACTACTGGAATATATGTAAAGGGTATGCCACACTGAACAATATCGCTAACGGGATCGCTAAAAAACGTCACTATTTAGCGATCCCGTTAGCGATGTTGTTCAGTGCGGCATCTGCCAGGACGAGCTTCCTGCTGTGATCTCGCTCGTCGCTGGAATCGTTCCGGACCCTATTTTCTCGTCGGCGCTCCCGCTGGGTAAGTATATATCGCTAGTGTGGCACCTTTTCTTAGCGATTTAGCGGTACTTTTGTACCGCTAAAGTCGTTAAGAAGATCGCTAACGGCGATAGCGTCGTTAACTATATCGCTAAATGTGGCCGCACTTAGCGATATAGAAACAATCCCGCTAGCGATCGCATTAGTATGCGTCGTTATCGTGATCGCTAGCGGGATTGTTTAGTGTGGCAGTACCTTTACTCTGTAGGAAGATCTGGTGTCTGGATAGGATACCATTCCATGAATCAAAATAAGAATAGAAATCTGGCAATCTTGAAGTTGCAAGAAATTTTACTTTTAATTCTAGTCGCAATTCAAAAAATGAAATTAGTGACATTTCGGTCAACAAGAACTTCAGATTGATTACAGTCCATGTACATTGTCCTGATTAACCTATACATCACATCCCTTCACCATATAGCGCTATTCCATAAGTTTTCTCACTGAAATTGTTGTTATGCCGAGGTTACACTAGCGAGTGTGATGCGAGAAACGCCGGCACTTGGACAGGAGTGTGCGGCTGCATAGAAATGCATGCAGCCGCACACTCTGGTCCCGAGTGCTGGTGGCAGTGCCGGGTATTGATGCGAGAGACTCGCAAGTGTGACCCCAGCCTTAGGCCATGTTCAGTATTTTACCTCAGTATGTGTAAGCCAAAACCAGGAGTGGGTGAAAATACAGAAGTGGAGACATGTTTCTATTTTTTTCCACTTATGATTTTGGCTTACAAATACTGATGTAAAATACTGACGAAATAGTGAATGTGGCCTTATAGAGAGAGGAACAAATTGTTAAATACATCGGATATGGTTTTATGGGTCGGGGCTGGTAACAATTTTTTGGATTGGTAGCAGTTTTTTTTTATTTTTTTTACTTATTTTTTATGTATTTATGTTTCATGTTTTCACATACAGGTGCTTCTCACAAAATTAGAATATCATCAAAAAGTTAATTTATTTCAGTTCTTCAATACAAAAAGTGAAAGTCATATTATATAGAGTCATTACAAACAGAGCGATCTATTTCAAGTGTTTATTTCTGATAATGTTGATGATTATGGCTTACAGCCAATGAAAACCCAAAAGTCATTATCTCAGTAAATTAGAATACTTTACACCAACTTGAAAAATGAATTTAAAAACCAAAATGTTGGCCTACTGAAATGTATGTTCAGTAAATGTGCTCAATTCTTGGTCGGGGCTCCTTTTGCATCAATTACTGCATCAATGCAGTGTGGCATGGAGGTGATCAGTCTGTGTCACTGCTGAGGTGTTATGGAAGCCCAGGTTGCTTTGATAGCAGCCTTAAGCTTGTCTGCATTGTTGGGTCTGGTGTCTTGCATCTTCCTCTTGACAATACCCCATAGCTATGGGGTTAAGGTCAGGCGAGTTTGCTGGCCAATCAATCACAGTGATACTGCTGTTTTTAAACTAGGTATTTGTACTTTTGTCAGTGTCTCCTGCTGGAGAATGAAATGGTCATCTCCAAAAAGCTTGTATTCAGAGGGAAGCATGAAGTGCTTTAAAATTTCCTGGTAGACATCTGCACTGACTTTGGTCTTGATAAAGCACAGTGGACCTACACCTGAAGATGACATAGCTCCCCAAACCATCACTGATTGTGGAAACTTCACACTAGACCTCAAGCAGCTTGGATTGTGTGCCTCTCCACTCTTCCTCCAGACTCTGGGGCCTTGATTTCCAATTGAAATGCAAAATTTAATTTCATCTGAAAACAACACCTTGGACCACTGAGCAACAGTCCAGTTTTTTTTTCTCTTTGGCCCAGGTGAGACGCTTCTGGCGTTGTCTATTGGTCATGAGTGGCTTGACACAAGGAAAGCGACACTTGTAGCCCATGTCCTGGATACGTCTGTGTGTTCTGGCACTTGAAGCAATGACTCCAGCAGCAGTCCACTCCTTGTGAATCTCCCCCAAATTTTTGAATGGCCTTTTCTTAACAATCCTTTCAAGGCTGCGGTTATCCCGGCTGCTTGTGCACCTTTTTCTACTACACTTTTTCCTTCCACTCAACTTTCCATTAATATGCTTGGATACAGCACTCTGTGGACAGCCTCTTTAGCAATGACCTTTTGTGGTTCACCCTCCTTGTGGAGTGTGTTAATGACTAAGGAACCTTTTTAAATGCTTAGGAAGCCTTTGCAGGTGTTTTTTGTTAATTATTCTAATTTACTGAGATAATGACTTTTGGGTTTTCATTGGCTGTAAGTCACAATCATCAACATTACCAGAAATAAACACTTGAAATAGATCACTCTGTAATGACTCTATATAACGAGTTTCACTTTTGTATTGAAGAACTGAAATAAATCAACTTTTTGTTTATATTCTAATTTTTTGAGAAGCACCTGTATTGTGCCTCCATAAGGTTTTTCAACATTAAAATAATTGTATTTATTAATCAGATCTTGTTCCCTTCCTAGATCCATAGTTCACATGACTGCTGGATAAGGAGAAGTTAGCACTGTTAGCACTTCCAGACTGATGTACGTATAGACAGTATAGGGGAAGGCAGAAGCGGTAACAAACCATCCCTGCCTATTCTGTGGGGAACTCTACTGTGTTTTGCCGCTGGCTCACCGCTCCTGCAGCTAAGCTACAATGCAGTGACATTATACAACATGGACCACCCAGATGTTTGCAGTCTGGATGCGGTTAATCACACAAAGTCACAAATGCGTACTGTACTGTTGTCAGTGACCTGTAAGCTTGCTAATCAGAAAATGATTTGACAAAAGAAAATCATTACCGTCAATTCTATAATTCGCAAAAATTAAGAGTTGAGAGTCCTCAGTGGTTGATACCTTTTAATGGCTAACTGAAAAGATGGTAACAAATTGCAAGCTTTCGAGACTACTCAGGTCTCTTCATCAGGCAAAGACTAATACAACATCTGAAGAATCACATATTTATACACAAAACAGCACAGAAAAAATTCAATAGGTAAGACAAGTGACGTGGGAGGTCACATGTGTCACATGTGATGAAACGTGCACACGGTCCGCCACACGGTAGCCCGGGGTATCACGGCTTGTGATCCCTCCGTGCCGCGAATGTGACGAAAACGCGCACACACACGACGGCTGCTGCCATCCGACCCAGTAAACTGCAGGGATTTATAATTATCCCCCTTCCACTTAGGAACTTGCAGCTCTCTGGCACCCCCCTTACCCTCAGGTCAGTCAGGGAACTGCACCTAGGATAATTAGTCGCCAGACGGGTCACTTGGATGTGTGCTGGCTATTGGGCACGCTGCAGTGAGGGAATTATAATTACTCCGGGCCGCAGCCAGGCAATACACTTTTTCTATCTTTTCTATCTACTGGCTAACACTTTACAAAGATATACATCTTTACTGTATCATAATTCGCAAAGAAATTCCTCATGTGTGATAGGGAAAATCATGAGCCAAAATGACTCCTTTAATCCTTAGAAGCTTGTTTTTGACACTCTTTAACAGAGACTGTAACCTGTAAGTAACCTTAATTAGGTTCATGTTTTCAAAATCCATGTGACCTGAATCTCACACATAGCCTTGTTCATCAGGCTTTAGGGGTTCTGCACAAAGGGCAGGTAGGATTTAGCTGAATTAAAAATGGCCTTGGACAGATGGGAGGAGTGCTCTGCTAGCATGGAGACACTCACTTAACCCCAAATGTATACTGCAAAAACAATGAAAAGCGCCTCCTTGCGTAATTAAATAATTATATACACACGTGATCTAAATTGTTGGTACCCCTCGTTTAATGACAGAAATAACTTGAATCTGACAAAAGTATTAATAAATTAAAAATCTATGAAAATGAACAAATGAAAGTCAGACATAGCTTTTCAGCCATGCTGCCACAGAATTAAAAAAAATAAATAAAACTCATGAAATAGGCCTGGACAGAAATCATGGTACCCTAAACTTAATCTTTTGTTGCACAACCTTTTGAGGCCATCACTGCAATCAAATGATTCCTGTAGCTGTCCATGAGACTTCTGCACCTTTCAACAGGTATTTTGGCCCACTCTCAAGAGCAAACTGCTTCAGTTGTCTCGTGTTTGAAGGTTGTCTTTTCCAGACAACATGTTTCAGCTCTTTCCAAAGATGCTCAATAAGATTTAGGTCAGGGTACATAGAAGGCCACTTCAGAATAGTCCAATGTTTTCCTCTTAGCCATTCTTAGGTGTTTTTAGCTCTGTGTTTTGGGTCATTATCCTGTTGCAAGACCAATGACTTGCGTCTGAGACCAAGCATTGTGACACTGGGCAGCACATTTCTCAATAGAATCCCTTGATAGTCTTGAGATTTTATTGCACCCTGCACAGATTCTAGACACCCCGTGCTAGATGCAACAAAGCAGCCCCAGAACATAACACAATAAGGACAGTGTTCTTTTTTTGATATGCTTCATTTTTCCATCTGTGAACATAGAGCTGATATGCCTTGCTAAAAAGTTCAATTTCCAGGATGTCCCTCCTGATGGCACCACCAGGAGGTTGTCCTTCGTATCCTTGATAGGGACAGGAACACAGAAGAGGTTAAATAGCCCCACCCCCTTCCACCCTTCAGTGTTTTTCCTGTCCCTATCAGGGACAGATACAGAGGAGCGCAGGGAGCAAAAAGAATACCTGCAGACTGGGGTATTCCCCGGCAAAAGGGGATCCTGGTTGAGCTGGGGCTCCCGGATCCAGAGCGGAGGGTACAAGAATCCTCCGCAGAAAACTGGTACCGACTGAGGTTCCCCGGGGTTCTGGTCGAGCTGTCTGCTCCCGTTCACTGCTGCATCCCCACGGAGGGCTCTGCGCAGTAACTTGCTGTACCGGCGTTAGCCAGCGTCCTAGGCCCAACTTCCGGCGCGCCGCGTCATCGGTGGGCGTGCCGGTGATGACTTCCGGTGGAGGCGGAGCCAGAGGCCTCAGGGCTCCAGGAAAATGGCCGCCCCATGATACAGGCGGTCTGATGTCCCCAGGCCCCTTAACAGAGTGGGGCTACCACCGGGAACAGCGTCGAGGGGGCGTACTCCTCCAGGCCAGGAGGGGGTGTCTCCAGTGGTCAGCGTGCACTCCAGGGGAGCATGCGCTGTAGGGCCGACAGCCGGTGACGCCGAGATCAACAGCACTGAGCTCAGAAGGGACAAATCAGTATCTTGAAGGGGGTAAGACAAAATTTTTAAGACGGACCCTACGCCCTTGATGAGTAAACAGGGAGTTTTCCCCGAGGGGACCCCACCCCCCAAAAAAACCCCCCCAGATCCCAAAGTACGTGGAAAGTGGGTCCCAGGAGTATGACAAGAAAATAGGCCCCTTTATATCTATTTTTAGGAGGGCAAAGCACTCACAACTGCGGTCAAAGGAAAATGCCCGTCTGCGCAACCAGACCCCCCAAGGGGCCCCAAAAGTTTGCGACAGATGCATAGCCAAATTACTGAAGAAAAACAGTTTGGGAAACTTAGGTCCATGAAGGGGGAAATACAAAACGGTCAAACGGGTTCCCCCAAAACCCCCCCCCGTCCAAAAAACCCGCGATGGGGGGGGGATCTAAGTTCCGAAAAGGGGAGAACTTCGATTACCCACCAAAATTTCAATGAAAAAAGGGGTTCCCCACCGCAATTTTTAAAGGCAAAAAAAAATATTTTTTTCCAACCCCAAAAATACGAATGTTGGTACAGTCGTGGAACCCAAAAGGGGGGGGGACTCCAGGAAAACCCCTAACATTCGGACGAGAGTTCGGTGGATTAGACCCCACGGGAAAATGGGCTTTCCGGAAAAAAACCAGCATATAACTGCAGATTCTGGAAAAAGGGGAAGTGTCGGGAAGAACTGGGGAAAACCAAGAGAGTTTAGATATTTTTCATTCGCCCCGAGGAAACTAAGTGGGGGAACACCCCAAAAACGACTTTCCCGGGGTAGTCAAAAAAAAGACAGCCTCCTTTGAGGATTCACAGGCAAAAGACCCATGGATAAATTATCGAGGACCTTCTAAAAGGCCGGGGAGTCATCGGGGCCATCAGAAGATAATATCGGGGCTACCTCAGTGCTAGATAATGGGCCTGGGGTGGAAGAAATGGGGGGAACCAAAAAAAAAAAAAAAAAAGACCCGGGGAAGGGTACTCAGATCCCCCCCATTTTTAAAAACACCCCGATCAGGCTGACGCGTCACGGAAGGGGACATTTCCCCCGCAGGAAAAAACCACTTCCAATGGGCAGGCAGCCCTGTGGTTAGGTCATGGGGGAGAACTAAACGAAGAACACCCTTTTTAAACCCCCGTTCAGGCCAAATGTGGATGACCTACTGGAGAAGGGTCAGACAAGGGCTTTCCGGAACAAAACCAAAAAAAATCAGCCTTCGGAGAACCCACTCCCACCCAGCAGGAATTAAAAAGGGAAGGAAATCCGGAAGAGGGGTTACCCTAAAAGGGGGGGGGGAGACTCCTTCCAAAACCGGAACCCCAGATCCCCAACAATGAGCCAGAATAGTGGGGGGGGATCCAGGCCCCCCCGAGATTGGCAATTCCCCCAAAATACATGATTTTAAAACGTGGCAGAGGGTCGGTACAGTTCCCCCCGGGCCCCCCCAAAAAATTTTGCCTAACCCCCGGCCCCCAACTCAGCGGACACAACCCTAAAAGACACCAGGGCCCCGGAGTGAGAGCCAAGCCCCGTCCCCAGAGTTTTGGGGGGGGGGTATTCAACCTCTTCCCTAAAAAAACCGGGGGGAAATTTCGCACAATAACAACTAAACCACAAACCAGGGGGGGATTAAGACGTTCAAAATGGATCAGATTTAAAGGGGGGCTTAAACTAGGCCAATCCACATTTTCCCCAGCGAAAACCCCTGGTTGCAAAAAGGAGCCGGGCAGAATACAGCTTCCCCTTCAATGCCTGGCATTGCCCATCTTCCCCCCCGCGGATCTTTCCCCAAAGATAGTGGAAGAAAAAGGCCTTCCTAAGACCAAGAAGGATTTCCCTCGTCGCCTACTTTGAGCCCCATTCTAGGGGAGACCTCCACAGCGTGGAAAAGACCTTTATAAAAAGTATTTGGGAAGCTGGGAGGGGTAATAAAAGAAAAACAAACCAGTCCAGAGCAGAAAAAGATTTTTCTATGAGTTCTTCTAGCTCAGAACCAAACACGACCCAAAATTTCAGAGCGTAAGAGCAGAGGGAAACCCCCGGGAAAGGGTATCCAAACAAAATAAAGCCAGCACATAAAAAAAATTGGGGAAAATTTTAACTACGAAAACCCTTCCCAAAAAGGGGGGTCGGGGGCCAACCATTATAAGCCTATCAGATACAATATTTCCGGGGAAAAAAAGACAGTAAGAAACAATAACCCCGGTTCCCCTAAGAGCTCCCAAAAAACCTGGCCGACTCCCCAACCCCCGGGGAAGAAAACCAACTACAGACGGGGCCAAACCAGGAGGTCTTTTTACAACAACCCCAACCCCGGGAAACCGAAATAGACTTATTTGTACAAAAAAGAATGCAAAAACAGGGAAAGATTTTTTTCACAAACCCGAAGATACTCCACCCGGAGGGGTTTTTTCCCCGATCTGGAAAAGAGCAAACAAGGGCCCTTTCCCCCCCCCCCTTCATTTTCCAAAAAGGGTTTTGAGAAAAATTTTTGGGGGAACCGAGACATTGATCCGAAGTGCCATACTGGCCCAAGAGAAGCTGGCCGCAAATTTTTTTGGGGCCCCGGGGGGCCTGTCTTTCACCAGAAGGGCTAGGGCCTTTTAAAAAGCAGGGCCCACTCATCAGAATTGGGGGTTTTTTAACTGTCCCCCTGGATCCGAGAAGGGGATCCCGAAGCAAAAAGGGGGGTTTTAGAGCGGTCACTCCACCATCCGAAGAGCAAAAATCAATTTCTTCGGCAATTACCAGAAACTGGAAAAAAATTCGCCACAAAAAACCTGCCCAGTACCATCTCCCAGGGGCCCCCCTTTCCCCGGAAACCTGGTTTCCCCCGGGGGCTTTTTAAAAAGGGCTTAAAAGGGCCCCCATCTGAAAGTGCAAAAAACCTAAAAACCGCTTGATTCCCAAGACCCCTTTTTCCATGGGGAATAAGGTTTCGGCCCCAAAGAATTTGGGCCCCCGTTTCGCAGCGTACCTCCTTGGGGTTTACCCTTTGGGATGGGGACCGTGTAAGAGACAAATTTAAAACCCCTTTGGTAAAACTGACCTTAATTTTGTGACTCTCGAACTCTCTTCCTTTGGGAAATTTCATCAGCAACCTATGGGGGAAATTCCCCTTTTTTTTGAAAAAGGGGCCCAAAACTAAAAATTTTAGGGAAAACGTATCATTTAAAAGGACCCCCCCTTCCCCCAAGGTAGTCCCCGGGTTTTCCCCTAGAAATCGGGGGATCTTTCTACCACATTCTCCCAAAAAATTTTAGCAATGGGCGAAGAGTTTTCTTTCATGCTAACGTAAAAAGGAAACCCCTTTTACCTGAAATTACGGGGGGGAGAAAAATCCCAATTTTTTTATTCAGATGTCGGGAGGAAAAAAAAAAAAAAGGGGCCCCAAAACACTCTAGCAAGAGGGGTTTAAATTTTAAAACCCTCAGTGCAGCAAATTTTTACGGGGGGAATTTTCCCCCCAAAACCCATGGCCCACTCCTTAAAAAACCAAAATTTGGGGGCAAAGCGGGAGTGGCCACGATGGCCCAAAGCGCAGCCCAAGGGGGGGCCCGACCAAATTTCTGAGACTTTTCAAACGGGGCTTTTGTCAGGTCGCCAGACGACCTTTGGGGGGGGAAAGGGCCCCCCAAACGAACCCCCCCAAATAAGGATTTTTTGGGATTTTTTCCCGTGGTGCCCCCCCGGGGGGACCGGGGCCGGGGGGGGGGGAGGAAAATTTGCCCAAACCCGGAATTTTTTTTTCCAGGGGTTTCCCTCATGGAACCCCCCCCTTATATTCCCCCCCCCCCCAAAAAAAAAAACTGTTGTGTAAAATTTTATCTGGTTTTTTGGGGGGGGAAACTGCAAGTAGAAGATTAATAAATATTTTTTCCCATCCCAGGAGCTTGTGGGTTTTAACAGTAGTTTGGCAAAAAAGCTGGTTTTTTTAAAAAAATTTTTTTTTTTTAAAAATGGTGTCCCCCCCTTTTTCGCTCCCCCAATCCCCCTTTTGGTCATCAAAAACGGGGGGCGATTGACACTGATTTCCTTTACTTGGGAAATTTAATTTAATCTTTTTTTTAAGTTTTTCTGGGGTCTTTTTTTACCAAAATTTTTTTTCCCTTTCTTTGATTTTTCATCAATTTTTCCCCCCGCGGGGCCCCGTCCAAGGAGGGGTTGGCCCACATCCCCCCGGGGCTTAAAATTTTTTTAATAAAATTTTTTCTGTAGCACAGGGGCACAAGCGTTGGAGATCAAATTTCCCCTTTTTCCCCCACTGGTTTGGCAAAAGGGGGGTAATGGGGGGGGGGTTTGGGATTTCTTTGGGGGGGCCAAAACAGCCCTCCCTTTTCTCGCCCCCGGGAGCCTGAAGCCATTAGGGACCGAAATGAGATCGTCAGGCCCCCCTTTTTGAAACCCTAGGGGCGGGGGCCCCCCGTTCCCCCCAAAACAGGATAATGCCGACCTCCTGTGGCTGGTGTGTTCAGCAAATTCCTGATGTAGGGGACTGAAGCTAGGGGGGGCCCCCAAACCCCCAAACCCCAAAATTTTTTTGGCACAAACTGGGACAGGTTTGCCCCCTCCACCCCAAAAACCCTTGCAACAGACGCCCCGGAGTTGCG
>JARQOD010000006.1:267681344-267763838 GCA_033576555.1 Oophaga sylvatica
TTTGTGTATCAGCAAATTTAATCACTTACCTCAATTCCTTCATCTAAATCATTTATAAAGATGTTGAACAATACAGGGCCCAGGACAAAGCCCTGTGGTACCCCACTTGAGACATTCTTCCAACTGGATGTGCAGCCATTTATGATGACTCTTTGGGACAGATAACTAAGCCAGTTATGAATCCACCTAACAGTTGCCTTGTCCATTCCATACTTAGTCATTTTTTCAATAAGGATGTGTGAGATACTTTGTCAAATGCTTTGCTGAAGTCAAGATATACTTTTATCTACAGCATTTCCCTGATCCACACAGTCAGTGATTCTGTCATAGAAGGAAATTAAGTTAGTCTGACATGACTTATTAGTTACAAACTCACGCTGACTCTGTTTAATCACTTCTTTCTTATCCAGGTACTTACATACATGTTGTTTAATAATTTGTTCAAAGATCTTTCCTGGTATAGAAGTCAGACTCACCGGTCTATAGTTCTCTGGGTCCACCTTCTTCCCCTTTTGAAGATAGGAACAACATTTGCTCTTCACCAGTCTTCTGGGAGTTCTCCTGTTCTCCAAGAATTTTCAAAGATTATGGAGAGTGGTTCAATAATTTCTTCTGCCATCTCCTTCAGTACTCTGGGGTGTAATTCATCTGGACCTGGATACTTGAATTCATTTAGGTTAGCTAAGTGTTTCCTCACTATTTTTCTGTTTATAGATATCATGGATTCTTCTATTCTCTTAAGAGGACAGTGAAGATCATTCTTTACATTTCCTTTCTGAGAGAAAACAGATGCAAGATAGGAATTTAAAAGTTCAGCCTTCTCAACATCCTGTCTTACCATTTTATCATTTTCTTCCTGTAAAAACCCTATAGCATCTTTGACTTTTCTTTACTTTTGACATATCCTCATCCTTTTTTGTTGCTTTTGACGTCTCTTGCGAGCCTTAATTCATTGTCAGCTTTAGTTAATCTGATTTGTGCCCTGCTGGTTCTGCAGACGTCATAATATTCTTCTTTAGATATGCCTCCCTCTTTCCATTTGATAAACATTTCTTTCTTCCTTTTTAGCATGTGTTTAAGTTCTGTGTTCATCCATCCTGGTTTCCCCTTAAATGCTTCCTATTCTTCCTCTTTTTTGGAATTGTGAACGATTGTGCTTTGAGAATCTAATTTTTCAAGATTTCCCATCCTTAACTGGACATTTTTGTCCTTAAAGATATCCAGCCATTGGATCCCTCCAATTCTCTTTCTGAGCCCTTAAAATTTGCCTTTCTGAAATCTAACCTTGACGTCAGAGTCTTCACAGGTTTTCCTCCTCTAGTTATCCAAAATTCTAAAATAGCATGGTCGCTACCTCCTAGGGTCCAGCCACTCTTGCCTCCTCAACCATTTCCTCCCTGTTTATAAGGATTAAATCCAAGGTAGCAGATCCCCTTGTTTTCTCCCCTTGTGGAGCCTACAGAAACAGACTAAGGTGTTATGTTTCGGTAGCTGAGGAGTGCAGGCAAAAAAGGCAATACACCAGAGCAGTTGGAATCTATGAGATTGCAGTACCCTGACTAACCACAACAACTAGAGGCAGCCGTGGAGCGTCCTACGTTGGTCCTAGACGCCTCGTCACAGCCTGAGAAACTAACTACACCTAAAGATAGATATAGGAAAGCTATCTGCCCCGGAGCAGAACCCCAAAGATAATAGAAAGCCCCCAAACATGTAATGGCGGTTAGACAAGAAGAAATACTGACACAGACAGAAAATATATGAGCAAACGTTGGGCCCAAACTAACTAAATAGAAAAGGATAGGAAGGGTACTTACTGCAATCCCAGAAAACCCCGAAAAGCACCAACTCTACTAATTTCAAAAACACCTGAGATCACACGACCTCTACCACCTAAATTAGTTCTCTGGTGTAACAAAATCAAAACAGCAGCCACTGAAAAAACTGGAAAAAGCAAAAAGTACAAACATCAGTGGCTGAACTAAACTGAGAGGGCAAAAGCCCCCGGAGGGGACCCCGAAGGCCCCCACAGAAGTGCAGGACAAAATGCAAAAATCAAGCACAAAAAACAAAAAGAAGAAAATGTCTTATCTGTTAGCAGGAGATGCAGACACGACACAGCAGCTACAAGGGAAACAGGAATCAAGGATAGAGACCAGAACAATTGATCACCGGCAACCCTGATGGGAAGGTGACTCCCTTATATAAGACCAGTCAGTAACACCTGATTCCCAATCCTCACAATCTTCACTGGACAGACCAGTACCGCTTGTAACCACCAGAGGGAGCCTTGCTCAGAACTCATCTCAAGCCCATTCACAACAGTAACCCCCCCCCTTTAGGAGGGGTCACCGAACCCTCATTTGAGCAACCAGGTCGGTCAGGATGAGTTCTATGGGACGCACGGATGAGTCTCCTAGCATGGATGTCCGAAGCAAACACCCAAGAATTGTCTTCCTGACCCTAACCTCTCCCCTTAACCAAATACTGGAGTTTCCGTCTAGAAAACGAGAATCTAATATTTTCTCAACCACATACTCCAGATTGCCCTCAACCAAAACAGGGTCAGGAGGCACAGCAGCAGGAACCACTGGCTCAACAAACCTCTTCAACAAGGACTTGTGGAACACGTTATGGATCTTAAATGTCCCTGGAAGAAGCAAACGAAAAGAAACAGGATTAAGAATCTCCATGATCTTATAAGGTCCAATGAACCTAGGCTTAAAATTTTGGAGATGCTACTCTCATAGGAAAAATTTTTTGAGGACAACCAGACCAAGTCCCCCACTTTAAACCGAGGACCATCAGTCCTAAGCCGGTTAGCAAACCGCTGGGCCCTCTCCTGAGAGAGGGACAACCTCTCCACTACCTGGTCCCAAATCTGTTGCATACGCTCCACAACAGAGTCAACACCTGGACAGACAGAAGCCTCCGTCTGTCATGAAGAAAATCGAGGGTGAAACCCAGAATTACAGAAAAACGGAGACAGCAAAGTGGCAGAGCTAGCCCTATTATTAAGAGCAAACTCAGCCAAAGGCAAAAAAGAGACCCAGTCATCCTGATCAGCAGACACAAAGCATCTTAGATAAGTCTCCAATGTCTGGTTTGTTCTCTCAGTTTGACCATTGGTCTGAGGATGAAATGCCGAGGAGAAAGACAATTGAACACCCAGTTTAGAACAAAAAGTCCTCCAAAATCTGGAAACAAACTGGACTCCTCTGTCAGACACAATGTTCTCAGGAATGCCGTGTAAACGAACCACGTGCTGAAGGAACAACGGCACCAATTCAGAGGAGGAAGGCAACTTAGGTAATGGCACAAGATGTATCATCTTGGAAAACCTATCACAAATCACCCAGATGGCGGTCATTCTCTGAGAAACAGGAAGGTCGGAAATGAAATCCATAGAGACATGGGTCCATGGTCTCTTGGGCACAGGCAATGGCATCAAGAAACCACTAGAGCGAGAGCAAGGCTTGGAGCGAGAGCAAGTCCCGCAGGACTGCACAAATTCCCTGACATCACGAGACAAGGTAGGCCACCAAAAGGACCGACTAACCAAGTCTCTGGTACCAAAAATTCCAGGATGCCCAGCCAACGCGGAACAATGAATCTCAGACATCACACTCTTTTTCCACTGGTCCGGGACAAACAATTTCCCAACAGGGCAGCGCTCGGGCCTATCCTCCTGACACCCCTCCAGAGCAAGTCTCAAATTAGGTGAGATGGCGGACAGAACTACACCCTCTTTCAAAATAACAGAAGGATCAGATAACTCAGGAGAGTCCGCAAGGAAGCTCCTCGAAAGGGCATCCGCATTAACATTCTTAGTGCCAGGAAGAAAGGAAACCACAAAATTAAAACGTGTGAAAAACAAGGCCCACCTGGCCTGTCTAGGATTGAGTCGCTTGGCAGATTCCAGATAAACCAGATTCTTATGGTCAGTAAGGACCACCACCTGATGTTTGGCTCCCTCCAGCCAATGTCTCCACTCTTCAAAAGCCCACTTCATGGCCAATAACTCCCGATTACCCACGTCATAATTACGTTCAGTAGGAGAAAATTTTCGAGAGAAAAAGGCACAAGGGTTACTTTTAGAGGTCTCTGGATCTTTTTGGGACAAAACGGCACCTGCCCCAATTTCAGAGGCATCAACTCCACCTGAAATGGCAGAGAAACATCAGGCTGCCGTAGAACAGGAGCAGAAGTGAATCTCTGCTTAAGTTCCTGAAATGCAGAGACTGCCTCAGGAGGCCAATTCACCACATCAGAACCCTTTTGGTCAAATCAGTTAATGGTTTAACAATAACCGAGAAATTACCAATAAATTTACGATAAAAATTGGCAAAACCCAAAAATCTTTGAAGAGCCTTTAATGAAGTAGGTTGGACCCAATCACAGATGGCCTGAACCTTGACCGGGTCCATTTCAATAACGGATGGGGACAAAATGAATCCCAGAAAGAGATCCTCTGTACGCCAAAAAGACACTTTGATCCCTTCACATACAGAGCATTCTCTCTCAAAATCTGGAATACAGTTCGAACATGTTTCACATGAGAGTCCCAGTCATTAGAAAAAATCAAGATATCATCCAAATAAACAATCAGAAATTTATCCACAAAATCCCTGAAAATGTCATTCATGAAGGACTGGAAGACAGAAGGAGCATTAGTGAGCCCAAAGGGCATCAAAGGTACTCAAAATGCCCCTCCGGGGTATTGAATGCCGTCTTCCATTCATCCCCATGCTTAATGCGAATAAGGTTATATGCCCCCCTGAGGTCAAGCTTGGTAAACCAAGTAGCGTTTTTCACCCTGGAAAACAGGTCAGAAATCAAGGGTAACGGGTATTGATATTTCACAGTAATATTTTCAAAAGACGATAATCAATACACGGCCTTAATGAACCATCCTTTTTGGCCACAAAGAAAAAACCGGCACCTAAGGGTGAAGAGGATGGTTTGATATGACCCTTCTCCAATGACTCCTTGATATAAGACCGCATAGCGTCATGTTCAGGTACAGACAAGTTAAAAAGGCAACCTTTAGGGAATTTACTACCAGGCACTAATTCTATAGCGTAGTCATAGCTCCTATGGGGAGGCAAGGATGCAGATTTACTTTCGCTAAATACATCAGAAAAATCAATCAAAAAGTCAGGAACATCCTGAGCCTGGGGGGAGGCAGAAAAAACAGGAGTGTTGGTATTAACACATTGGCAGCCCCAACTGGTTACAGACACAGATTTCCAATCCAAAACAGGATTATGAGACTGTAACCAAGGGAAACCCAGTACGATAATATCATGCAGATTATACAGAACCAAAAATTTGCAGCACTCTTGATGATCAGGTTCAACCCTCATTATCACCTGAGTAGAGAACTGAGGTTTATTCTCAGCCAAAGGGGTAGAATCGATCCCCAGTAGGGGAATAGACTTCTGTAGGGGTATCAAGGGAAACCCACAACGTTTAGCAAAATCATAATCCATCAGGTTAATAGCTGCTCCAGAATCAACGAAAGCCTGAGCAGAAAATGAGGACAGAGAGCATATCAGAGTGACAGTTAATAAAAACTTAGTCTGAACACTACCCAAGAGAACTGAGCGTGCAAAACGTCTTCCCCGCTTAGGGCAGACTGAAATAGCATGAGAGGCATCACCACAGTAGAAACATAACCCATTGCGCTTTCGAAACTCATGACGCTGTGCCCCAGACACCACTCTATCACACTGCATGGATTCAGAAGCAGGTTCACAAGGCAACACTATTCCACGCATACTTCTCCGCTCACGCAAACGTCTGTCAATTTGAATCGCTAATGACATAGAATCATTGAGACCAGAGGGGACAGGGAATCCCACCATAACATCCTTTACATTATCTGACAGACCCTTCCGAAAAAGGGCCGCCAAAGCGTCTCATTCCACTTGGTCAGGACTGCCCACCTACGGAATCTCTGACAGTATAACTCAGCGTCATCAAGCCCCTGATTTAATGCCAACAAGGCTTTTTCAGCTTGATCAGTGACATTAGGCTCATCGTACAATAACCCCAAAGCCTGAAAAAATGCATCAACATCACTCAAAACAGGATCCCCAGGTGTCAGGGAAAAAGCCCAATCCTGAGGATCGCCGCGCAGGACAGAGATGACAATTTGAACCTGCTGCGCTGCGTTCCCTGAGGACTTAGATTTTAAGGCAAAAAACAATTTACAATTATTCTTGAAATTCTGAAACTTAGCTCGATCCCCTAAAAACAAATCTGGCATGGGAATCCTAGGTTCCACAACAGGCAACCTAGCAAGATATGCAGCAATACTCTGAACCTCAGTGGCAAGCTGATCCACACGGCCAGACAACTGTGCAAACTCCATTGAGAGAAAAAATCCTCCCCAGCACCCAGAGATACAGAGGAAAAAAAAAAAAATGCAACAAACAGAAAAATATCTCTGACAACCGTTTTTTCTTTCACAAATTTTTTTCCCTTCTGTGAGTACCATACAATTTTAAATTTTGGGCCGGTGATACTGTTATGTTTCGGTAGCTGAGGAGTGCAGGCAAAAAAGGCAATACACCAGAGCAGTTGGAATCTATGAGATTGCAGTACCCTGACTAACCACAACAACTAGAGGCAGCCTGGAGCGTTCCTACGTTGGTCCTAGACGCCTCGTCACAGCCTGAGAAACTAACTACACCTAAAGATAGATATAGGAAAGCTATCTGCCCCGGAGCAGAACCCCAAAGATAATAGAAAGCCCCCAAACATGTAATGGCGGTTAGACAAGAAGAAATACTGACACAGACAGAAAATAGTATGAGCAAACGTTGGGGCCCAAACTAACTAAATAGAAAAGGATAGGAAGGGTACTTACTGCAATCCCAGAAAACCCTGAAAAGCACCAACTCTACTAATTTCAAAAACACCTGAGATCACACGACCTCTACCACCTAAATTAGTTCTCTGGTGTAACAAAATCAAAACAGCAGCCACTGAAAAAACTGGAAAAAGCAAAAAGTACAAACATCAGTGGCTGAACTAAACTGAGAGGGCAAAAGCCCCCGGAGGGGACCCTGAAGGCCCCCACAGAAGTGCAGGACAAAATGCAAAAATCAAGCACAAAAAACAAAAAGAAGAAAATGTCTTATCTGTTAGCAGGAGATGCAGACACGACACAGCAGGCTACAAGGGAAACAGGAATCAAGGATAGAGACCAGAACAATTGATCACCGGCAACCCTGATGGGAAGGTGACTCCCTTATATAAGACCAGTCAGTAACACCTGATTCCCAATCCTCACAATCTTCACAATCTTCACTGGACAGACCAGTACCGCTTGTAACCACCAGAGGGAGCCTCTGCTCAGAACTCATCTCAAGCCCATTCACAACACTAAGGGACCTTTTTAAAAGCTTAGGAAGCCTTTGCAGGTGTTTTTTGTTAATTATTCTAATTTACTGAGATAATGACTTTTGGGTTTTCATTGGCTGTAAGCCATAATCATCAACATTAACAGAAATAAACACTTTAAATAGATCGCTCTGTAATGGCTCTATATAATATGAGTTTCACTGTTTGTATTGAAGAACTGAAATATATTAACTTTTTGATGATATCCTAATTTTATGAGAAGCACCTATACCACAATAGTACACAGCACCAAACTCACCGGGTATACATAATGTCATCGCTACAGCCAACTAAACAAAAAGTCGGTGGGAGGATCGGAGGTCTGTTTAACACAAGTGTATTACACATACACACACTTTTATGTCCATATTAAGGCCACAAGTCCTTGCCTGACTGTGGGCTATTAACTTGATAATATCAACCTCATGCATTCCAATGGTTATTGGTTCAGGTCATTGGAACTACAGTTATGCCATTTATTCACAGTACACTTATTCCATTAAACTCACGCCCTCTGACGAAGGACAAGATCCGAAACGTGCGTTGGGGCAGACACACGGACCATCAGCACCGCCAAGCTTGCCCCCGATCACTGGATCAGGTACACATGTATTTTGAGGCACTTAATTAGTATGCTGGAGCTAATATACCACGGGGCACTTTTCCTAATAAAAGGGCAATGGAGTATTGTGGATATCAGCACATATGTGCTACTGCTGCACTATATTAATCTTATGCTGTAGTATGTGATCTCTTTTCCCTCCATCATTTTCTGGGCAGTAGGTATCCAGATCATATTATTAATGACACTGTAATATTGTGCTACCTGACATTCATTTTCTGTCTTTTGCCCTTAGACTAGTTGGTATTTGTATATGATTTTTTGTTTAGCTCTGCACCAGTATATACTATATACAGCTTGGAGATTTCCCTGATGGTCACAGTGCGCCTTTGTCCAGTTTTGCACAATTTTTTTTAATTTTGTCATTTAGTTCCCATTTGCATTTTACTTGGTTGTACCATGTTTACTCAATAAATATTATATTTTTGCATAAATATTGATCTGTGGTCGTGGTTTTTCCACCAATTTTCGTTTTTTGTTTTCTCCCCTTGTGGAGCCTACAGAAACAGACTAAGGGACCTTTTTAAAAGCTTAGGAAGCCTTTGCAGGTGTTTTTTGTTAATTATTATAATTTACTGAGATAATGACTTTTGGGTTTTCATCGGCTGTAAGCAGGGCCGGCGTCAGCACCCGGCACACCCGGGCAAGTGCCGGGGCCCTGAGCAGGCGGGGGGGCCCACTCGCCATCTGGCACCCCCGCGCCCGTTAGCGGAGGAGAGCGGTGTCAGTGCCGCCACTGGGCCCCCCCCGCTTGCTCAGGGCCCCGCATCAGCTGGCACAATACTTACCTCTCCCGTGCCTCCGCTGCCGCAGCTCCGGGCTCCAGGGGGCGCCGGCGCTTCCTCTCACAGCAGCGCCGCTGAATGACGTTATCATTCAGCGGCCGGCTGTGGCAGAGAGCGCGCGGACGTCGGACAGGTAAGACGTGTGTGGTGTGTGTCTCTGTGTGTGTCTGTAGTGCGGTGCTTTGTGTGTGTGTGTATAAGTATGTGAGAGAGTGCTTGTGTGCTGTCTGTGTGTGATGATGGGCAGGCATTGCTGATAATGGGGAGGCATTGATGATGATGATGGGGAGAAGATGATGATAATGGGCAGGCATTGATGATAATGGGCAGGCATTGATGATGGGGAGAAGATGATGATGGGCAGGCATTGCTGATAATGGGGAGGCATTGATGATGATGGGGAGAAGATGATGATGGGCAGGCATTGATGATGAGGAGAAGATGATGATAATGGGCAGGCATTGATGATGGGGAGAAGATGATAATGGGCAGGCATTGATGATGGGGAGAAGATGATGATGGGCAGGCATTGCTGATATATGGGGTGAGAGGCATTGATTGGAATGATGGGGAGAAGATGATGATAATGGGCAGGCATTGATGATAATGGGCAGGCATTGATGATGGGGAGAAGATGATGATGGGCAGGCATTGATGATGATGGGGAGGAGATGATGATGATGGGCAGGCATTGATGATAATGGGGAGGCCATGATGATGATGGGGAGGCAATGATGATGATAAGGAGGCAATGATGATGATGGGGAGGCAATCATGATGATAATGGGGAGTCTTTCCACAGCGCCCTTTCCTGAGTCGTAACAGTGCAGAACGCAGTACAGCGCAGAGGAGAGCTCCATATTTTGTATGGAGCATTATATGGGGACCAGTATCCTGTATGGAGCATTATATGGGGACCAGTATCCTGTATGGAGCATTATATTGGGTCCAGTATCCTGTATGGAGCATTATATTGGGTCCAGTATTCTGTATGGAGCATTATATGGGGGGTGACATCCTGCATGGGGTATTATATGGGTGATGAGGGGGAGACTGTGGTGCCCATAATATTGTATGGAGGACTGTACTGTCCAGTCTGTTCTGTGCGCTGTGAGGATTTGGTGGTTTTTGAGCTATTGTACAATTTTTTACAATAGATATCACTCATGTAATGTAAGAAGAGAAGTATTTGGCATTGTACTGTACCCATATTTCTCTGCTGTATCTGTGCATCATGAATCGTGGTCTGTGTTAAAGGGGCCCACTGAGGCTCCTTCGCCCGGGGCCCATAAAAACCTGGAGCCGGCCCTGGCTGTAAGCCATAATCATCAACATTAACAGAAATAAACACTTGAAAAGATCGCTCTGTAATGGCTCTATATAATATGAGTTTCACTGTTTGTATTGAAGAACTGAAATAAATTAACTTTTTGATGATATTCTAATTTTATGAGAAGCACCTATACCACAATAGTACACAGCACCAAACTCACTGGGTATACATAATGTCATCGCTACAGCCAACTAAACAAAAAAGTCGGTGGGAGGATCGGAGGTCTGTTTAACACAAGTGTATTACACATACACAGACTTTTATGTCCATATTAAGGCCACAAGTCCTTGCCTGACTGTGGGCTATTAACTTGATAATATCAACCTCATGCATCCCAATGGTTATTGGTTCAGGTCATTGGAACTACAGTTATGCCATTTATTCACAGCAAAATCGGCAAAAAAATAGATTTGCTGTGAATGAGGTCTTCCTCAGTGACATAAATGGGAAAAGTCCTCTAAAAATCAGAAACATAAATTGACATACAGTACAGACCAAAAGTTTGGACACACCTTCTCATTTAAAGATTTTTCTGTATTTTCAGGACTATGAAAATTGTAAATTCACACTGAAGGCATCAAAACTATGAATTAACACATGTGGAATTATATACTTAACAAAAAAGTGTGTAACAACTGAAATTATGTCTTATGTTCTAGGTTCTTCAAAGTAGCCACCTTTTTCTTTGATGACTGCTTTGCACACTCTTGGCATTCTCTTGATGAGCTTCAAGAGGTAGTCACCGGGAATGGTTTTCACTTCAGAGGTGTGCCCTGTCAGGTTTAATAAGTGGGATTTCTGGCCTTATAAATGGGGTTGGGACCATCAGTTGTGTTGTGCAGAAGTCTGGTGGATACACAGCTGATAGTCCTACTGAATAGACTGTTAGAATTTGGTTTATGGCAAGAAAAAAAGCAGCTAAGTAAAGAAAAACGAGTGGCCATCATTACTTGAAGAAATGAAGGTCAGTCAGTCCGAAAAATTGGGAAAACTTTGAAAGTGTCCCCAAGTGCAGTTGCTAAAACCATCAAGCTCTACAAAGAAACTGGCTCACATGAGGACCGCTGCAGGAAAGGAAGACCAAGAGTCACTTCTGCTTCTGAGGATAAGTTTATCCGAGTCACCAGTCTCAGAAATCGCAGGTTTACAGCAGCTCAGATAAGAGACCAGGTTAATGCCACACAGAGTTCTAGCAGTAGACACATCTCTACTACAACTGTTAAGAGGAGACTTTGTGCAACAGGCCTTCATGGTAAAACAGCTGCTAGGAAACCACTGCTAAGGACAGGCAACAAGCAGAAGAGACTTGTTTGGGCAAAAGAACACAGGGAATGGACATTAGACCAGTGGAAATCTGTGCTTTGGTCTGATGAGTCCAAATTTGAGATCTTTGGTTCCAACCACCGTGTCTTTGTGCAACGCAGAAAAGGTGAACGGATGGACTCTACATGCCTGGTTCCCACCGTGAAGCATGGAGGAGGAGGTGTGATGGTGTGGGGGTGCTTTGCTGGTGACACTGTTGGAGATTCATTCAAAATTAAAAGCATACTGAAGTAGCATGGCTACCACAGCATCTTGCAGCGGCATGCTATTCCATCCGGTTTGCGTTTAGTTGGACCATCATTTATTTTCAACAGGACAATGACCCCAAACACACCTCCAGGCTGTGTAAGGGCTATTTGACCAAGAAGGAGAGTGATGGGTTGCTACGTCAGACGACCTGGCCTTCACAGTCACCAGACCTGAACCCAATCGAATGGTTTGGGGTGAGCCGGACCGCAGAGTGAAAGCAAAAGGGCCAACAAGTGCTAAGCATCTCTGGGAACTCCTTCAAGATTGTTGGAAGACCATTTCCAGTGACTACCTCTTAAAGCTCATCAAGAGAATGCCAAGAGTGTGTAAAGCAGTCATCAAAGCAAAATGTGGCTGCTTTGAAGAACCTAGAATATAAGACATAATTTCAGTTGTTTCACACTTTTTTGTTAAGTATATAATTCCACATGTGTTAATTCATAGTTTTGATGCCTTCAGTGTGAATGTACAATTTTCATAGTCATAATACAGAAAAATCTTTGAATGAGAAGGTGTGTCCAAACTTTTGGTCTGTACTGTATGTGCATGGCTAATTCTGCTGCAGATTATTTCGGCAGTGTGAATGAAATTTGAAAAAGATATTTTCTGACCACTATGTAAAATTTACCCTTAAAGAAGTTGTCCACTACTTGGACAACTTCTTCTTGTGGCCCCGATAAAATAATAAAGCATATACTCCCCTCTCTCGTGTTGGCGCCATTCCAGCGGTGTCAGCACTTGCTCTCCCAGAGCTCTGTGCGGTGTTGTAACACATGACACCAGCGCCAATTCAGCACTGGCGTCACTGTCCCCGCCTTCGGACAAATCAAACATGAAGAGGAAGTCCGGGCTGCAGGTGATCCCTGGCTTCCTCTAAATGTTCACATACATCATAGGTTGCTTCCCTGCCTTTGATGCGGGATCACAAGCCAAGCCCGCATCATTACTAACAGATGATGGCTGATTTATTCAGCCATTATCTGCCTCTAACAGCTGTGGGTGGAGCAGGGTTATGCACACGACTGTCAACTTGTTAAATGCCGCTGGCAATCTTTGATAGTGGCAATTAACATGCATGGGAGGCGTGTTATTTCAGACGCCCATTGGAGTGCCTGTGAGGGGATTGTGGGGCACCAATTGTTTGCCATGAGTCTGCTGAAGACCCCCGTGACTTATTACGATACTCCTGGGAAAGCCAGCGTTCAGCTAGCATTCAAAGGATATCGTAATTTTAGCTAATGATAGCAATTCTAAGGCCCTGCTACATATAACACAAGTGATCAGACTATCAGAGCTTCAAGCCCCCTAAGGGGACAATTAAATACAGTAACAGTTTAAAAAAAAATATGAAAAAAATACAAAAGTTCAAATCACCCCCATTTTTCCCCTCTAAAAATAAAACAATTAAAAAAATACACATATTTGGTATCATTGAGTTCAGAAAAGTATAAATATAAAATAGATTATTCCAATCTGTGAAGGCAAAATGAGAAAAAAAAATAAAAACTCCAAAATTGCACTTTTTTTGCTCAATGCAATAAAATGCAAAGATAGGCGATCAAAACATCGTATCTACCCCACAATGGTATCAATAAAAACATCAACTCGGCACAAAAAAATAAATCATCACAGTCCCACATCCCGAAGGTTGAAAACCTTACGTGTCTCGTAAAATGGTGACAAAAGCAACATATTTGTAAGAAAAAAACAAAAAATTCAGAATTTTTCTTCACTATTTAAATAAAGACTACACATGCCTTTTTTTTTTCAATTTCCACGCAGTTGGAATTTTTTTCCCAGCTTTCAGGTGCATCATATGATAAAATGAATGTGGTCATTCAAAAGTACAACATGTCCCAGAAAAAACAAGACCTCATATAGATATGTGGCCGGAAAAATAAAAAAGTTATGGCTCTTGGAAGAAGGGGAGGAAAAAACAAAAATGAATGAAGGGATTAATAAACTCACACTGCCGTACATGCACATATACAAAGATTTAATAAAAAAAATAATAAAAAATTCATGGGAGTGCTTCTTTATTTGTATTACAAAGAGTAAAGTGATATTTTCATATATAAGAGAAAAGTCACCAGTTTGAAACTCTCAGTCATGGCTCATGACTAAGGGGGAGGCTGTTCTTGCATCACGGCTGAGAGATCCAATTATATGAACCTTTATTTCAAATTTATGTCAATGTGCCTTCAGTTTTCCTAGGGCCCCTGCAGACGAGCGTATGAGGAATTGTCCAAGTTTCATCCAGAAAACCTGGAAGTATTTTTGATAATTTCATGTGGTTTTCATTTGTGTGTACGTTTTTTTTTTTTTAATGTCCGAGTGCGATCAGTTTTCATATATCTACACAAAAAAAAAAAAAAAGTACATGATCACATACAGTTTCCTAGTAGTGATGAGCGAGTATGCGTGTTGATTGGGTTTTCCCAAGCATGCTCAGGTGTTTTCTGAGTATTTGGAGGTGCTCTGACGTTTAGTTTGTGTTGCCACAGCTGCATGATTTGCGACTGCTAGACAGCCTGAATACATGTGTGGATTCCCTAACAAACAGGCATTCCTCACATGTATTCAGGCTGTCTAGCAGCCGCAAATCATGCAGCTGCGTCGACAGAAACTAAATCTCCGAGCACTTCCAAATACTCTGAGACCACCCGAGCATATTCAGGAAAACCCTGAGTAACGAGTATACTCACTCATCACCATTTACTAGGTTTATAAAATTTGTGACTTGTATGTGCCATTTTGATTAACTTGACGCAACAATAAAAAAAATGAAAAGTGACTTTAAAAAACAAAAAAACAAAAAACAGCAAATGATTAATTATTTACACGGTGTCCATACCACCTTAAAATTTTGGAAATTTATAGCTATATCTCCGAGTTCTTTTCAGTTTGCTCTTTATATTCATTATAAATTAGCCACAAGGCTCTTCTTTTGCACAAAATCAACATGAAAAAATTGTTAGTTTAGCCTGCAGTGGTTGCTTGAATATCACTGGTTCTCCAAGGCCCCACATTTCAGTGTTATCACCAAAAATTCTATTTTCTAACTCCATGCTCATCTTTCATTTCAGATTGCTTTGAGTCAAAGTACATTTTTATAATTCACGTTTTGGAGAATCTATGCTGTAAGGTCAGAAATGACTCTACTGGGTTTTCAACTTCTGCCTGCCTTAAAGGTTACTACTGGTTACACCAAAGCCACATACACAATCAGAGATTTATTTTCAAACAAACGACTTTATAGCATAAAGCATATGATTTTTTTAATAAAAGAAACAATATTCTGGGCCTAACGCATACAGAAGTATTATACTTCAACAATAAAGTATTACCTAAGCATGCTTGTGTCCTACACGAGTAGTTTCGGTATGCTCGAATCGCCACGGATGTTCGACAACCACAACTCATGCAGGGATAGCCTGTCAAACAGCCGCGGCGACTCGAACATGCCGAAAATACTCTATTAGGACACGAGCATGCTCAGATAACACTTTATCCGAGCGAGCTGAGCACGCTCACTCATCACTTCTTACTATTCTTCCGTAGGCCCCTCATCATAATGATAGGACCTTTGTTTTTGCACAAAGAAACACATTCCTAAAAAAATAGCATGCTTTCATAACTCTGCCACCAGAGCCAGAGAAACAGATATTCTCATATAAGTCGTAAATAAGAAGATGACAAGTAAATAACCCTCGTTTTTCGCTCCCCTTCTTCCTAGAGCCATAAATTTTATATTTTTCCGTCAATATGGCCATGTGAGGGCTTTGTTTTTTGCGGGACGAAAAACCATTGAACAAAACCATTGGTTTTAAAATATCGTGTCCTGGGTCATTCCATGGTAACTTACGTTACAGTCACAAACCAAAAACTGGCCACAGACTGTTCTTTGAAGGCAGCCACAAAAATGAGTGAATATATATTGTACATTAAACTATTCTCAATAGATTTCAACACAGTTTGATTTTTCAACAATAAAATGAAATTCAAAATACAGTGTTATTACTTGAAAACTTACGTTACAAAAAAAGGAAAGGCAATTGTCCGTCATGAGATTGCCACTATATTATGTTGAAAAGAAAAATATTTAGAGTTGAGAGTCCTCAGTGGTTGATACCTTTTAATGGCTAACTGACAAGATGGTAGCAAGCTGCAAGCTTTCGAGACTACTCAGGTCTCTTCATCAGGCAAAGACTAATACATCATCTGAAGAATCACATATTTATACATAACAGGACACAGTTTTAGTTCCATTAAGATGCGGTACATTCTGGTATCCTCCATTTTGATACAGGAAAGAAGTATATCTTTGTACCCTGTTAGCCAGTAGATAAAAAATATTTAGAATTGAGAGTCCTCAGAGGTTTGAAACCTTTTAATGGCTAACTGAAAAGATGGTAACACGTTGCAAGCTTTCGAGACTACTCAGGTCTCTTCATCAGGCAAAGACTAATACAACATTTGGAATGACACTCCTGGAAAACGGAAAAAAAATTCCAAGTGAGATGAAATTGCAAAAAAAAGTGCAATTCCACACTTGTTTTTTGTTTGGCTTTTTTACTAGGTTAACTAAATGCGAAAAGTAACCTGATCTTATGTTTCTCCAGGTCATTACGAGTTCATAGACACCAAACATGTCTGGGTTCTTTTTTATCTAAGTGTCTAAGTGGTGAAAAAAAATTTCAAACTTTGTTAAAAAAAAAATAAAAAAAGTTGCACCATTTTCAGAAACCCGTAGCGTCTCCATTTTTCGTGATCTCGGGTTGGGTGAGGACTTATTTTTTGCATGCCGAGCAGACGTTTTTAAACCCCTTTACCCCCAAGGGTGGTTTGCACGTTAATGACCGGGCCAATTTTTACAATTCTGACCACTCTCTCTTTATGAGGTTATAACTCTGGAACGCTTCAACGGATCTTAGCGATTCTGAGATTGTTTTCTCGTGACATATTTGTACTTCACGTTAGTGGTAAAATTTATTCGATATAACTTGCGTTTATTTTTGAAAAAAATGCACATATGGCAAAAATTTTGAAAATTTTGCAATTTTCAAACTTTGAATTTTTATTCCCTTAAAACAGAGAAATATGTCACACAAAATAGTTAATAAATAACATTTCCCACATGTCTACTTTACATCAGCACAATTTTGGAGCCAAAATTTTGTTTTGTTACAAAATTATAAGGGTTAAAAGTTGACAAGCGATTTCTCATTTTTACAACAAAATTTACAAAGCCATTTTTTTTTAGGGGCCACTT
Organism: Oophaga sylvatica; assembly: GCA_033576555.1. Classification (NCBI taxonomy): domain Eukaryota; kingdom Metazoa; phylum Chordata; class Amphibia; order Anura; family Dendrobatidae; genus Oophaga; species Oophaga sylvatica. The sequence goes on from JARQOD010000006.1 coordinate 267,698,339, forward strand.
CACATTTGAAGTCACTCTGAGGGGTCTATATGGCAGAAAATACCCAAAAGTGACACCATTCTAAAAACTGCACCCCTCAAGGTAATCAAAACCACATTCAAGAAGTTTATTAACCCTTCAGGTGCTTCACAGGAGCTGAAGCAACGTGGAAGGAAAAAATGAACATTTAACTTTTTAGTCACAAAAATGATCTTTTACAAACTTTTTTTTATTTTCACAAGGGTAAAAGGAGAAAATGGACAGATAAAGTTGTTGTGCAATTTCTCCCGAGTACGGCAATACCCCATATGTTGGGGAAAACCAATGTCTGGGCACACGGCAGGGCTCAGAAGGGAAGGAGCGCCATTTGACTTTTTCAAACCAAAATTGGCTGGAATTGAGATTGGACGCCATGTCGCGTTTGGAGAGCCCCTGATGTGCCTAAATAGTGGAAATCCCCCACAAGTGACACCATTTTGGAAACTAGACCCCTAAAGAACTTATCTAGATCTGTTGTGAGCACTTTGAACCCCCAAGTGTTTCACAAAAGTTTATAATGCCTGGGTGAAAAAAAACAAAAAACAATTTTCCACAAAAATGTTTTTTAGTCCCAAATATTTTATTTTTCCCAAGGAAAATGGACCCCAAAAGCTGTTGTCCAATTTGTCCTGAGTACGCTGATACCCCATATGTGGGGGGGAAACTGTTTGGGCGCATGGCAGAGCTCGGAATTGAAGGAGCACCATTTGACTTTTTCCAACCAAAATTGGCTGGAATTGAGATTGGACGCCATGTTGCATTTGGAGAGCCCCCTGATGTGCCTAAACAGTGGAAACCCCCAACAGTGACCCCATTTTGGAAACTAGACCCCCTAAGGAACTCCTCTAGATCTGTGGTGAGCAATTTGAACCCCCTAAGTGCTTCACAAAAGTTTATAATGTAGAGCCATAAAGTTAAAAAATCATTTTTTCCACAGAAATTATCTTTTCACCCCAATTTTTATTTTCCCAATGGCAGAGCTCGGAAGGGAAGGAGCGCCGTTTGACTTTTTCAACGCAGAATTGGCTGGACGCCATATCATGTTTGGAGAGCCACTGATGTGCCTAAACCCCACACAAATGACACCTTTTTGGAAACTAGACACCTCAAGGAACTTATCTAGATGTGTGGTGAGAACTTTGAATCCCCAGGTGTTTCACTAAAGTTTATAAGGCACGAGCATGAAAATAAAAAAATCATTTTTTTCCACAAACATGATCTTTTAGTCGCCAACTTTTTATTTTCCCAAGGGTAACAGAAGAAATTGGACCCCAAAAGTTGTTGTCCAATTTGTCCCGAGTACGCTGATACCCTATATGTGGGAGAAAACAACTGTGTGGGCACACGTCGGGGCTCGGAAGGGAAGTAATGACGTTTTAGATTGCAGACTTTGATGGAATGGTCTGAGGGCGTCATGTCGCATTTGGAGAGCCCCTGATGTGCCTAAACAGTGGAAACCCCCCACAAGTGACCCCATTTTGGAAAATAGACCCCTAACCCTAATGGGAAAATGGAAATAAATACATTTTTTTAATATTATTTTTCCCTAACTAAGGGGGTGATAAAGGGGGGTTTGATTTACTATTTATAGCGGGTTTTTATGTTTGGCAGCTGTCACGCTAAAAGACGCTTTTTATTGCAAAAAATAGCTTTTGCATCATCACATTTTGAGAGCTATAAGTTTTGCATATTTTGGCCCACAGAGTCATGTGAGGTCTTCTTTTTTGCAGTACAAGTTGACGTTTTTATTGGTACCATTTTTGGGCACGTGACATTTTTTGATCGCTTTTTATTCTGATTTTTGGAAGACAGTATGGACAAAAATCAGCAATTCATGAATTTCTTTTGGGGGGGGCGTTTATACCGTTCCACGTGTGGTAAAATTGATAAAGCAGTTTTATTCTTCGAGTTAGTATGATTACGGCGATACCTCATTTATATCTTTTTTATGTTTTGGGGCTTTTATACAATAAGAACAATTTTATATAAAAAATAATTATTTTTGCATCGCTTTATTCTGCGAGCTATAACTTTTTTTTTTGTTTCGCTGATGATGTTGTATGGCAGCTTGTTTTTTGCGGGACAAGATGACGTTTTCAGCGGTACTATGTTTATTTATATCCGTCTTTTTGATCGCGTGTTATTCCACTTTTTGTTCGGCGATATGATGATAAAGGATTGTTTTTTGCTTTGGTTTTTTCATTTTTTTTAAGGGGTTCACTAAAGGGTTAATTAGTGGGACAGTTCTATAGGGCGGGCCGTTACGGACGCGGCAATACCAAATATGTGTACTTTTATTGTTTTTTTTTTTTTTATTTACATAAAGAAATGAATTTATTGGGGAATTTTTTTTTTCCTTTATTGGAGGTTTTTTTTTTTTTTTTTTTTTTTTTTACACATGTTATTTTCATTTTTTTAACTTTTTTACTTTGTCCCAGGGTGGGACATCAGTGTATAAAGTCAGATCACTGGTCTGACAGTGTGCACAGCACTCTGTCAGACCAGTGATGTGACAGGCAGTGCTGCAGGCTTTTTGTGCCTCCGCGAGCGCGTACGATCGCATGTGACGTACGTCCGATGGCAGAAAGGGGTTAATGATACCATGTTGGTGCAGAAACAATCTTTTGATCGCCCGTTATTGCATTTTAATGCAATATCATGGCGACCAAAAAAAGTAATTCTAGCGTTTGACCTTTTTTCTCGCTACGCCGTTTAGCGATCAGGTTAATTCTTTTTTTTTTTATTGTTAGAGAGGGCGATTCTGAATATGGCGATACCAAATATGTGTATGTTTGATTTTTTTTTATTGTTTTAATTTTTAATGGGGCGAAAGGGGGGTGATTTGAACTTTTATATTTTTTTTTTACGTTTAAACACTTTTTTTTTTTTTTTTTTTTTACTTTTGCCATGCTTCAATAGTCTCCATGGGAGACTAGAGGCTTCCATAACCCGATCGGCTGTGCTACACACAGGCCTGTATCAGTTTACCTGTGCGTAGCTGAATTGCTCACTTGCTATGAGCGTCGACCACTGGGCGGTGCTCACAGAAAGCCGGCAGTGACAACCATAGAGGTGTGCAAGAGACCTCTGGTTGTCATGCCAACCCACTGGTGACTCACGATCACGGGGTTATGATGGGCGGATTTCCGTCACGATTGCCGGAAGCGAATGTTAAATGCAGCTGTCAGTGTTTCACAGCGACATTTAACGGGTTAATAGCCGCGGGTGGAGCGCGATTCCACCCACGGCTGATCAGGGCACATGTCAGCTGTTCAAAACAGCTGACATGTGCCGGGAAAGATGTGGGATCACCGCCGGAGCCCACATCAAAGGGAAGGTGCCCGATATCGGCGTAATATTACAGGGGTTAAAGGGAATCCTGTCAGTAAGATCACCTCTCCTATGCCATCTACATGTGCATGTAGCTCATAGGAAGCTGTACAAAATGATACCTTGATATCTACGATCCATGTCTTATTCCAGAAAAAGCCACATTATTCCTATATGTAAATGAACTGTTCAGGACTATGAGCCAGACATTGATCTGAAAGAGAATCAGCCACCAGACCTTGTTTTAAATGAAAGGAAGCATTACCAGTGTGAGACATGTAACTATCACCCGATTCTTTGTTGGCTAAAAGTCCTTTATTCATTCAAATGGACATATCCATAAAGTGCAGTTGTGCAGATACAAGGGAGGTTTCAGCGAGGGGAGACAAAAGACATACACGGACTAAGGCAGTTTCGTGTCTGGCCGACGCTACTATGGCTCCATTCTGGAATTTGTCCATTTGAATGAATTAAAGGACTTTCAGCTAACAAAGGATCAGGCGCGTGCTGCCTTTTTACTTCTCTGGACATTATTTAATTGCATCTTTAAAATGTTTTGATAAACAGATAAAATGCCAAAACCTGTGTCACTGTCCAAATATTTCTGGATCTAACTGTACATAGTTTTCCCTAAAGCAGGTGTCTGAACAGTCAGGTCTGGGCCCTGCTCTGCCTTTTTCTATTTTGAGGTCTGCTGACACAGAGAGGTGAATTACAAAAGTTAGGGTCCATCCCAATTGGACCATACACCTTACACCTTGTCCCAGTGAGACGACTTACATCCTTTTGATTAAAATAATGTGAAATAATAACCCCATGTTATTGACATGTACTATTTATTTGTTTCAATACTGCAGGGTATTTGCTCATTTGGTTTTTATCCCAGGTTCTGCATGTTCACATACCTACCACGGGATAGGAATGGCTGTAAGCAGCAGCACTAAACCAAGAAAAATATGTTGTTAATATGTGGATTTTTCACCCTCAGAATAAAATTTTTTAATCAAACAATGCTAAAACTACCATGCCACTACCATGGCTGACCTAAGCCTTTACAGCAAATCACAACAAAGATAGCATGTGATTGTATTCTTATCCAACTTGCTCCTTCCAAGAGTAATCTGATAAACAGAATATCAGGAAACTGCAGATAACTCAATGTTCTCATGTCCAATAAAGACCAATCAGTGTTGCAGGTGTAGACCAGTTTCGCACATCTAAGGCTGGTTTCACATTAGCGTTGCACTGACCTGTGTCGGTCCGCGCACGGCCGCCGCTAAGCTCTGCCCCCGGCCGCGCCTCCTCCCGATCGCTCCGCCTATGGGCGCATGATGCTGCATGCGACCTGCGCACCCTATGTTTAGCATTGGGTTCGCAGGTCGTACGTTTGCCGGCGCTTGCGTCCTTTTGACGATGCGCCAACCTGCGCCCAACGCATTGTGTTGCATTTTGGTGCGCTCGGCGCACCGTCAAAAGGACGCATGCACCGGCAAACGCATATCTGCGCACAGCCTGCGTACCCAATGCTAAAGATAGGGTACGCAGGTCGAATGCAGCATCATGCGCCCATAGGCGGAGCGATCGGGAGGAGGCGCAGCCGGGGGCAGAGCTTAGCTGCGGCCATGCGCTGACCGACGCAGGTCAGTGCAACGCTAGTGTGAAGATCATGGGACTTGTGAATCTGGCTTAACATTTCCATATAAAGACAGTGTGAACTACTAAGTAAATACAGAAAAGCAAATAAGTCTCAGATGACTAGATTTTCATCATTTGCTGACTCAAAGATCACACCTTAATTTCTGTGACACACCTGGACTGCAACAGCCAGGCACTAATGTATGCCAGTCCAGTGTGCACTGAAGTAGGCATCTACCTTCTTCAGGAACATTTACCACAAAAACTGATGTAAAATTGTGAATATGGCCATTCGGTTTTGTCATGCCGAGATAATAATGGAGCTCTATCCCGAACCATTGCCGTTCTGTCTGACTGTACAATTAAAGGTTCTCAAGTTTGAAAGTTATCCCTTATCCAAAGAATTGGGGATATCTTTCCAATAACTGGAGGTCTGACTGCCGTGGCTCGAACGGTCCTGGAAACTGTGGCTCTGAAGGGTGAGCGTAAGATGGAGAGGAGGTTGATCATGCACACTGCATTCATTCTAACAGGTGCGCCGAAGATCAGTCGAGCTCTGCATTCGGCAATCTCCGGCACGCCCAATAAGAATGAATAGAGATGTCCATGAGCAACCTACGCTCCATTCAATTGGGGCTCTTTAAAACCGAGGTGCTCAGGATCAGCGGGGCCACAGTGGTTGGACCTCCAGTAATCGAAAAGTAATCCCATATCCTGTCAAACTGTAAAATGACATGCAGAGATCTCAGCGATCCATACTATAGAGTCATGAGGTCAGCAATGCTTCTGGAAGAAAAAAAAAAAAAAAAAGCTTTCACTATAGGACATCAACATTTATTGAGAGTAAACACAGATATTTCTGTATGTTGCTTCCTAAAAATCAGTGACATAACAGTAAGAGGACAGTAAAATATTTTACTGTGGTATTAAGAAAAAAAAGATGATCAAAAATTGCATGAAAAAATAAAGTCAAAGCAAAACAATGTAAAAAAATTATAGCCCTATAACTTTCAATATAAATGTCACATCGTTTGATCTTCAAATTTTTGGGGTTTTCAGATCTAAAACAGTGAAAAGTCAAACATGAAAAGAGACCATAATATCAGAATACGTAAGCGGTCGCCCACATTCTGTCTGCTCAATGTATGACTCAATTATGACCGTAAAAACCTATAGGGAATTTCCCTGCTTTACAGACTTTTATTCCTCTTCCTTCCAACCTGTAATATATTTGATTGTGCACACAAACTTCCTTTTTCTTACAGATATTTTAAGAACACATGTATGTGACTTTCTGGCCGGTGTCACACTTGAGAGTGCAATTTGAGAAACTCGCGCCTCAATACCTGTCACTGAAATACATGCAGCCGCACACTCCGGTCCCGAGTACCGGCGGCAGTGCCAGGTATTGAGGGCAGAGTTTCTCAAATTGCAATCACAAGTGTGACCTCGGCCTCTCACTGAATTACGCCACGATATCTGCCTGAGATTTTACTTTTTATCCCCCTAAAAAAAAAAAAAAAAAAAAAAAAAAAAAAAAAATCCAAATTTTAACACTAATGTCTAAAATCAGGCACCATGAGTAATGTAGCCGCGTTAGCTGTTTATCACAAATTTTATAAAACACAAGCTAAACAATATTTTGGAACTAACATTTTCAAAAATGTTAGTAAAGGAATCACTATACAATAACCTAAACAATAATCAGGACCTGTCAATATTGGTGTCACATGGACCTAGAGTATGCTCGGCTAATTGAGCACTAAGGCCGGTTTCAGACGGCTGTAATTTACACTCCGTATACCAGGGGTGGGGAATCTTTTTTTCTGCCAAGAGGGCCATCTGGATATTTATACCATCCTTTGGGGGCCGTACAAATCGTAGTCTAACTCCACCAACAAAATATGTCCTGATGCTGGCATTGGTGTCAGAACGTAATCTTTCATTGCACCCGCCTCAGCAGTCAGTAGTGAACACTGCATGCGCGTGCTCACAGAGAAAGAAAAAAAATTAACGATCCACCGACAGCCTATCCAAGCGCTGCGGTCATCAGGAATCTGCCCTGGGTTGGCCAAATAAAAGGTCACCACCTCAGGATTATGGGCCTGAGGTTCCACACCCCTACCGTACACAAACTACAATGCCTGAAATTAGAGTCTCTGGACCCCAAACTTTCAGACTCATAAGCGATTATGAAGCTGCAACTTCAAGTCAAGAGACCCATAACGAGTCAGGGCACTGCCTTCTACATACGGACAACCAAATGTGTCCTTCGGATCGTCTGGTATGTTCACATGGAGAGTTTGACATGGATTTTTATTGCTGAATATTCTACAGCTAAAAGCTAATTAAAAAAGACAAAAAAAAAAACAGGTTTTGACACTTTTCGTACGGCTTTTGCTAAGTTTTTTCAGAGTAGTTTTTGATGCATTTTTAATTATAAAATGAGGTGTAGCAGTAGACTGTTATAGAAATGCATATAAAAAAAAAAAAAGAAAACTCGCAGGGCCTGTCTAACGGCACCGCAAGCAGGAGAACTTTCTCACACTCGTGGTGCGCTCAAGGCAGAGAATAGGAGGTCTCAGGAAGACACTAAGCACACGCTGCTCAGTGTCTGCTGGATGACAGGCTGTACGGTCGCATCATGCAGCCTGCCATGTAAATATAGCAGAGCTAGACCCGTCGGGGTACAAATGGATTATCATCATCTCTGCGGAAAGGTGAAGAATATTGTTGGTTTTGTTTTTTAACTCTTTTGCAGATGACAAAGGTGTCGGTGGAATGGGCGAGGTCGTAAGTATGGTTTAATTAAGATTTAGTAATGGAGTCTGTGTCATTCTTTCCATTAAAGGACTTTTTCCTGGGTGTGCATGTTTTACACGATAACTATGAGGTTAGTAATGGGGGTGTCTTATTGACACCTCTCTATTACTGACCTCAGGGCTTCATGTCACCTGACAATACAAAGGTGACATCAACCCCCAACCATCACCCCACTTGCCACTGCTACAGGGCAAGTGGGAAGAGCTAGGATAAGTGCCAGAATTGGCACATCTTAAAGATGCACCTTTTCTGGGGCAGCTGAGAGCTGATATTTTTAGCCTGGGGGGAGCAGTATCCAAGGCCCCTTCCTAGACTATTTATCAGCCTACAGCTGTCTGCATAGCCTTTGTTGGTTATTAATTATAGGCTTTTCGAAGGGCACTGATGCGTAAAAAAAAAAAAAAAAAAAAAAAAAATCGGACAGCACTCGCATGGTCAGAATGCTGTACGATTTTTTTCTCGCACCCATAGCCTTGCATTGGCCAAGTCTTGGTGACAATTGCGGCACGCTGCGATTTTACACGCATGCAGAATACAGCTGAGAAAATAATCGCAGATCTGAGCTGCCCCATAGAGTTACACCGGTTTGAGCACTATGAGATGCTTCTCCCATAGCACTCAAGTCGTATTCTACGGTAGTGTGACTCCGGCCTAAGTATTATTACTTTGCAAGGGGGGAACAAAAGGATTTAAAATGGGTTGTCTGATTAGTGGTCAACCCCTACAAAAATGTCTACTTTCTTTAGAACAGAGAGGAATTTTAATAAGTGGTATATTGAAAAGTCGCTTGTTTTTTTTTTCCTTTAAGTGGATTTGTCTCAAGTGTATAGATTGGTAAAAAAAATTTTGTAAAGCTAAAATCCAAATATAGACCCAGTCGGAAACTGCAACTATTCATGCATACAACGATGAAAATGTCTGCGTGTCCAAAGTATACCTGAAATACCGTACTGAGCTTGAGGTGTAAGAAATGGAAAAATAAAATGATCAATAACTAGTGATAAGGGAGTGATTACTCGAGTTTTCCAAGCATGCTCGGGTGTTCTCCAAGTATGTTGGGCGTGCTCGGAGATTCAGTTTCTGTCGCCGCAGCGGCATGATTTGCAGCCTGAATACATGTGGGGATTTCCTAACAAACAGACATTCTTCACATGTATTCAGGCTGTCTAGCAGCCATAAATCATGAAGCTGCGGTGACACAAACTAAATCTCCAAGCACTTCCAAATACTCGGAGATCACCCGAGCAACGAGTATACTCGTCACTATCAATAACCAAACCCATTTCAGTTCCCGTTATTACCATTTCCTCTGGTCTACTAATATTACCGTTATATATATATATATATATATATATTATATATATATATATATATATAATATATTCTGCTTTTATAACAGTTCTAACAAACCAATATCTCCATAATACTATTTACCCCACGACTGCTTTTAGAAACTAAGCTAGTAATTATTGGTTTGCCTTAATATTAACAGTTTGACTTCACTTTAGTACACAGTATCTTTGTAATACACAGAAGCCCTTTATAAGGTTTCATAACTGTAGGACAAAGCTCCCATTGAAATCCTTATCTATGATCACAGGGCCCGGCTGTATAAGCAGCCAAACAATATTCTGCGACACCTGACAAGGAGCTCTTACGAACGTCATATACCATTGAATTAATTCACGATTTGGCTGATAAATTAGAAAGTTTTATAAATAGTAAATGCTGTGAAAAACAGATACCAGTACATAGACTCTGAAATCTGCCACCTTTAAACCAGCTTCCATATTTATGAAGAATAAATCAGCCTGAAATGATACGAGTGCACTGCTAACACCGGGCTCTGGATTTTGTGAATCATGCAGCATGTCATCATAACTCTCCATTAAGTTAGAACAGCAGGCTCTTCTGAAGCTCCATCAACACAAGTTAACAAGAACATCCAACAATGAGGGGCTTAATAATCTGTATCATGAAACCATATGTCACACTTTAGTAGAGTCAAATGTATGCAATTGTGAGCTGATATCAATCTCCTTTTTCTAAGTACCTCCAGTGGAAAAAGATGATCGAGAGCCCCGGATACTTTTCTTAAAAAGGAAGCTGGAGTCAATGTCATACTGCAAATCAATGAAATCGTAACACCTGGAAATTTCATCCAAGAATCTATTACAAATACACCATAATATTAACATACAGTGTAGTAAAAACAGAATTCAATACTCAAACTAAAGGCCGTATCGAATGGTTTACTACTGGATACATAAGCTGGATGCCTTTACTATGCAAAGAGCATACATAGCTCACAAGCAGTACTTTAAAAGCAAAAGGACATCATCCAATCAACCGATAGGTGGATAGATTAAAGGGGCTGTCCGGCCTAAAGTGAACTACGAGCAGTGAGAATTCTCCGATGCATAGTCCCGGCCACATTCCAACTAGACTGTTTCCGGCCTTGCTCAATACACTTGCACTGAGAGAGGTCGCACCCATCTAGTCAGAATGTGGCCGGGAGTATGCATATCCCTTACTTGCAGTCACATGATCCCTGACTCCACCATCTGGAGCTCTGGTGAAAACTCCTCTGGTGAGCAGCAGTCTAAAGGGTATGCCAAACTGAACAATATCGCTAACTGGGATCGCTAAAAAACGTCACTATTTAGCGATCCCGTTAGCGATTTGTTCAGTGCGGCAGCTTCCAGCGACGAGCTTCCTGCTGTGATCTCGCTCGTCGCTGGAATCGTTCCGGACCCTATTTTCTCGTCGGCGCTCCCGCTGGGTAAGTATATATCGCTAGTGTGGCACCTTTTCTTAGCGATTTAGCGGTACTTTTGTACCGCTAAAGTCGTTAAGAAGATCGCTAACGGCGATAGCGTCGTTACTATATCGCTAAATGTGGCCGCACTTAGCGATATAGAAACAATCCCGCTAGCGATCGCATTAGTATGCGTCGTTATCGTGATCGCTAGCGGGATTGTTTAGTGTGGCAGTACCTTAAGTCTGACCGCAGATTCTCAGTTGGATTAAGGACAGGGCTTTGTCTAGGCCACACCAAAACATTTACACATTTCCCCTTAAACCACTCAATTGTTGCTTCTGCAGTGTGCTTTGGGTCATTATTTTCTTGGAAAATGAACCTCCTTCACAGTCTCAAATCATTGACTGAAACAGGTTTTCGCATCATCCATCTTCCCCTCGACTCAGACCATTTTTTCTGTCCCTGTTGCTGAAAAACATTTCCACAGAATTATGCTGCCACCACCATGTTTCACTGTGGGGATGGGGATCTTGGGGATGAGCTGTGTTGGTTTAGAACCATAGTTTACCTTGGTGGCCAAAAAGTTCAATTTTGATCTAATCTGACCAAAGCACCTTTGTTATGTTTCAGTAGCTGAGGAGAAATAGCAAAAATAGCCAAAGAAGCAATACACCAGAGAGGCTGGAAACTATTGGATTGCAGGACCCTAAACTAACCGCAACACTAGAAGTAGCCGTGGAGCGTACCTACGATGATCCTATACGCTCGTCACAGCCGGAGAGATAGCTACACCTAAAGGCAGAAAGATGAAAGCAGAATCCCCAAAGAAATAGGAAGCCCCCAAACATGTAATGGCGGTTAGACAAGAAGAAAATACGAACACAGATAGAAAATAGAATGAGCAAACGCTGGGGCCCAATCTGTCTAGATAGAAAAGTATAGGAAAGAATTCTGACTGCAACCCAAAAAAACCCTGACAAAAATACCAACACTTCTGATTAACAAAAAACCTGAGATCACACGATCTCTACCACCTAAATCAGATCTCTGGTGTAACACACAGCAATTCAGCAAATAAAAAGTGACATAGGAACAGAGCAAAAGTGCAAACACAAACTGAGCACAATTGCAGCGCCAGGCCCCAAAAGGGGACCAGGCTGAAGTCCACTGCAAGCGCACCAGCAAGGAAAATCCAACCAGGAGAAAAAAAAACAGCAAATCACTTATCTGAATCAAAGCAGGAATGCAAGCTGAGCTCCAAGCAAGACCTGGAAGAACAATTGATTACCGGCAAGGCAGATAGGAGTACAGGTCACTTATATCAGACCATTCAGACCCAGCTGAAGGCCATTCAGCAATTGGTTGATTACCCTCAGCAACCACCAGAGAGAGCCCCAACTCCGAAGTCGCCTCCAGCGTATTCACAACACACCTTCCTCCATACAATTGGTAGTCTCCCACATGTCTTTTGGCAAACTCAAAATGAGTATTACAATATTTGTATGTAAGTAAAGGTTTTCTTCTGCCCACTTTTCCAAACAGTGTACAGTTTATTGTGGTAATATTGATAGATAATCCAGTCTCTGCAGGACCTTCAGGGTTACGTTTGGTCTCTGCGCTGCCTCTCTAATGCCCTCCTTGACCGGGCTGAGAGTTTTGTGGGTGGCCCTCTTTTGCACTCACTTTGATGCTCACAGGTGGCACACGTGGTTTGTGGACCCACTGTGCCACAGGTTTGGGCTTGCCTAGGAGGAGCATAGCTATGTGGCTACCTGGTTTTCACTTGAGCTCCAGATAGTGGAGTCAGATTTGAGCTGCAGGTAGCTGCCAGTTACCATTCCTAGGCAGTCCCTGACACTGCAGCTGCTGACCCCAAAGGGGCTGGTACCTTTCCACGGACTGGATTTGGAGTCATGGACAAGGCTGACTTCAGAGCCTGTTCAGACAGGTGCGGCTTCAGGATTCAGGTACTGCCTGAGTGGCTTCGGGGGTCCGACGAAGCAGCTTTGGAGTTCAGGTACTGCTGGAGGGGCTTCAGGATAACTACACACTATATGGAAATACAGGGACAAGATCAGCATAAACTAATTTAAAATTTAATTTATGCCTATATTTTTCTCAAGGGGGTTGAATACTGTCGCAGGACACTGTAACTAGACTAGCTGTTCTCCTTAGCTCAGGGAAGCTGATCAGACTGGATGTGCTTTAGATCTAAAAAGAAACACAGGCAGGAATCCCTCTTTAAGGCCACATTCACACATTCAGTACTTGGTCAGTATTTTACCTAATAATAATCTTTACTTACATAGCTCCAACATATTCCGCAGTGCTTTACAGTTTAACAGTTCATACACAACAGTCATAAGTAACAACGTTAAAGATACCGTATTTTTCGGACTATAAGACGCACTTAGGCTTTAGAGGAGGAAATAAGGAAAAAAAAAATTGAAGCAAAAAATGTGGTCAATTCTGTACTTAACCCCTTAATCCCATGGGACGTACTATTCCGTCCATGTGACCTGGTACTTAATTCCCAGGGACGGAATAGTACGGAGTAGATTATCACAGCTGACACCCGGCACTATGTGCCAAGAGCAGTCACGGACCGCTCCCGGCACATTAACCCCTGGCACACCGCGATCAAACATGATCGCGGTGTACCGGGGGCACAGGGGAGCATTGCGCAGGGAGTGGGCTCCCTGCTCGCTCCCCTGAGATGTGTCGCGCTGTTCCGAGGGACTCTCCTCACTGCAGGACCCCGGATCCAAGATGGCCGCCGGGTCCTGCAGGGAGGCGGCTTCCTCAGCGCCTGCTCTCAGGCGCTGAGGAAGCCTGCAGCAGTGCCTGTGCGATAGCTGGTGTGACAGAGTGCTGTGCACACTGTCACACCAGCAATCTGACCCTGCACAGTGATGTCCCACCCTGGGACAAAGTAAAAATGTAAAAAAAAATAAAAATAAACATTTGTAAAAAAAATTCCTAAAATAATAATAAAAAAAAATATTCCCCAATAAAATCATTTCTTTAATGTACAAAAAAAAACAACAACAATAAAAGTACACATATTTGGTATCGCCGCGTCCGTAACGACCCATACTATAAAACTGTCCCATTAGCTAACCCCTTTAGTGAACCCCTTAAAAAAAAAACAAGGCAAAAAGACAATGATTTATCATCATACCGCCAAACAAAAAGTGGAATAACACGTGATCAAAAAGACAAATATAAACAAACATGGTACCACTGAAAACGTCATCTTGTCCCGCAAAAAGAAAGCCGCCATACAGCATCATCAGCAAAACAATAAAAAAGTTATAGCTCGCAGAATAAAGCGATGCAAAAATAATTATTTTTTATATATAATCGTTTTTATTGTATAAAAGCGCCCAAACATAAAAAAAATGATATAAATGAGGTATCACTGTGATCGTACTGCTCCGAAGAAAAAAACTGCATTATCAATTTTACCACACGCGGAACGCTATAAACGCCCCCCCAAAAGAAACTCATGAATTGCTGGTTTTTGTTCATTCTGCATCCCCAAAATCGTAATAAAAAGCGATCAAAAAATGTCATGTGCCCAAAAATGGTACCAAAAAAACGTCACCTCGTCCCGCAAAAAATAAGACCTCACATGACTCTGGGCCAAAATATAGAAAAATTATAGCTTTCAAAATGTGATGATGCAAAAACTACTTTTTGCAATAAAAAGCGTCTTTTAGCGTGTGACAGCTGCCAATCATAAAAACCCGCTATAAATAGTAAATCAAACCCCCCTTTATCACCCCCTTAGTTAGGGAAAAATAATAAAACTAAAAAAATGTATTTATTTCCATTTTCCCATTAGGGTTAGGAGTGTGTTGAGGTTAGGGTTGGAGTTAGAATTGGGGGGTTTCCACTGTTTAGGCACATCAGGGGCTCTCCAAATGTGACATGGGGTCTGATCTCAATTCCAGCCAATTCGGCGTTGAAAAAGTCAAACGGTGCTCCTTCCCTTCTGAGCTCTGCCATGCGTCCAAACAGTAGCTTACCCCCACATATGGGGTATCAGCATACTCAGGACAAATTGCACAATAACTCTTGTGGTCCAATTTCTTCTGTTACCCTTGGGAAAATAAAAAATTGGGGGCGAAAATATTGTTTTTGTGGAAAAAAATATGATTTATTATTTTTATGGCTCTACGTTATAAACTTCTGTGAAGCACTTTGGGGATCAAAGCGCTCACCACACATCTAGATAAGTTCTTTTGGGAGTCTAGTTTACAAAATGGGGTCACTTGTGGGGGGGTTTCCACTGTTCAAGCACATCAGGGGCTCTCCAAACGCGACATGACACGCGCAGAACATTCCATCAAAGTCTGCATTTCTAAACGTCACTACTTCTATTCCGAGCCCCGACGTGCGCCCACACAGTAGTTTTCGCCCACATATAGGGTATCAGCGTACTCAGGACAAATTGGACAACAACTTTTGGGGTCCAATTTCTCCCCTTACCCTTGGGAAAATAAAAAATTGGTGACTAAAAGATCATTTTTGTGGGAAAAAATAGGATTTTTTATTTTCATGCCCGGGCATTATAAACTTGTGTGAAGCACTTGGGGTTCAAAGTGCTCACCATAGATCTAGATAAGTTCCTTAGGGGGACTCGTTTCCAAAATGGGGTCACTTGTGGGGGGTTCCCACTGTTTAGGCACATCAGGGACTCTGCAAACTGAACATGACACTCATGAAAGTCTGCATTCCAAAATGTCATTACTTCCTCTCCGAGCCCTGCCGTGCGCCCAAACAGTATTTACCCCCCACATATGGGGTATCAGCGTACTCAGGACAAATTGGACAACAACTTCTGGGGTCCAATTTCCTTGTGAAAAATCAAAAATTGGAAAATTGGGGACTAAAACATAAATTTTTGTGGAATTTTTTTTTTTCACACCCAGTCATTATAAACTTTAGTGAAACATTTAAGAGTTGAACGTGCTCCCAACAGATCTAGTTAAGTTCCTTAAGGGGTCTAGTTTCCAAAATGGTGTCACTTGTGGGGGGTTTCCACTGTTTAGGCACATCAGGGGCTCTCCAAACGCGACATGGCAGACAGCCAATTCTGCATTGAAAAAGTCAAACTGCGCTCCTTCTCTTCCGAGCTCTGCCATGCACACAAACAGTGGTTTACCCCCCACATATTGGGTATCAGCGTACAAATTGCACAATAACTTTTGAGGTGTTGTTACCCTTGGGAAAATAAAAATTGGGGTGAAAAGATCATTTTTGTGGAAAAAACATGATTTTTTTAACTTTACGGCTCTACGTTATAAACTTGTGTGAAGCACTTGGGGGTTCAAAGTGCTCATCACAGATCTAGATAAGTTCCTAAGGGGGTCTAGTTTCTAAAATGGGGTCACTTGTGGGGGATTCCCACTGTTTAGGCACATCAGGGGCTATCCAAATGCGACATGGCGTCCAATCTCGATTCCAGCCAATTTTGGTTTGAAAAAGTCAAATGGCGCTCCTTCCCTTCCAAGCCCCACCGTGCGCCCAACCAGTATTTCTCCCCCACATATGGGGAATCAGCGTACTCAGGAGAAATTGCACAACAACTTTTTCTGTCCACTTTCTCCTTTTACCCTTTACCCTTTTATCCCTATACTAATATGCATGGCCCCATCCCTATCCTTGTATGCAGGCCCCCCGTCTCGTCCAAGTATGCATGGTCCCATCCCTATCCTGGTATGTATGGCCCACTATCTCGTCCTAGTATGCATGACTCCATCTCTATTCAGGTATGATTGGCCCCATCCCGGTCCTGGTATGCATGGCCCCATCCTTATAATTGGCCCCCACCCCCATCCTGGTATGCATGGCCCCATCAGAAAACATTAAAAAAAACAAACCATTACACTTACCTACCAGGCACATCCTCGCAGTGTCCTGCTCCAGTGCCAGCACCCGCTTTATGCTCATAAGCAGCGCATGGCATTGATGTTATGCGCTGCTCACAAGCAGAGAACAGCTGCCGGAATACTCGCCAGGACTGTGCATGGAATATTCATTCATTTCTTTTAAGTAGCGGCACACGTGACCGCTGGCAGCAGCAGGAAGCCGGTGGCTGACACTGCACGCTGTTGAAGAACAATGAATACTCACTGTTCTATGCCCGCACAGTCCCGGCGAGTATTCCGGCAGCTGTGCTATGCTTGCGAGCAGCGCACGACGTCCCTGCCATGCGCTGCTTACGAGTATAAAGCGGTTGCTGGCACCAGAACAGGACGCTGCGAGGGAGCGCCTGGTAGGTAAGTGTAATGTTTGTTTTTTTTTATGTTCTCTGATGGGGTCATGCATACCAGGATGGGGATGGGGTGGGGGCCAACTATAAGGATGGGACCATGAATATCAGGACCCGGGTTAGGGGGGGAAATCATACTGCATGAGGTTGTCGCCTGCCAGTATTTGTGGTGCTGTTGGGTGCGGTGGAGTTTGATGGAGGCTTATTCTCAGATAGTGAATGTGCGCTATATAAACACACACACTTACACATAAAATGACTGATTAGGGAACGTGATAGGCACTCCCTTAAAACACATCTGTTCAGAGCAGCCTAAAACTGTATTAGTTGTGGATAGTCCTAATTTCTTGGGAGTAGAGCATTCCAGAGGTTTGGCGCAACGCGGGAGAAGTCCTGGAGCTGGGATAGGGAGGTAAGGATTAGTGTAGAGGTTAGTCGAAAGTCGTTTGCAGAGCTAAATGAGCGGGAAGGCCAATAAACAGAAATGAGGGAGGAGAAGTAGGGAGTTGTCACACTGTGGAGAGCTTTGTGGGTGAGAACAAGCAGTTTGAATTGGATCCTATAATGAATGGGCAGCCAGTGCAATGACTGGCGAAGAGCGGACGTGTCCGAGTACCGATTAGCCAGATGGACAACCCTGGCGGCTGCATTAAGAATGGACTGGAGAGGGGAAAGTCGAGTGAGGGTGGGGCCAATTAATAGAGTGTTACAGTAGTCCAGGTGGGAGTGGATCAGGGCGACAGTGAGGGTTTCTGTTGATTCCACGGTGAGAAAGGGGTGGATTCTAGAGATGTTCTTCAGATGTAAGCGGAAAGAGTGGGCAAGAAATTGTATTTGGGAGGTGAAAGAAAGATTGGTGTAAAACGTAGCACCCAGATAACGCTCCGGCAGCTGGTGCGCTATTATGGTGCCACTCACGGAGAGGGAGATGTCAGATATAGGGAGGTTAGTAGACGGCTGGAGCAGAAGAAGTTCAGTTTTGGAAAGGTTGAGTTTGAGATAGAGAGCGGACATGATGTTGGGGACTGCGGACAGAGAGTCACTGGTGTTATGTAGTACAGCAAGGGTAAGGTCAGATGATGACGTGTATAGTTGTGTGTCATCAGCATAAAGATGGTACTGAAAGCCAAATCTGCTGATGGTCCGTCCAATTGGGGCCGTGTAGAGAGAGAAGAGAAGGGGCCAAGGACTGAGCCCTGAGGGACCCCCACAGTGACAGGAAGAGGAGAAGTGGAGTTAGCGAACGATACACAGGAGTTGTCAGAAAGGTAGGAAGAGAATCAAAAGAGAGCAGTGTCCTTCATGCCTATTGACTGGAGCATAGAGAGTAGGATATGGTGGTCAACAGTGTTGAAAGCTGCAGAGAGGTCAAGAAGAATGAGAAGAGAGTGGTCACCGTTACATTTTGCTGTCAGAAGGTCATAGGTTACTTTGATGAGTGCAGTTTCTGTCGAATGTAAGGAGCGGAAGGATCTAGGAGGGAGTGAGTGGAAAGGTAATGTGTAAGGTGGGAGTAGACCAGGCCATACACGAGTTTAGAGATGAAGGGAGATTGGAGACTGGTCTGTATTTATTTGTGCAGGATGGATCAAGAGAGGGTTTTTTAATAATGGAGTAATGATAGAGTGTTTGAAGGAAGAGAGAAAGATACCAGAGGAGAGGGAGATATTAAAGATTGTAGTTAGGTGGGTAGTGATGACTGGAGAGAGAGACTGGAGGAGATGTGAGGGAATGGGGTCAGTAGTGCATGTAGCTGGACGAGAAGAAGAGGAGCCTGGAGACTTCTTCCATGATTGGATCAAATGTGAAGAGTGAGCCAGAGGAGATGCAGGGTGGGATGGGAGTCACAGCACTTGATGGCTGGGAGCAGATTTTCTGATGGATATTCTCTATTTTCCCTATAAAGTGGGAGGCCAGATCATCAGCAAAAATGTCTGTGATAGGGGTCTGTGCTTTTGGACTGAGGAGGGAGTGAAAGGTGTCAAAAAGTTTTGTTTGAATACAACATAACAGACTGCATGGTGGGATCTGGGGCCTCAGCTACATGCAGGTGCGATATCTTAACATCACCTGATGTAAGTTCCCAGGCAGCGCGCACGGCACATGCCCGAGAACTGATTGCAGAGCGTAGGCGCCGGTGACAAGAAAGAAAGGACGCGGCGACAGGAGCCCAGAGGGGGATGATGGACGGCTGCGAGGCGGTTGACTCACGGGGAGAAAACATACCCTTACTCAATAGAGGTCTGGCGGGAAGTTTATAAAACTTATTATTTCTGCGTTCCTAGGGATAATTGTTATGTTTCGGTAGCTGAGGAGTGCAGGTAAAAAGGCAATACACCAGAGCAGTTGGAATCTATGAGATTGCAGTACCCTGACTAACCACCACAACTAGAGGCAGCCGTGGAGCGTTCCTACGTTGGTCCTAGACGCCTCGTCACAGCCTGAGAAACTAACTACACCTAAAGGTAGAAAGAGGAAAACTATCTGCCCCGGAGCAGATCCCCAAAGAGTATAGAAAGCCCCCAAACATGTAATGGCGGTGAGACAAGAAGAAATACTGACAGACAGAAAATAGTATGAGCAAACGTTGGGGCCCAAACTACCTAAATAGAAAAGGATAGGAAGGGCACTTACTGCAATCCCAAAAAACCCTGAAAAGCACCAACTCTACTAATTTCAAAAACACCTGAGATCACACGACCTCTACCACCTAAATTAGTTCTCTGGTGTAACAAAATCAAAACAGCAGCCACTGAAAAAACTGGAAAAAAGCAAATGTAAAAACATCAGTGGCTGAACTAAACTGAGAGGGCAAAAGCCCCCGGAGGGGACCCTGAAGGCCCCCACAGAAGTGCAGGACAAAATGCAAAAATCAAGCACAAAAACAAAAAGAAGAAAATGTCTTATCTGATAGCAGGAGATGCAGACACGACACAGCAGGCTACAAAGGAAACAGGAATCAAGGATTGAGACCAGAACAATTGATCACCGGCAACCCTGATGGGAAGGCGACTCCCTTATATAAGACCAGTCAGTAACACCTGATTCCCAATCCTCACAATCTTCACTGGACAGTCCAGTACCGCTTGTAACCACCAGAGGGAGCCTCTGCTCAGAACTCATTTCAAGTCCATTCACAACAGATAATAAACAAAAGAGCCACCTTCATAGAATGCAGCCTTAGTGCTGCTGATGGTGGCTCTTTTACTTTATTAGGCCCTGGTGGGTAACAGGTTCCCTTTAAGTGTTTGGACCAAAACTGCATTGCCTGTGCGATACCTGTGACAACAGTTTATCTCCTGTGGGAGCAAAAAATGTGGACTTTGAAATTCAACATTTCCAATCCTTCTTTACTATAAAGCCCCACATAGACTTTAGACTAATGTTGGCCGCTCTTGCCAAAAGTGGCAGGTTTGGCCAGCAGTTCAATGTGCATAGGGGTCCCGGACAACTGATTGATTTCAAGGATCCGGAATGTCTGATTTCAGACTGTCAATCTTTTTGTTCTCCTTGAGATAAGCAGCTGCAGAGGTTTCACATTTTCTCTTACAGGTCCCCAGTGTGTGGGAAAGCAGGCCAAGACACAGCTCCACTGAGTGTGGGAGAGAGGGCCGAGACGGCGCTCCACTGAGTGTGGGAAAGCAGGCCAAGACACAGCTCCACTGAGTGTGGGAGAGCGGGCCGGAACGAAGCTCCACTGAGTGTGGGAGAGCGGGCCGAGACGGAGCTCCCCTGAGTGTGGGAGAGCGGGCCGAGACGGAGCTCCCCTGAGTGTGGGAGAGCGGGCCGAGACGGCGCTCCACTGAGTGTGGGAGAGCGGGCCGAGACGGCGCTCCACTGAGTGTGGGAGAGCGGGCCGAGACGGCGCTCCACTGAGTGTGGGAGAGCGGGCCGAGACGGCGCTCCACTGAGTGTGGGAGAGCGGGCCGAGACGGCGCTCCACTGAGTGTGGGAGAGCGGGCCGAGACGGCGCTCCACTGAGTGTGGGAGAGCGGGCCGAGACGGCGCTCCACTGAGTGTGGGAGAGCGGGCCGAGACGGCGCTCCACTGAGTGTGGGAGAGCGGGCCGAGACAGCGCTCCACTGAGTGTGGGAGAGCGGGCCGAGACGGCGCTCCACTGAGTGTGGGAGAGCGGGCCGAGACGGCGCTCCACTGAGTGTGGGAGAGCGGGCCGAGACAGCGCTCCACTGAGTGTGGGAGAGCGGGCCGAGACGGCGCTCCACTGAGTGTGGGAGAGCAGACCGATACGAAGCTCCATTGAGTGTGGGAGAGCGGGCCGAGACGGAGCTCCCCTGTGTGTGGGAGAGCGGGCCGAGACGAAGCTCCACTGAGTGTGGGAGAGCGGGCCGATACGGCGCTCCACTGAGTGTGGGGGAGCGGGCCGATACGGCGCTCCACTGAGTGTGGGGGAGCGGGCCGATACGGCGCTCCACTGAGTGTGGGGGAGCGGGCCGAGACGGCGCTCCACTGAGTGTGGGGGAGCGGGCCGAGACGGCGCTCCACTGAGTGTGGGAGAGCGGGCCGAGACGGTGCTCCACTGAGTGTGGGAGAGCGGGTCGAGACGGCTCTCCACTGAGTGTGGGAGAGCGAGCCGAGTCACAGCTCCTCTGTATATGGAACAGCAAAGATGGTGGATTATTTGGCCGACACCCAATGTGTGTGGTGGGTTTTAGCATTATCTGCAGGTGGAGAGTCAGGGAGCCACCATAAGGCCGGGATCACACATGCGAGAAACTCGCATGATTCTCATGCGAGTCTCTCGCATGAACACCCGATGCTGCCGCCGGCAGTCGGAACGGAGAGTGCGGCTGCATGTATTTCTTGCATGTGTGATCCCGGCTTAAATGTAACAGTAGGATGGTCGACCTGAAATCATTATGTTTCGCTGACATTACATTAATGTGTATGGCTTCCTCAGGGATTGTTCTATGTGGCACATAAGCAGCGGAAATATGGAAAATCTGCTGAACTATGAATGAAATTTACTGAAATCTCATAAAGAACTGAGTAAATTGATCGACACTGTAGATTTGAAAACCATAGCATCTCATTTATGCAACAGCAGAATAAACACTTAATATAAAGGGGGAAATGTACAGAAATGTTGGTACACCCCTAAGAGACGGAACCAAGCTTTTAGGCTGGGGTCTCAAATAGTGGCCAGCGTTGTGGGCTGTCTGTGCAGTTGCCACTTTATAAAAATCCAGCACTTTTCTGCTGTTTTTTTAGAGGTTATTGGTAAATTGCTTGTGACCCCGGCCTTAGTCTAGCGTCAGCCTTACTCAAGACAGCCAACACCATCCACTGACCAAGGCAGGGGGTCTAGGCTCATTTATCAGGTGAGGTGATGAGCGAACATGCTCAGATAAGGTGTTATCTGAGCATGCTCGGGTGTTAAGCGAGTGACTTCGTTGTGTCCGAAAAATATGTTCGAAACCACGTGACTGTTCAACAGCCGCAACACATGCAGGGATTGCCTGACAAACATTCAATCCCTCACGTGTTGCGGCTGTCGATCAGCCACGAGATATGCAGCCGCGCAGACTAGAATATATTGTTGGAGCACGCCGAACAAACTGGGTTGGCACCCAAGCATACTCAGATAACACTTCATCCCAGCACATTCGCTCGTCACTAATCAGGAGTAATTACAATGAAAAAAATGGCATTTGTACTGACTGCCTCATTGATCAAGCTGCTGCCATGTTTCCAGATTAAAGAAACAGTAGATAATAAATCTACTTATTCTACGTGTTACAAAACAGGTCGGCTGGGTGACGGACTTACAAAAACTTCCCACCACTTCTTCCACTTTGCAGGAAGCGGCAGAGGACTTACACCGGGTGAAGTTTGGGAGCTGCGCCATCTCCGCTGGGTGACATGGCGCATACCAGCAAACGTCTGATGTGACAGCGCCGTGCCTCCGGCTAATGTCATATCAGCAACTCCCATCACTATGCCATATAATGCGCAGACTCTGCCCCACACAGCGCATCGTTTAACACCTTCCATCCCGCTGCAGATCCCGCAGATGTTGATGTGGAAAAATAAGACACATAAGCAGAACACTTGGCTGCAGCTTCCTGTGCGGGGGGCGGGGGAAACAACATGGTTGTTTTATTCTGCTTTTCTTTCACTCAGTAGCACTGGCCACACCAGAAAGTCAAGGCGGAAGAAGCCTCAGTAACAGCCTGGCCCCACAATCACCACACACTGGGTACAGCAGTAAATGACACTGTGAGCAGAGGCTGCCTGCTCAGAGCCGGCACTGCTGGGGTTAATGCCGCTGACTGCAGCACATGCATCATGTCACAGGTCTCTATGCTGCCTGCGTCAGCGACATTATACACATGGAGATCCAGAGCTATAGAAGCATAGGATGAGCACTAATGTCCCATGTCACATGCCACCCACCTCTCCCTGTGCAGCCCTCCTCCAGCACAGTGTGGTCCAGGTTCATAGTGCAGCCAGCCACCAGCCACATACAGATACACCCACGGTGTGCCCACCTGACAGCCACCAGCCACATACAGAGACACCCACGGTGTGCCCACCTGACAGCCACATGCAGATACACCCACGGTGTGCCCACCTGACAGCCACATACAGATACACCCACGGTGTGCCCACCTGACAGCCACCACTCCCACACATATGCACCCACCGTGTGTACATATACGCGCCTCCTGGGGTCCAGCTCTGCAGGGAGGGGTAGAGGTCACAGCAGATAACAGGTTAAGGAAATTCTCCAGCTGCCAGGTGATCAAATGTTCCTGCCCGGAGCCGCCTCCGCCCCCAGCACAGGCTGCTCCTCCTCCAGATGTGCGGCCAGGTTACAGCAGGCTCCTTCCTGCACAGGAGAGGTGCAGCTTTCCTTCCGTCTCAGCGTCTGGGGATTAGAAGCGCCATCTGCTGGAGCTGCTCGGAACTGGCGCTGTCCTGCAGGGAAAGTCTGCGCACAGCAATGTGCTCAGGGCCGGCTCCAGGTTTTTATGGGCCCCGGGCGAAAGAGTCTCAGTGGGCCCCCTTTAACACAGACCACGATTCATGATGCACAGATACAGCAGAGAAATATGGGTACAGTACAATGCCAAATACTTCTCTTCTTACATTACATGAGTGATATCTATTGTAAATTGTACAATAGCTCAAAAACCGCCAAATCCTCACAGCGCACAGTACAGACTGGACAGTACAGTCCTCCATACAATATTATGGGCACCACAGTCTCCCCTCATCACCCATATAATACCCCATGCAGGATGTCACCCCCCATATAATGCTCCATACAGAATACTGGACCCAAAATAATGCTCCATACAAAATACTGGACCCAAAATAATGCTCCATACAGAATACTGGACCCAAAATAATGCTCCATACAGAATACTGGTCCCCATATAATGCTCCATACAGGATACTGGTCCCCATATAATGCTCCATACAAAATATGGAGCTCTCCTCTGCGCTGTACTGCGTTCTGCACTGTTATGGCTCAGGAAAGGGCGGTGTGGAAAGACTCCCCCTGCCCATTATCAACAATGCCTGCCCATTATCATCATCATCTCCCCATCATCATCAATGCCTCCCCATTATCAGCAATGCCTGCCCATCATCACACACAGACAGCACCACAGCACACAAGCACTCTCTCACATGCATACACACACATACACACACACAAAGCACCGCACTACATACACACAGACACACACACACACACGTCTTACCTGTCCAGCGTCCGCGCTCTCTGCCACAGCCGGCCGCTGAATGATGACGTCATTCAGCGGCGCTGCTGTGAGAGGAAGCGCCGGCGCCCCCTGGAGCCCGGAGCTGCGGCAGCGGAGGCACGGGGGAGGTAAGTATTGTGCCAGCTGATGCCGGGGCCCTGAGCAAGCGGGGGGGGGGGGCCCAGTGGCGGCGCTGACACCGCTCTCCTCCGCTAATGGGCGCGGGGGTGCCAGACGGCGAGTGGGCCCCCCCGCCTGCTCAGGGCCCCGGCACTTGCCCGGGTGTGCCGGGTGCTGACGCCGGCCCTGAATGTGCTATAGGATTACATAAATCACATCCTCCCCCTCCCCAAGGTGATCTGTCAGAGAGTATACGGTGCCAGCCACAGGGTGATGTCTGCTAATAATGGAGCATCCATATCCGAACCACAGGGTGATGTCTGCTAATAATGAAGCGTCCATATCCCAACCACGGGGTGATGTCTGCTAATAATGGAGCATCCAAATCCCAACCACAGGGTGATGTCTGCTAATAATGAAGCATCCAAATCCCAATCACAGGGTGATGTCTGCTAATAATGGAGCATCCATATCCCAACCACGGGGTGATGTCTGCTAATAATGGAGCATCCATATCCGAACCACAGGGTGATGTCTGCTAATAATGAAGCGTCCATATCCCAACCACGGGGTGATGTCTGCTAATAATGGAGCATCCATATCCCAACCACGGGTGATGTATGCTAATAATGGAGCATCCATATCCCAACCACAGAGTGACGTCTGCTAATAATGGAGCATCCATATCCCAACCATAGGGTGATGTCTGCTAATAATGGAGCATCCATATCCCAACCACAGAGTGATGTCTGCTAATAATGGAGCATCCATATCCCAACCACAGAGTGATGTCTGCTAATAATGGGGCATCCATATCCCAACCACAGGGTGATGTCTGCTAATAATGGAGCATCCATATCCCAACCACAGGGTGATGTCTGCTAATAATGGAGCATCCATATCCCAACCACGGGGTGATGTCTGCTAATAATGGAGCATCCATATCCCAACCACAGGTGATGTCTGCTAATAATGGGGCATCCATATCCCAACCACAGGGTGATGTCTGCTAATAATGGAGCATCCATATCCCAACCACAGGGTGATGTCTGCTAATAATGGAGCATCCATATCCCAACCACGGGGTGATGTCTGCTAATAATGGAGCATCCATATCCCAACCACGGGGTGATGTCTGCTAATAATGGAGCATCCATATCCCAACCACGGGTGATGTCTGCTAATAATGGAGCATCCATATCCCAACCACAGGGTGATGTCTGCTAATAATGGGGCATCCATATCCCAACCACAGGGTGATGTCTGCTAATAATGGAGCATCCATATCCCAAGCACAGGGTGATGTCTGCTAATAATGGCGCATCCATATCCCAACCACAGGGTGATGTCTGCTAATAATGGAGCATCCATATCCCAACCACAGGGTGATGTCTGCTAATAATGGAACATCTGTCACACTGTTACTGCATACAGGAGGTCTGGGGTCTATGCTGACCCTAAGCTGGGGTCCTGACTAATCCCTCTACCTGGAGGTACTGTTGATGGTACAGAGGTCCAGGCCGCCAGCGTAATCCCTACCTCCTGAGGATCCGTGAACCTCAGTGATCCAGTCCTGAGAAGGACCCTGATCACAACACCGGGGACTGGTAGGTATATGCCTAAACACAGTAATAAACGAACGAGACAGTACAAGGGATAAACTAAAATCCACCTTGCATACAAAAATCATACCACAGGGAACAGAGGGGACACCAACGGGTACGGAGATAAATGATAAAGCGAGAAGGGGAAAAAAGACCACACAGGTACTCTTAACTTCAGCCTTCACCATACAACGATCCGCTCTGCTGGTCTGCATGAATGCTTTCACCAACACTTCCCCAGCAGACAGGCAGGTATTTGAAGGAAACCAATTACCACAACATTAATTGCAGCTGAGCGAGGCTGGTCTAGTCCAGCACAGAGAGAGGAAGAATTAACTCCCTCTCTGCCGAAAAACACCCAGCACCAGAAACTCAGCTGTGAGAAGTCAGGGTGTGCAATCGCGACGATCTTCGCAGCGACACACCCGTGACAGTACCCCCCCCTTCTACGAGGGGCCTCCGGACCCTCAGGGCCGGGTTTATCTGGGTGAGTAGTGTGGAAGGCCTGAACCAATCGGTCTGCGTTAATATCCGACGCAGAAACCCACGTCCTCTCCTCAGGACCATACCCCCTCCAATGAACAAGGTACTGAAGGGACCGGCGATTCAGACGTGAATCGATGACTCTCGACACCTGGAACTCCAAGTTACCATTGACCACCACAGGAGGAGGAGGTAAAGGTGAAGGTATCACCGGCGCCACATACCTCTTAAGCAACGATCTATGGAACACATTATGAATTTTAAATGTAGGAGGGAGGTCAAGATGGAATGCAACCGGATTAATTATAGCACTGATCTTGTATGGCCCGATGAACCTGGGACCCAGTTTCCAGGAGGGAACCTTAAGTTTTATATTTTTGGTAGACAACCATACCAGATCGTTCACACTTAGGTTCGGACCAGACACTCTCCTCCTATCAGCCATACGTTTGTATCGGTTCCCCATAGTACTCAGATTATTCAGCACTCCTCTCCACACTGAAGCAAGTGACGACGAAAATCGTTCCTCCTCAGGAACCCCAGAAGAGCCCCCCTGAGATCCAACTTAGAGAACCATTTGGCACCCACGATCTGATTGAAGAGATCGGGAATAAGTGGGAGCGGATACGGATCTCGGACCGTAATCCGATTAAGCTCACGGAAATCCAGGCAAGGGCGTAGGCCTCCATCTTTTTTTTTCACAAAGAAGAACCCCGCGGCCACAGGGGAAGATGAAGGTCTAATATGCCCCTTAGCCAGACTCTCTGAAATATAATCCTTCATGGCCTGTCTCTCAGGACCAGAAAGGTTATACAACCTAGATTTCGGTAACTTGACCCCAGGGAGCAAGTTAACAGAACAGTCATACTCGAGATGAGGAGGTAGTTCTTGACACCCTTTCTCCGAGAATACATCCTCAAAGTCCGCCAGAAATGGAGGTAAGGTCCTAGGAGCGACCGCCCCAATGACCGTATTCATGCAGTTTTTATTACAGAATTCACTCCATTGGCTTATCTCTCTGGATTGCCAATCAATAACCGGGTTATGCTTAGTTAGCCAAGGAAGGCCCAGCACTATAGGAGTGGGAAGACCCTCCAACACATAACAAGACAACAGTTCTTTATGTAAGGCCCCCACTTGCAGATCTATGTTATGCACTGCTTGCAAAAAACTTCCCTGACCGAGAGGTCTGGCGTCGATCGAGAATATGGGGACGGGTTTAGTCAACACACTCAATCGCATACCTTGAACCTGGGCAAAGCGAGCATCCACCAGGTTAGCCCCGGACCCACTATCCAGAAGAACAGATATCCTCTCAGCTCTCGCACCCACCACCACCTCCGCCGGTACGAGAAACTGAGACGAACTTAGGGACGAAATACTTACTCCCAGATTGGCGTCCACCACACAATCTGGGATCAATAGTTTTCTGGCGACTTCTCACTCTGCAAAGGACGGGATGGACACCCCCTAATAAAATGTCCCTTTTTTCCACAGAAGAAACAACCTCCTGTTTTGTGGCGCCCCACCGATCCCCTCCCCCGGAATGATGTCCCTCATAATTGCATAGGCTCCTCTGGACTGCCCAGGGGAAGCTCCATATAAGGGACCCTTGAGGAAGGTGGAGTCATCACAGGGGGCGAAGTTACCCCGCACCTCTCCCGAAGACGTCTGTCAATACGAATAGCAAGGGCCATAGCGGCTTCCAGTGACGTGGGAGGGTCATACTGTGCCAGCACATCCTTTAATTTGTCAGATAAACCTTGACAAAACTGGCTCCTAAGACCCGGGTCATTCCACTGGGTGTCCGTGACCCACCTACGGAACTCCGAACAGAATTCCTCTGCCGGACGATCTCCCTGCTGGATCCTACGTAACTTAGATTCAGCAAGGGAGACCCGATCCGGGTCATCATACACAAGACCCAGAGCCGTAAAAAACCTATCCACAGACTGGAGAGCTGGGGAGCCTGGGGGAGAGCGAACGCCCAGGATTGGGGGTCTCCTTGTAGGAGCGAGATAACAATCCCCACCCTTTGTTCTTCACTCCCAGATGACCGAGGTCGCAGCCGAAAGTGTTATGTTACGGTAGCTGAGGAGTGCAGGTAAAAAAGGAAATACACCAGAGAAGTTGGAATCTATGAGATTGCAGTACCCTGACTAACCACCACAACTAGAGGCAGCCGTGGAGCGTTCCTACGATGGTCCTAGACGCCTCGTCACAGCCTGAGAAACTAACTACACCTAAAGATAGAAATAGGAAAGCTATCTGCCCCGGAGCAGAACCCCAAAGATAAT
This sequence comes from Oophaga sylvatica, assembly GCA_033576555.1. Lineage (NCBI taxonomy): Eukaryota > Metazoa > Chordata > Amphibia > Anura > Dendrobatidae > Oophaga > Oophaga sylvatica. The sequence continues at coordinate 267,727,420 of JARQOD010000006.1, forward strand.
AGAAAGCCCCCAAACATGTAATGGCGGTTAGACAAGAGGAAATACTGACACAGAAAGAAAATAGTATGAGCAAACGCTGGGGCCCAAACTATCTAAATAGAAAAGGACAGGAAGGGTACTTACTGCAATCCCAGAAAACCCTGAAAAACACCAACTCTACTAATTTCAAAATCACCTGAGATCACACGACCTCTACCACCTAAATTAGTTCTCTGGTGTAACAAAAACAGCAGCCACTGAAAAAACTGCAAAAAGCAAAAGTACAAAACACAGTGGCTGGACTAAACTGAGAGGGCAAAAGCCCCCGGAGGGGACCCAGAAGGCCCCCACAGAAGTGCAGGACAAAATGCAAAAATATAGCAAAAACACAAAATAAGAAATTGTCTTATCTGATAGCAGGAGATGCAGACACGACACAGCAGGCTACAAGGGAAACTGGAAAGAAGGATTCAGACCAGAACAATTGATCACCGGCAACCCTGATGGGAAAATGACTCCCTTATATAAGACCAATCAGTAACACCTGATTCCCAGTCCTCACAATCCTCACTAGTACCGCTTGTAACCACCAGAGGGAGCCTCTGCTCAGAACTCATCTCAAACCCATTCACAACAGTACCCCCCCCTTGAGGAGGGTCACCGAACCCTCATTTGAGCAACCAGGTCGGTCAGGATGAGTTCTATGATACGCACGGATAAGTCTCCTAGCATGGATGTCCGAAGCAAACACCCAAGAATTATCTTCCTGACCATAACCTCTCCATTTAACCAAATACTGGAGTCTTCGTCTAGAAAAACGAGAATCCAATATTTTCTCAACCACATACTCCAGATTGCCCTCAACCAAAACAGGGTCAGGAGGCACAGCAGCAGGAACCACTGGCTCAACAAACCTCTTCAACAAGGACTTGTGGAACACGTTATGGATCTTAAATGTCCCTGGAAGAAGCAAACGAAAAGAAACAGGATTAATAATCTCCATGATCTTATAAGGTCCAATGAACCTAGGCTTAAATTTAGGAGATGCTACTCTCATAGGAATATTCTTTGAGGACAACCAGACCAAGTCCCCCACTTTAAACCGAGGACCATCAGTCCTATGCCGGTTAGCAAACCGCTGGGCCTCTCCCTGAGAGAGGGACAACCTCTCCACTACCTGGTCCCAAATCTGCTGCATACGCTCAACAACAGAGTCAACACCTGGACAGACAGAAGCCTCCGTCTGTCCTGAAGAAAATCGAGGGTGAAACCCAGAATTACAGAAAAACGGAGACATCAAAGTGGCAGAGCTAGCCCTATTATTAAGAGCAAACTCAGCCAAAGGCAAAAAAGAGACCCAGTCATCCTGATCAGCAGACACAAAGCATCTTAGATAAGTCTCCAATGTCTGGTTTGTTCTCTCAGTTTGACCATTGGTCTGAGGATGAAATGCCGAGGAGAAAGACAATTGAACACCCAGTTTAGAACAAAAAGTCCTCCAAAATCTGGAAACAAACTGGACTCCTCTGTCAGACACAATGTTCTCAGGAATGCCGTGTAAACGAACCACGTGCTGAAGGAACAACGGCACCAATTCAGAGGAGGAAGGCAACTTAGGTAATGGCACAAGATGTATCATTTTGGAAAACCTATCACAAATTACCCAGATGGTGGTCATTCTCTGAGAAACAGGAAGATCGGAAATGAAATCCATAGAGATATGGGTCCATGGTCTCTTGGGCACAGGCAATGGCATCAACAAACCACTAGAGCGAGAGCAAGGCTTGGAGCGAGAGCAAGTCCCGCAGGACTGCACAAATTCCCTGACATCGCGAGACAAGGTAGGCCACCAAAAGGACCGACTAACCAAGTCTCTGGTACCAAAAATTCCGGGATGCCCAGCCAATGCGGAACAATGAATCTCAGACATCACACTCTTTTTCCATTGGTCCGGGACAAACAATTTTCCAACAGGGCAGCGCTCGGGCCTATCCTCCTGACACCCCTCCAGAGCAAGTCTCAAATTAGGCGAGATGGCGGAAAGAACTACACCCTCCTTCAAAATAACAGAGGGATCAGATAGCTCAGGAGAGTCCGCAAGGAAACTCCTCGAGAGGGCATCCGCCTTAACATTCTTAGTGCCAGGAAGAAAGGAAACCACAAAATTAAAACGTGTGAAAAACAAGGCCCACCTGGCCTGTCTAGGATTGAGTCGCTTGGCAGATTCCAGATAGACCAGATTCTTATGGTCCGTAAGGACCACCACCTGATGTTTGGCTCCCTCCAGCCAATGTCTCCACTCTTCAAAAGCCCACTTCATGGCCAATAACTCCCGATTACCCACGTCATAATTACGTTCAGTAGGAGAAAATTTTCGAGAGAAAAAGGCACAAGGGTTACTTTTAGAGGTCTCTGGATCTTTTTGGGACAAAACGGCACCTGCCCCAATTTCAGAGGCATCAACCTCCACCTGAAATGGCAGAGAAACATCAGGCTGCCGTAGAACAGGAGCAGAAGTGAATCTCTGCTTAAGTTCCTGAAACGCAGAGACTGCCTCAGGAGGCCAATTCACCACATCAGAACCCTTTCTGGTCAAATCAGTTAATGGTTTAACAATAACAGATTACCAATAAATTTACGATAAAAATTGGCAAAACCCCAAAATCTCTGAAGAGCCTTTAATGAAGTAGGTTGGACCCAATCACAGATGGCCTGAACCTTGACCGGGTCCATTTCAATAACAGATGGGGACAAAATGAATCCCAGAAATGAGATCTTCTGTACGCCAAAAAGACACTTTGATCCCTTCACATACAGAGCATTCTCTCTCAAAATCTGGAATACAGTTCGAACATGTTTCACATGAGAGTCCCAGTCATTAGAAAAAATCAAGATATCATCCAAATAAACAATCAGAAACTTGTCCACAAAATCCCTGAAAATGTCATTCATGAAGGACTGGAAGACGGAAGGAGCATTAGTGAGCCCAAAGGGCATCACAAGGTACTCAAAATGCCCTTCAGGGGTGTTAAATGCCGTCTTCCATTCATCCCCGTGCTTAATGCGAATAAGGTTATACGCCCCCCTGAGGTCAAGCTTGGTAAACCAAGTAGCGTTTTTCACCCTGGAAAACAGGTCAGAAATCAAGGGTAACGGGTATTGATATTTCACAGTAATATTGTTCAAGAGACGATAATCAATACACGGCCTTAATGAACCATCTTTTTTGGCCACAAAGAAAAAACCGGCACCTAAGGGTGAAGAGGATGGTCTGATATGACCCTTCTCCAATGATTCCTTGATATAAGACCGCATAGCGTCATGTTCAGGTACAGACAAGTTAAAAAGGCGACCCTTAGGGAATTTACTACCTGGCACTAATTCAATAGCGCAGTCATAGCTCCTATGGGGAGGTAAGGATGCAGATTTACTTTCGCTAAACACATCAGAAAAATCAAACAAAAAGTCAGGAACATCCTCAGCCTGGGGGGAGGCAGAAAAAACAGGAGTGTTGGTATTAACACATTGGCAGCCCCAACTGGTTACAGACACAGATTTCCAATCCAAAACAGGATTATGAGACTGTAACCAAGGGAAACCCAGCACGATAATGTCATGCAGATTATATAGAACCAAAAATTTGCAGCACTCCTGGTGATCAGGTTCAACCCTCATTATCACCTGAGTAGAAAACTGGGGTTTATTCTCAGCCAAAGGGGTAGAATCGATCCCCAGTAGGGGAATAGACTTCTGTAGGGGTATCAAGGGAAATCCACAACGTTTAGCAAAATCATAATCCATCAGGTTAATAGCTGCTCCAGAATCAACGAAAGCCTGAGCAGAAAATGAGGACAGAGAGCATATCAGAGTGACAGTTAATAAAAACTTAGTCTGAACACTACCCAAGACAACTGAGCGTGCAAAACGTCTTCCCCGCTTAGGGCAGACTGAAATAGCATGAGAGGCATCACCACAGTAGAAACATAACCCATTGCGCTTTCGAAACTCATGACGCTGTGCCCCAGACACCACTCCATCACACTGCATGGGCTCAGCAGCTGGCTCACAAGGCAACACCACCCCACGCATACTTCTCCGCTCACGCAAACGTCTGTCAATTTGAATCGCTAATGACATAGAATCATTGAGACCAGAGGGGACAGGGAATCCCACCATAACATCCTTTACATTATCCGACAGACCCTTCCGGAAAACGGCCGCCAAAGCGTCGTCATTCCATTTGGTCAGGACTGCCCACCTACGGAATCTCTGACAGTATAACTCAGCGTCATCAAGCCCCTGATTTAATGCCAACAAGGCTTTTTCAGCTTGATCAGTGACATTAGGCTCATCGTACAATAACCCCAAAGCCTGAAAAAATGCATCAACATCACTCAAAACAGGATCCCCAGGTGTGAGGGAAAAAGCCCAATCCTGAGGATCGCCGCGCAGGAGAGAGATGATAATTTGAACCTGCTGCGCTGCGTTTCCTGAGGACTTAGATTTTAAGGCAAGAAACAATTTACAATTATTTTTGAAATTCTGAAACTTAGCTCGATCCCCTGAAAACAAATCTGGCATGGGGATCCTAGGTTCCACAACAGGCAACCTAGCAAGATATGCAGCAATACTCCGAACCTCAGTGGCAAGCTGATCCACACGGCCAGACAACTGTGCAAACTCCATTGGGAGAAAAGATCCTCCCCAGCACCCAGAGATACAGAGGGAAAAAAAAAAAAATGCAACAAACAGAAAAATATCTCTGACAACTTTTCTTCCTTCAAAATATTTTTTCCCTTCTGTGAGTACCATACAATTTTATGGTCGGTGATACTGTTATGTTACGGTAGCTGAGGAGTGCAGGTAAAAAAGGAAATACACCAGAGAAGTTGGAATCTATGAGATTGCAGTACCCTGACTAACCACCACAACTAGAGGCAGCCGTGGAGCGTTCCTACGATGGTCCTAGACGCCTCGTCACAGCCTGAGAAACTAACTACACCTAAAGATAGAAATAGGAAAGCTATCTGCCCCGGAGCAGAACCCCAAAGATAATAGAAAGCCCCAAACATGTAATGGCGGTTAGACAAGAGGAAATACTGACACAGAAAGAAAATAGTATGACCCAGAAGGCCCCCACAGAAGTGCAGGACAAAATGCAAAAATATAGCAAAAACACAAAATAAGAAATTGTCTTATCTGATAGCAGGAGATGCAGACACGACACAGCAGGCTACAAGGGAAACTGGAAAGAAGGATTCAGACCAGAACAATTGATCACCGGCAACCCTGATGGGAAAATGACTCCCTTATATAAGACCAATCAGTAACACCTGATTCCCAGTCCTCACAATCCTCACTAGTACCGCTTGTAACCACCAGAGGGAGCCTCTGCTCAGAACTCATCTCAATCCCATTCACAACAGTACCCCCCCCTTGAGGAGGGGTCACCGAACCCTCATTTGAGCAACCAGGTCGGTCAGGATGAGTTCTATGATACGCACGGATAAGTCTCCTAGCATGGATGTCCGAAGCAAACACCCAAGAATTATCTTCCTGACCATAACCTCTCCATTTAACCAAATACTGGAGTCTTCGTCTAGAAAAACGAGAATCCAATATTTTCTCAACCACATACTCCAGATTGCCCTCAACCAAAACAGGGTCAGGAGGCACAGCAGCAGGAACCACTGGCTCAACAAACCTCTTCAACAAGGACTTGTGGAACACGTTATGGATCTTAAATGTCCCTGGAAGAAGCAAACGAAAAGAAACAGGATTAATAATCTCCATGATCTTATAAGGTCCAATGAACCTAGGCTTAAATTTAGGAGATGCTACTCTCATAGGAATATTCTTTGAGGACAACCAGACCAAGTCCCCCACTTTAAACCGAGGACCATCAGTCCTATGCCGGTTAGCAAACCGCTGGGCCTTCTCCTGAGAGAGGGACAACCTCTCCACTACCGGGTCCCAAATCTGCTGCATACGCTCAACAACAGAGTCAACACCTGGACAGACAGAAGCCTCCGTCTGTCCTGAAGAAAATCGAGGGTGAAACCCAGAATTACAGAAAAACGGAGACATCAAAGTGGCAGAGCTAGCCCTATTATTAAGAGCAAACTCAGCCAAAGGCAAAAAAGAGACCCAGTCATCCTGATCAGCAGACACAAAGCATCTTAGATAAGTCTCCAATGTCTGGTTTGTTCTCTCAGTTTGACCATTGGTCTGAGGATGAAATGCCGAGGAGAAAGACAATTGAACACCCAGTTTAGAACAAAAAGTCCTCCAAAATCTGGAAACAAACTGGACTCCTCTGTCAGACACAATGTTCTCAGGAATGCCGTGTAAACGAACCACGTGCTGAAGGAACAACGGCACCAATTCAGAGGAGGAAGGCAACTTAGGTAATGGCACAAGATGTATCATTTTGGAAAACCTATCACAAATTACCCAGATGGTGGTCATTCTCTGAGAAACAGGAAGATCGGAAATGAAATCCATAGAGATATGGGTCCATGGTCTCTTGGGCACAGGCAATGGCATCAACAAACCACTAGAGCGAGAGCAAGGCTTGGAGCGAGAGCAAGTCCCGCAGGACTGCACAAATTCCCTGACATCGCGAGACAAGGTAGGCCACCAAAAGGACCGACTAACCAAGTCTCTGGTACCAAAAATTCCGGGATGCCCAGCCAATGCGGAACAATGAATCTCAGACATCACACTCTTTTTCCATTGGTCCGGGACAAACAATTTTCCAACAGGGCAGCGCTCGGGCCTATCCTCCTGACACCCCTCCAGAGCAAGTCTCAAATTAGGCGAGATGGCGGAAAGAACTACACCCTCCTTCAAAATAACAGAGGGATCAGATAGCTCAGGAGAGTCCGCAAGGAAACTCCTCGAGAGGGCATCCGCCTTAACATTCTTAGTGCCAGGAAGAAAGGAAACCACAAAATTAAAACGTGTGAAAAACAAGGCCCACCTGGCCTGTCTAGGATTGAGTCGCTTGGCAGATTCCAGATAGACCAGATTCTTATGGTCCGTAAGGACCACCACCTGATGTTTGGCTCCCTCCAGCCAATGTCTCCACTCTTCAAAAGCCCACTTCATGGCCAATAACTCCCGATTACCCACGTCATAATTACGTTCAGTAGGAGAAAATTTTCGAGAGAAAAAGGCACAAGGGTTACTTTTAGAGGTCTCTGGATCTTTTTGGGACAAAACGGCACCTGCCCCAATTTCAGAGGCATCAACCTCCACCTGAAATGGCAGAGAAACATCAGGCTGCCGTAGAACAGGAGCAGAAGTGAATCTCTGCTTAAGTTCCTGAAACGCAGAGACTGCCTCAGGAGGCCAATTCACCACATCAGAACCCTTTCTGGTCAAATCAGTTAATGGTTTAACAATAACAGAGAAATTACCAATAAATTTACGATAAAAATTGGCAAAACCCAAAAATCTCTGAAGAGCCTTTAATGAAGTAGGTTGGACCCAATCACAGATGGCCTGAACCTTGACCGGGTCCATTTCAATAACAGATGGGGACAAAATGAATCCCAGAAATGAGATCTTCTGTACGCCAAAAAGACACTTTGATCCCTTCACATACAGAGCATTCTCTCTCAAAATCTGGAATACAGTTCGAACATGTTTCACATGAGAGTCCCAGTCATTAGAAAAAATCAAGATATCATCCAAATAAACAATCAGAAACTTGTCCACAAAATCCCTGAAAATGTCATTCATGAAGGACTGGAAGACGGAAGGAGCATTAGTGAGCCCAAAGGGCATCACAAGGTACTCAAAATGCCCTTCAGGGGTGTTAAATGCCGTCTTCCATTCATCCCCGTGCTTAATGCGAATAAGGTTATACGCCCCCCTGAGGTCAAGCTTGGTAAACCAAGTAGCGTTTTTCACCCTGGAAAACAGGTCAGAAATCAAGGGTAACGGGTATTGATATTTCACAGTAATATTGTTCAAGAGACGATAATCAATACACGGCCTTAATGAACCATCTTTTTTGGCCACAAAGAAAAAACCGGCACCTAAGGGTGAAGAGGATGGTCTGATATGACCCTTCTCCAATGATTCCTTGATATAAGACCGCATAGCGTCATGTTCAGGTACAGACAAGTTAAAAAGGCGACCCTTAGGGAATTTACTACCTGGCACTAATTCAATAGCGCAGTCATAGCTCCTATGGGGAGGTAAGGATGCAGATTTACTTTCGCTAAACACATCAGAAAAATCAAACAAAAAGTCAGGAACATCCTGAGCCTGGGGGAGGCAGAAAAAACAGGAGTGTTGGTATTAACACATTGGCAGCCCCAACTGGTTACAGACACAGATTTCCAATCCAAAACAGGATTATGAGACTGTAACCAAGGGAAACCCAGCACGATAATGTCATGCAGATTATATAGAACCAAAAATTTGCAGCACTCCTGGTGATCAGGTTCAACCCTCATTATCACCTGAGTAGAAAACTGGGTTTATTCTCAGCCAAAGGGGTAGAATCGATCCCCAGTAGGGGAATAGACTTCTGTAGGGGTATCAAGGGAAATCCACAACGTTTAGCAAAATCATAATCCATCAGGTTAATAGCTGCTCCAGAATCAACGAAAGCCTGAGCAGAAAATGAGGACAGAGAGCATATCAGAGTGACAGTTAATAAAAACTTAGTCTGAACACTACCCAAGACAACTGAGCGTGCAAAACGTCTTCCCCGCTTAGGGCAGACTGAAATAGCATGAGAGGCATCACCACAGTAGAAACATAACCCATTGCGCTTTCGAAACTCATGACGCTGTGCCCCAGACACCACTCCATCACACTGCATGGGCTCAGCAGCTGGCTCACAAGGCAACACCACTCCACGCATACTTCTCCGCTCACGCAAACGTCTGTCAATTTGAATCGCTAATGACATAGAATCATTGAGACCAGAGGGGACAGGGAATCCCACCATAACATCCTTTACATTATCCGACAGACCCTTCCGGAAAAGGGCCGCCAAAGCGTCGTCATTCCATTTGGTCAGGACTGCCCACCTACGGAATCTCTGACAGTATAACTCAGCGTCATCAAGCCCCTGATTTAATGCCAACAAGGCTTTTTCAGCTTGATCAGTGACATTAGGCTCATCGTACAATAACCCCAAAGCCTGAAAAAATGCATCAACATCACTCAAAACAGGATCCCCAGGTGTGAGGGAAAAAGCCCAATCCTGAGGATCGCCGCGCAGGAGAGAGATGATAATTTGAACCTGCTGCGCTGCGTTTCCTGAGGACTTAGATTTTAAGGCAAGAAACAATTTACAATTATTTTTGAAATTCTGAAACTTAGCTCGATCCCCTGAAAACAAATCTGGCATGGGGATCCTAGGTTCCACAACAGGCAACCTAGCAAGATATGCAGCAATACTCCGAACCTCAGTGGCAAGCTGATCCACACGGCCAGACAACTGTGCAAACTCCATTGGGAGAAAAGATCCTCCCCAGCACCCAGAGATACAGAGGGAAAAAAAAAAAAATGCAACAAACAGAAAAATATCTCTGACAACTTTTCTTCCTTCAAAATATTTTTTCCCTTCTGTGAGTACCATACAATTTTTATGGTCGGTGATACTGTTATGTTACGGTAGCTGAGGAGTGCAGGTAAAAAAGGAAATACACCAGAGAAGTTGGAATCTATGAGATTGCAGTACCCTGACTAACCACCACAACTAGAGGCAGCCGTGGAGCGTTCCTACGATGGTCCTAGACGCCTCGTCACAGCCTGAGAAACTAACTACACCTAAAGATAGAAATAGGAAAGCTATCTGCCCCGGAGCAGAACCCCAAAGATAATAGAAAGCCCCCAAACATGTAATGGCGGTTAGACAAGAGGAAATACTGACACAGAAAGAAAATAGTATGAGCAAACGCTGGGGCCCAAACTATCTAAATAGAAAAGGACAGGAAGGGTACTTACTGCAATCCCAGAAAACCCTGAAAAACACCAACTCTACTAATTTCAAAATCACCTGAGATCACAGACCTCTACCACCTAAATTAGTTCTCTGGTGTAACAAAAACAGCAGCCACTGAAAAAACTGCAAAAAGCAAAAGTACAAAACACAGTGGCTGGACTAAACTGAGAGGGCAAAAGCCCCCGGAGGGGACCCAGAAGGCCCCCACAGAAGTGCAGGACAAAATGCAAAAATATAGCAAAAACACAAAATAAGAAATTGTCTTATCTGATAGCAGGAGATGCAGACACGACACAGCAGGCTACAAGGGAAACTGGAAAGAAGGATTCAGACCAGAACAATTGATCACCGGCAACCCTGATGGGAAAATGACTCCCTTATATAAGACCAATCAGTAACACCTGATTCCCAGTCCTCACAATCTTCACTGGACAGACCAGCACCGCTTGTAACCACCAGAGGAAGACTCTGCTCAAACTCATCTCAAACCCATTCACAACAGTATCCCCCCTTGAGGAGGGGTCACCGAACCCTCACCTGAGCAACCAGGCCGGTCAGGATGAGTTCTATGATACGCACGGATAAGTCTCCTAGCATGGATGTCCGAAGCAAACACCCAAGAATTGTCTTCCTGACCATAACCTCTCCATTTAACCAAATACTGGAGTTTCCGTCTAGAAAAACGAGAATCTAATATTTTCTCAACCACATACTCCAGATTGCCCTCAACCAAAACAGGGTCAGGAGGCACAGCAGCAGGAACCACTGGCTCAACAAACCTCTTCAACAAGGACTTGTGGAACACGTTATGGATCTTAAATGTCCCTGGAAGAAGCAAACGAAAAGAAACAGGATTAATAATCTCCATGATCTTATAAGGTCCAATGAACCTAGGCTTAAATTTAGGAGATGCCACTCTCATAGGAATATTCTTTGAGGACAACCAGACCAAGTCCCCCACTTTTAACCGAGGACCATCAGTCCTATGCCGGTTAGCAAACCGCTGGGCCTTCTCCTGAGAGAGGGACAACCTCTCCACTACCTGGTCCCAAATCTGTTGCATACGCTCCACAACAGAGTCAACACCTGGACAGACAGAAGCCTCCGTCTGTCCTGAAGAAAATCGAGGGTGAAACCCAGAATTACAGAAAAACGGAGACATCAAAGTGGCAGAGCTAGCCCTATTATTAAGAGCAAACTCAGCCAAAGGTAAAAAAGAGACCCAGTCATCCTGATCAGCAGACACAAAGCATCTAAGATAAGTCTCCAATGTCTGGTTTGTTCTCTCAGTTTGACCATTGGTCTGAGGATGAAATGCCGAGGAGAAAGACAATTGAACACCCAGTTTAGAACAAAAAGTCCTCCAAAATCTGGAAACAAACTGGACTCCTCTGTCAGACACAATGTTCTCAGGAATGCCGTGTAAACGAACCACGTGCTGAAGGAACAACGGCACCAATTCAGAGGAGGAAGGCAACTTAGGTAATGGCACAAGATGTATCATTTTGGAAAACCTATCACAAATTACCCAGATGGTGGTCATTCTCTGAGAAACAGGAAGGTCGGAAATGAAATCCATAGAGATATGGGTCCATGGTCTCTTGGGCACAGGCAATGGCATCAACAAACCACTAGAGCGAGAGCAAGGCTTGGAGCGAGAGCAAGTCCCGCAGGACTGCACAAATTCCCTGACATCACGAGACAAGGTAGGCCACCAAAAGGACCGACTAACCAAGTCTCTGGTACCAAAAATTCCGGATGCCCAGCCAATGCGGAACAATGAATCTCAGACATCACACTCTTTTTCCACTGATCCGGGACAAACAATTTTCCAACCGGGCAGCGCTCGGGCCTATCCTCCTGACACCCCTCCAGAGCAAGTCTCAAATTGGGCGAGATGGCGGAAAGAACTACACCCTCTTTCAAAATAACAGAAGGATCAGATAACTCAGGAGAGTCCACAAGGAAGCTCCTCGAGAGGGCATCCGCCTTAACATTCTTAGTGCCAGGAAGAAAGGAAACCACAAAATTAAAACGTGTGAAAAACAAGGCCCACCTGGCCTGTCTAGGATTGAGTCGCTTGGCAGATTCCAGATAGACCAGATTCTTATGGTCCGTAAGGACCACCACCTGATGTTTGGCTCCCTCCAGCCAATGTCTCCACTCTTCAAAAGCCCACTTCATGGCCAATAACTCCCGATTACCCACGTCATAATTACGTTCAGTAGAGAAAAATTTTCGAGAGAAAAAGGCACAAGGGTTACTTTTAGAGGTCTCTGGATCTTTTTGGGACAAAACGGCACCTGCCCCAATTTCAGAGGCATCAACCTCCACCTGAAATGGCAGAGAAACATCAGGCTGCCGTAGAACAGGAGCAGAAGTGAATCTCTGCTTAAGTTCCTGAAATGCAGAGACTGCCTCAGGAGGCCAATTCACCACATCAGAACCCTTTCTGGTCAAATCAGTTAATGGTTTAACAATAACCGAGAAATTACCAATAAATTTACGATAAAAATTGGCAAAACCCAAAAATCTCTGAAGAGCCTTTAATGAAGTAGGTTGGACCCAATCACAGATGGCCTGAACCTTGACCGGGTCCATTTCAATAACAGATGGGGACAAAATGAATCCCAGAAATGAGATCCTCTGTACGCCAAAAAGACACTTTGATCCCTTCACATACAGAGCATTCTCTCTCAAAATCTGGAATACAGTTCGAACATGTTTCACATGAGAGTCCCAGTCATTAGAAAAAATCAAGATATCATCCAAATAAACAATCAGAAATTTATCCACAAAATCCCTGAAAATGTCATTCATGAAGGACTGGAAGACGGAAGGAGCATTAGTGAGCCCAAAGGGCATCACCAGGTACTCAAAATGCCCTTCAGGGTATTGAATGCCGTCTTCCATTCATCCCCGTGCTTAATGCGAATAAGGTTATACGCCCCCCTGAGGTCAAGCTTGGTAAACCAAGTAGTGTTTTTCACCCTGGAAAACAGGTCAGAAATCAAGGGTAACGGGTATTGATATTTCACAGTAATATTGTTCAAGAGACGATAATCAATACACGGCCTCAATGAACCATCCTTTTTGGCCACAAAGAAAAAACCGGCACCTAAGGGTGAAGAGGATGGTCTGATATGACCCTTCTCCAATGATTCCTTGATATAAGACCGCATAGCGTCATGTTCAGGTACAGACAATTTAAAAAGGCGACCCTTAGGGAATTTACTACCCGCACTAATTCAATAGCGCAGTCATAACTCCTATGGGGAGGCAAGGATGCAGATTTACTTTCGCTAAACACATCAGAAAAATCAATCAAAAAGTCAGGAACATCCTGAGCCTGGGGGAGGCAGAAAAAACAGGAGTGTTGGTATTAACACATTGGCAGCCCCAACTGGTTACAGACACAGATTTCCAATCCAAAACAGGATTATGAGACTGTAACCAAGGGAAACCCAGCACGATAATGTCATGCAGATTATACAGAACCAAAAATTTGCAGCACTCCTGGTGATCAGGTTCAACCCTCATTATCACCTGAGTAGAAAACTGATGTTTATTCTCAGCCAAAGGGGTAGAATCGATCCCCAGTAGGGGAATAGACTTCTGTAGGGGTATCAAGGGAAACCCACAACGTCTAGCAAAATCTTAATCCATCAGGTTAATAGCTGCTCCAGAATCAACGAAAGCCTGAGCAGAAAATGAGGACAGAGAGCATATTAGAGTGACAGTGTCACGCTGTCTAATGATATGTATACAATGTCAGTAAACTATTAATACAGGAACAACACTCTATACAACAACTAGTATAGTAACATCAGCATGTAAGTATAGAATAGATTTACCTGACACGATATCTGCTGAACCCAGGGTTAATCTTGAGGACTTGATGAGCTGAAACAGGAAAGAGGTGGACCGGGATCTAACCTGACCCTAAACTGGGGTCCTAACTAATCCCTCACCTTGGAGGTACTGATAATGGTTCAGAGGTCCAAGTCACCAACCTAACCCTGTCTCCTATCAGACCCTGAACCCTGTAATCAGTCCTAAGAAGGATTCTGACTACCACCAAAGGGATATGGGCTGATCTTAGCTAAATACACAGAACTAAACAACACAACTAAAGTCTATACAAATTCATTCCTATCTGTGGTCTGCATGAAGGTTTCACTGGCAACTCCCCAAGCAGACAACCAGGAATTTAAAGGAAACCAATCAACAAATAATCAATTGCAGCCGGGAGAAACTGCACCCAGTCCCAGCACCGAGCACAGACAGAATTAGCTCCCTAGCTGCCAAACACAAAGAAACAGCAGCTCAGCTGTGAGAAGTCAAAATGTGCAACCGCGACGATCTTCGTGGCAATGCACACATGACAGGCAGTTAATAAAAACTTAGTCTGAACACTACCCAAGACAACTGAGCATGCAAAACGTCTTCCCCGCTTAGGGCAGACTGAAATAGCATGAGAGGCATCACCACAGTAGAAACATAACCCATTGCGCTTTCGAAACTCATGACGCTGTGCCCCAGACACCACTCTATCACACTGCATGAGTTCAGAAGCTGGTTCACAAGGCAACACCATTCCACGCATACTTCTCCGCTCACGCAAACGTCTGTCAATTTGAATCGCTAATGACATAGAATCATTGAGACCAGAGGGGACAGGGAATCCCACCATAACATCCTTTACATTATCTGACAGACCCTTCCGGAAAAGGGCTGCCAAAGCGTCGTCATTCCATTTGGTCAGGACTGCCCACCTACGGAATCTCTGACAGTATAACTCAGCGTCATCAAGCCCCTGATTTAATGCTAACAAGGCTTTTTCAGCTTGATCAGTGACATTAGGCTCATCGTACAATAACCCCAAAGCCTGAAAAAATGCATCAACATCACTCAAAACAGGATCCCCAGGTGTCAGGGAAAAAGCCCAATCCTGAGGATCGCCGCGCAGGAGAGAGATGATAATTTGAACCTGCTGCGCTGCGTTCCCTGAGGACTTAGATTTTAAGGCAAAAAACAATTTACAATTATTTTTGAAATTCTGAAACTTAGCTCGATCCCCTAAAAAGAAATCTGGCATGGGAATCCTAGGTTCCACAACAGGCAACCTAGCAAGATAGGTAGCAATACTCTGAACCTCAGTGGCAAGCTGATCCACACGGCCAGACAACTGTGCAAACTCCATTGAGAGAAAAGATCTTCCCCAGCACCCAGAGATACAGAGGGAAAAAAAAAAAAAAATGCAACAAACAGAAAAATATCTCTGACAACTCTGACAACCTTTTTTTTTTTTTTTTTTTTCTTTCACAATATTTTTCCCTTCTGTGAGTACCACACAATTTTCAGTTATGGCCGGTGATACTGTTATGATTTGGTAGCTGAGGAGTGCAGGTAAAAAAAGGCAATACACCAGAGCAGTTGGAAACTATGAGATTGCAGTACCCTGACTAACCACCACAACTAGAGGCAGCCGTGGAGCGTTCCTACGTTGGTCCTAGACGCCTCGTCACAGCCTGAGAAACTAACTACACCTAAAGATAGATATAGGAAAGCTATCTGCCCCGGAGCAGAACCCCAAAGACAATAGAAAGCCCCCAAACATGTAATGGCGGTTAGACAAGATGAAATACTGACACAGAAAGAAAATAGTATGAGCAAACGCTGGGCCCAAACTAACTAAATAGAAAAGGACAGGAAGGGTACTTACTGCAATCCCAGAAAAACCTGAAAAGCACCAACACCACTAATTTCAAAAACACCTGAGATCACACGACCTCTACCACCTAAATTAGTTCTCTGGTGTAACAAAATCAAAACAGCAGCCACTGAAAAAACTGGAAAAAGCAAAAGTACATACATAAGTGGCTGAACTAAACTGAGAGGGCAAAAGCCCCCGGAGGGGACCCAGAAGGCCCCCACAGAAGTGCAGGACAAAAATGCAAAAATATAGCACAAAAACAAAAAGAAGAAAATGTCTTATCTGTTAGCAGGAGATGCAGACACGACACAGCAGGCTACAAGGGAAACAGGAATGAAGGATTCAGACCAGAACAATTGATCACCGGCAACCCTGATGGGAAGGTGACTCCCTTATATAAGACCAGTCAGTAACACCTGATTTCCAGTCCTCACAATCTTCACTGGACAGACCAGCACCGCTTGTAACCACCAGAGGAAGCCTCTGCTCAGAACTCATCTCAAACCCATTCACAACAGATCAGTCTACTAATAATGGAGCATCCATATCCCAACCACAGGGTGATGTCTGCTAATAATGGAGCATCCATATCCCAACCAGAGGGTGATGTCTGCTAATAATGGAGCATCCATATCCCAACCAGAGGGTGATGTCTGCTAATAATGGAGCATCCATATCCCAAACATAGGTTGATGTCTGCTAATAATGGAGCATCCATATCCCAACCACAGGGTGATGTCTATTAATAATGGAGCATTCATATCGCAACCATAGGGTGATCAGTCTACTAATAATGGAGCATCCATATCCCAACCACAGGGTGATGTCTGCTAATAATGAAGCATCCATATCCCAACCACAGGGTGATGTCTGCTAATAATGGAGCATCCATATCCCAAACACAGGGTGATGTCTGCTGATAATGGAGCATACATATCCCAACCACAGGGTGATGTCTGCTAATAATGGAGCATCCATATCCCAACCACAGGGTGATCAGTCTACTAATAATGGAGCATCCATATCCCAACCACAGAGTGATGTCTGCTAATAATGGAGCATTCATATCCCAACCACAGGGTGATCAGTCTACTAATAATGGAGCATCCATATCCCAACCACAGGGTGATGTCTGCTAATAATGGAGCATCCATATCCCAACCACAGGGTGATCAGTCTACTAATAATGGAGCATCCATATCCCAACCACAGGGTGATGTCTGCTAATAATGGAGCATCCATATCCCAACCACAGGGTGATCAGTCTACTAATAATGGAGCATCCATATCCCAACCACAGAGTGATGTCTGCTAATAATGGAGCATTCATATCCCAACCACAGGGTGATCAGTCTACTAATAATGGAGCATCCATATCCCAACCACAGGGTGATGTCTGCTAATAATGGAGCATCCATATCCCAACCACAGGGTGATCAGTCTACTAATAATGGAGCATCCATATCCCAACCACAGGGTGATGTCTGCTAATAATGGAGCATCCATATCCCAACCACAGGGTGATCAGTCTACTAATAATGGAGCATCCATATCCCAACCACAGAGTGATGTCTGCTAATAATGGAGCATTCATATCCCAACCACAGGGTGATCAGTCTACTAATAATGGAGCATCCATATCCCAACCACAGGGTGATGTCTGCTAATAATGGAGCATCCATATCCCAACCATAGGTTGATGTCTGCTAATAATGGAGCATCGATATCTCAACCACAGGGTGATGTCTGCTAATAATGAAGCATCCATATCCCAACCACAGGGTGATGTCTGCTAATAATGGAGCATCCATATCCCAACCACAGAGTGATGTCTGCTAATAATGGAGCATCCATATCCCAACCACAGGGTGATGTCTGCTAATAATGGAGCATCCATGTAGCGCCCGCGTCCCTGCCTGCTGCCAGACAGGGACGTCGCTCTCCTCACCCGCGCTCAGCGTCCTCAGTGCTCCCAGCCTCCTCTGCGCCTCTGGCATCATCGGCGTCCTCCTTCCGCCCTGCTGGTCCCGCGCGCTCCTTCCCTGCTGCTGGCCTTAGGGCGCGCGCCCGCACCCTCCCCCGCTCTTAAAGGAGCCGCGCGCATTTTCCAAATCAGTCTCCAGCCAATGCTGGTGGACTCCACCCTATATTAAGGGCTTCCTTCTTAATGGAGGCGCCCGAGCAATGTTGTTGTTTCTGTGCAGTCTAACTCTGCTTCAGCCATCAGCTCCTGTTTCCAGTTGCCTGCCTGTTACCTGTCTGTTTGCCTGTCGGCCATCTGACTGCAGCTCTATCCAGAGGTTCGGACATCTTCAGCAGAGATCCCCGGCTGTTGCCTGCTCACCTGGGAGCGATCATCTGCCATCCGACTGCAGCTCTATCCAGAGGTTCGGACATCATCTGCGGAGATCCCCGGCTATTGCAGAGACTCTTGCCTGCTCACCTGGGAGCGATCATCTGCCATCCGACTGCAGCTCTATCTAGAGGTTCGGACATCATCAGCAGAGATCCCCGGCTATTCCAGAGACTCTTGCCTGCTCACCTGGGAGCGATCATCTGCCATCCGACTGCAGCCTACCAGGAGGCTCCACCAGCTCAGGTCGTATATGCCTGTTTGTCTAGAGACTGCCTTGGTCACTTACCGTGACAAATCTGCCTGTCCAGAGACTGCCCTGGTCACTTGCCGTGACAACCTGCCTGCCCAGAGACTACCCTGGTCACTTGCCGTGACAAACCTGCCTGCCCAGAGACTGCCCTGGTCACTTGCCGTGACAACCTGCCTGTCCAGAGACTGCCCTGGTCACTTGCCGTGACAACCTGCCTGTCCAGAGACTGTCCTGGTCACTTGCCGTGACAACCTGCCTGTCCAGAGACTGCCCAGGTCACTTGCCGTGACAACCTGCCTGTCCAGAGACTGCCCTGGTCACTTGCCGTGACAACCTGCCTGTCCAGAGACTACCCTGGTCACTTGCCGTGACAAACCTGCCTGTCCAGAGACTGCCCAGGTCACTTGCCGTGACAACCTGCCTGTCCAGAGACTGCCCAGGTCACTTGCCGTGACAACCTGCCTGTCCAGAGACTTCCTTGGTCACTTGCTGTGACAACCTGCCTGTCCAGAGGCTGCCTGGCTAATTGCCGTGATTCCCTGTCCTATTCCCGGATGCCACCCGCTCTCTTGCAAGTAAATTGTCTTGTATAATAAAGCTTAGTGGTTCCACCAACCAGACCCGTTTCCGTCAGTGGTTCCACCTACCAGACCCGTTACAGTTTGCTCGGGCCATGGAACCCGGTGGCACCCAAACCCCTTCACTTCCGGAACTGTGTCATGAGCTGTCTCGCCAGAGGTCTCAACAGGAGGCTATCCTGGGTTACCTGCGGAACGTCAATTCCCGCTTGGACACTCTGAATCCATCACCAGCAACCACCGCTGGAGCCATGACTCATAATCCGGCAGTCCCGCTGACTCCCAATTCCGTGGTTTCCATTCCCGGTCCCCGACTTTCAGCTCCTCCTAGGTATGGAGGCGACCCTGTTATGGCTCGGGGTTTCATTAACCAGTGCACCCTGCATTTCGAACTCCTGGCACACCAGTTTAATTCTGACCGGGCCAAAATTGCCTTCATCATGTCCCATCTCACCGGAGAGGCTCTGGCCTGGCTTAATCCTCTCTGGGAGAGAGAAGATCCTCTGGTGTCAGACCTGCCTGCTTTTCTCTCGGCCTTCCGGAGGGTATTCGACGAACCTGGACGGAAGACCTCCTCTGCATCATCTCTGTTGCGTCTCCGTCAGGGAAGTCTCACCGTTGGTCAATATGCCATACGGTTCCGTACTCTAGCCTCAGAACTGGCTTGGGACAATGAGGCTCTAATTTCGGTCTTCTGGGAGGGTCTGTCCTGCCGTATTAAAGACAAACTTGCCGGTCGGGACATTCCAACCTCGCTTGATGATTTAATAAATCTTGCCAATCAAATTGATCTACGGTTCCAGGAATGAGCCAAAGAGGTCACCCGTGAAAAAAAGTTTCCTTATTTAACCCCTTCCGTTTCTCCCCAGGTGCACACTGCTGAGCCTATGCAGGTCGACCAGACCAAGATGGTCAAAGCCCGTCAGGACTCACGCCGTGCCGAGAAAAGTTGCTTCTACTGCGGCAGTAAGGAGCACTGGATCCGAACCTGTCCGGAGAAGTCGGGAAACGCCTGTGTCTAGGTTCGCTCGGAGAGGTCAATCTAGACAAAAATAAATCCTCTTCATCTCTGCTGCTCTCGGTCTCAATTCTTCTCGGTAAGAACCGTTACTTCGAGATGGCCCAACTTGATTCTGGAGCAGCTGGGAATCTCGTGTCACAGGCTCTAGTAGAGAAGTATCGCATTCCCACCAAACCTCTTGTTGAACCAGTATCTGTTGCTGCTGTGGATGGGGTCTCCTACCTCGTCCCATCCGACTTATCACCGAAGCCATAACCCTGCAGGTGGGAATGTTGCATTCTGAGAGCATCTCATTTCATGTTTTACCTGGACTCTCTCATGCTTTCTTACTAGGTCTGCCTTGGCTCCAAAAGCATGCACCTGTGCTTGACTGGCAGAATGGAGAGATTCTTCGCTGGGGACAGGACTGTCATAAAACGTGTCTGGTGCCTGTTCATCCCATCTGTCCTTCTCCTACTCCTGCTAATCTACCAGGACTCCCGATTCCATATTGGTCATTTGCTGATGTCTTCAATAAAAAGGAAGCAGAGACATTACCCCCGCATAGACCATATGATTGCCTGATCGACCTGCTACCCGGTACCACGCCTCCCCGTGGGCGTATTTACCCGTTGTCCGCTGCTGAGACCAGGTCGATGTCCGAATATATCGAGGAGAACTTAGCAAAAGGATTCATCCGGAAATCTACCTCCCCAGCGGGAGCAGGTTTCTTCTTCGTAAAAAAGAAGGACGGATCTCTCCGTCCCTGTATTGACTACAGAGGCCTAAATTTGATCACAGTGAAGAATAAGTACCCTCTTCCGCTCATTCCGGAGTTGTTTGATCGTCTTAGAGGGGCTAGAGTCTTCACCAAACTAGATCTTCGTGGAGCATACAACCTGGTTCGTATCCGTCGAGTAGATGAATGGAAGACGGCATTCAATACCCGGGACGGCCACTACGAGTACTTGGTGATGCCCTTTGGTCTCTGTAATGCTCCAGCAGTCTTTCAGGAGTTGGTCAATGACATCTTCCGGGACCTCCTCTACTCCTGCGTTGTGGTGTACCTTGACGACATCTTGGTCTTCTCTCCGGATCTTCAGTCTCACCGGAGGGATGTTCGTCGGGTTCTGCTCAGGCTCAGGCAGAATCACCTCTTCGCCAAATATGAGAAGTGCCTCTTTGAGCAGACATCGCTTCCGTTTCTGGGCTACATCATTTCTCAGACAGGCCTACGAATGGATCCGGAGAAATTGTCTGCCATCGAGAAGTGGCCCCGACCGGAGGGGTTGAAGGCCATTCAGCGGTTCCTGGGATTTGCCAACTATTACCGTCTCTTCATACCGCACTTCTCTTCCAGGACTGCTCCAATCTCCGCGCTCACCCGCAAGGATGCTAACCCCAAACAGTGGACGCCCGAAGCAGAGGAGGCCTTCCTTTCTCTAAAACAGGCCTTCTCTTCCGCTCCAGTGCTGCATCGCCCGGATGGCAACAAGCAGTTCTTCCTGGAGGTGGACGCTTCCTCTGCTGGAGCCGGAGCGGTACTTACCCAAAAAGCTTCATCTGGGAGGATGGTATCCTGCGGTTTCTTCTCCAAACTCTTCTCCTCCTCTGAGCGCAACTACTCCATAGGAGACCGAGAGTTATTGGCCATCAAGTTGGCATTGGAGGAGTGGCGTTACCTACTCGAGGGGGCTCTTCATCCGGTAATCATTTACACGGACCACAAGAATCTGGCATACCTCCAGCATGCCCAGAGACTTAACCCTCGCCAAGCCCGGTGGTCCTTGTTTTTTGCCCGCTTCGATTTTCTTTTGCATTTTCGCCCAGCTGACAAAAACATCAAGGCGGATGCCTTGTCTCGGTCTTTCCTGGTGTCGGATCTCGAGGAGGAACCTAAGCATATCATCGATCCTGCCAGAGTTATGCAGGTGGCTCCCGTGAGTTTAAATCGTCTCCCTCCTGGTAAGACGTTCGTATCAGAAACTGATCGGAAGAGAATCCTACATTGGGGTCATTCATCTAAACTCGCTGGCCACGCTGGTCAAAAAAAGACCCTCCAACTCATTACCCGGCATTACTGGTGGCCTACCCTGCACAAAGACGTAATAGACTTTGTTTCTGCCTGTGTCTCCTGTGCCCGCAACAAAGTTCCGAGACACCTGCCTGCCGGCCATCTTCTTCCGCTTCCTGTACCCGCTGCCCCCTGGCAACATATAGCCATGGACTTCATTACGGATCTGCCCGTCTCTGCCGGTTGTACGGTCATTTGGGTGGTCGCTGACCGCTTTTCCAAGATGGCTCACTTCATTCCTCTGCCAGGTCTTCCGTCTGCACCCGAGTTGGCTAAAGACTTTATCCGCCACATCTTCCGTCTTCATGGTCTGCCCCGTCACATTGTGTCGGATCGTGGGGTTCAGTTCACCTCACGTTTCTGGAGAGCCACTTGTAAGTTGCTAGACGTCACCCTGGATTTTTCCTCCGCTTACCACCCACAGTCCAATGGACAAGTTGAACGAATAAATCAGAATTTTACCAGTTATCTTCGACACTTCGTTAATGCCCACCATTCTGACTGGGTGGAGCTCCTGCCTTGGGCCGAATTCTCCTACAATAATCATGAGAGCGAATCTTCCACCAAGTCTCCGTTTTTTGTAGTCTTCGGTCAGCACCCTCGGATCCCTGTCCCTGTTTCCATCTCTGTGGACAATCCAGCTGCGGAATCTCTGGTTAGAGAATTCTCCTCCATCTGGGAGAGTACCCGGTCCGCACTCATTCAGTCATCCGAGTGCATGAAAAGACATGCTGACAAAAAACGTCTGGATCCTCCTCAATTCCGTCCTGGGGACAAAGTCTGGCTTTCGTCCAAATATGTTCGACTCAAAATTCCGTCCTACAAGTTAGGTCCTCGGTTCATCGGTCCTTTTGAGATCATCAGTCAGATCAACCCGGTGTCCTATAAATTCAAACTCCCGGCCAATTTGCGAATTCCTAATTCTTTTCATGTATCTCTCCTCAAACCTGTGGTTCTTAACTCTTTTTTTAAGTCTACAGGTACACCTCCTGCTCCAGTGTCTGCTGATGATGAATTTGAGGTAGAGAACATTCTGGCCACAAAAAGGGTAGGAAAAAAGACTTATTTTTTGGTGGATTGGAAGGGGTTTGGTCCTGAGGAGAGAACCTGGGAACCTCGGGAGAACATCCATGCCCCTCTCATCCTAGCTAATTTTTTTTCTGGCCTAAAGAGGGGGGGCCTAGAGGGGGGGGTACTGTAGCGCCCGCGTCCCTGCCTGCTGCCAGACAGGGACGTCGCTCTCCTCACCCGCGCTCAGCGTCCTCAGTGCTCCCAGCCTCCTCTGCGCCTCTGGCATCATCGGCGTCCTCCTTCCGCCCTGCTGGTCCCGCGCGCTCCTTCCCTGCTGCTGGCCTTAGGGCGCGCGCCCGCACCCTCCCCCGCTCTTAAAGGAGCCGCGCGCATTTTCCAAATCAGTCTCCAGCCAATGCTGGTGGACTCCACCCTATATTAAGGGCTTCCTCCTTAATGGAGGCGCCCGAGCAATGTTGTTGTTTCTGTGCAGTCTAACTCTGCTTCAGCCATCAGCTCCTGTTTCCAGTTGCCTGCCTGTTACCTGTCTGTTTGCCTGTCGGCCATCTGACTGCAGCTCTATCCAGAGGTTCGGACATCTTCAGCAGAGATCCCGGCTGTTGCCTGCTCACATGGGAGCGATCATCTGCCATCCGACTGCAGCTCTATCCAGAGGTTCGGACATCATCTGCGGAGATCCCCGGCTATTGCAGAGACTCTTGCCTGCTCACCTGGGAGCGATCATCTGCCATCCGACTGCAGCTCTATCTAGAGGTTCGGACATCATCAGCAGAGATCCCCGGCTATTCCAGAGACTCTTGCCTGCTCACCTGGGAGCGATCATCTGCCATCCGACTGCAGCCTACCAGGAGGCTCCACCAGCTCAGGTCGTATATGCCTGTTTGTCTAGAGACTGCCTTGGTCACTTACCGTGACAAATCTGCCTGTCCAGAGACTGCCCTGGTCACTTGCCGTGACAACCTGCCTGCCCAGAGACTACCCTGGTCACTTGCCGTGACAAACCTGCCTGCCCAGAGACTGCCCTGGTCACTTGCCGTGACAACCTGCCTGTCCAGAGACTGCCCTGGTCACTTGCCGTGACAACCTGCCTGTCCAGAGACTGTCCTGGTCACTTGCCGTGACAACCTGCCTGTCCAGAGACTGCCCAGGTCACTTGCCGTGACAACCTGCCTGTCCAGAGACTTCCCTGGTCACTTGCCGTGACAACCTGCCTGTCCAGAGACTACCCTGGTCACTTGCCGTGACAAACCTGCCTGTCCAGAGACTGCCCAGGTCACTTGCCGTGACAACCTGCCTGTCCAGAGACTGCCCAGGTCACTTGCCGTGACAACCTGCCTGTCCAGAGACTTCCTTGGTCACTTGCTGTGACAACCTGCCTGTCCAGAGGCTGCCTGGCTAATTGCCGTGATTCCCTGTCCTATTCCCGGATGCCACCCGCTCTCTTGCAAGTAAATTGTCTTGTATAATAAAGCTTAGTGGTTCCACCAACCAGACCCGTTTCCGTCAGTGGTTCCACCTACCAGACCCGTTACAATCCATATCCCAACCACAGGGTGATGTCTGCTAATAATGGAGTATCCATATCCCAACCACAGGGTGATGTCTGATAATAATGGAGCATCCATATCCCAACCACAGAGTGATGTCTGCTAATAATGGAGCATCCATATCCCAACCACAGAGTGATGTCTGCTAATAATGGAGCATCCATATCCCAACCACAGGGTGATCAGTCTACTAATAATGGAGCATCCATATCCCAACCACAGGGTGATGTCTGCTAATAATGGAGCATCCATATCCCAACCATAGGTTGATGTCTGCTAATAATGGAGCATCCATATCCCAACCACAGGGTGATGTCTGCTAATAATGAAGCATCCATATCCCAACCACAGGGTGATGTCTGTTAATAATGGAGCATCCATATCCCAACCACAGAGTGATGTCTGCTAATAATGGAGCATCCATATCCCAACCACAGGGTGATGTGTGCTAATAATGGAGCATCCATATCCCAACCACAGGGTGAAGTCTGATAATAATGGAGCATCCATATCCCAACCACAGAGTGATGTCTGCTAATAATGGAGCATCCATATCCCAACCACAGAGTGATGTCTGCTAATAATGGAGCATCCATATCCCAACCACAGGGTCATGTGTGCTAATAATGGAGCATCCATATCCCAACCACAGGGTGAAGTCTGATAATAATGGAGCATCCATATCCCAACCACAGGGTGATGTCTGCTAATAATGGAGCATTCATATCCCAACCACAGGGTGATGTCTGCTAATAATTGAGCATCCATATCCCAACCACAGGGTGATGTCTGCTAATAATGGAGCATTCATATCCCAACCACAGGGTGATGTCTGCTAATAATGGTGCATCCATATCCCAGCCACAGTGTGATATATGCTAATAATGGAGCATCCATATCCCAACCACAGGGTGATGTCTGCTAATAATGAAGCATCCATATCCCAATCACAGGGTGATGTCTGCTAATAAAGGAGCATCCAAAACCCAACCACAGGGTGATGTCTGCTAATAATGGAGCATACATATCCCTGCCAGGGTGATGTCTGCTAATAATTGAGCATCCATATTCCAACCACAGGGTGATGTCTGCTAATAAAGGAGCATCTATATCCCAACCACAGGATGATGTCTGCTAATAATGAAGCATCCATATCCCAACCACAGGATGATGTCTGCTACTAATGGAGCATTCATATCTCAACCACAGGGTGATGTCTGCTAATGATGGAGCATCCATATCCCAACCACAGAGTGATGTCTGCTAATAATGGAGCATCCATATCCCAACCACAGAGTGATGTCTGCTAATAATGGAGCATCCATATCCCAACCACAGGGTGATGTCTGCTAATAATGGAGCATCCATATCCCAACCACAGGGTGATGTCTGCTAATAATGAAGCATCCATATCCCAATCACAGGGTGATGTCTGCTAATAATGAAGCATCCATATCCCAATCACAGGGTGATGTCTGCTAATAATGGAGCATCCATATCCCAACCACAGGGTGATGTCTGCTAATAATGGAGCATTCATATCCCAACCACAGGGTGATGTCTGCTAATAATTGAGCATCCATATTCCAACCACAGGGTGATGTCTGCTAATAAAGGAGCATCTATATCCCAACCACAGGATGATGTCTGCTAATAATGAAGCATCCATATCCCAACCACAGGATGATGTCTGCTACTAATGGAGCATTCATATCTCAACCACAGGGTGATGTCTGCTAATGATGGAGCATCCATATCCCAACCACAGAGTGATGTCTGCTAATAATGGAGCATCCATATCCCAACCACAGAGTGATGTCTGCTAATAATGGAGCATCCATATCCCAACCACAGGGTGATGTCTGCTAATAATGGAGCATCCATATCCCAACCACAGGGTGATGTCTGCTAATAATGAAGCATCCATATCCCAATCACAGGGTGATGTCTGCTAATAATGGAGCATCCATATCCCAACCACAGGGTGATGTCTGCTAATAATGGAGCATTCATATCCCAACCACAGGGTGATGTCTGCTAATAATTGAGCATCCATATCCCAACCACAGGGTGATGTCTGCTAATAATGGAGCATTCATATCCCAACCACAGGGTGATGTCTGCTAATAATTGAGCATCCATATTCCAACCACAGGGTGATGTCTGCTAATAATGGAGCATCCATATCCCAACCACAGGGTGATGTCTGCTAATAATGGAGCATCCATATCCCAACCACAGGGTGATGTCTGCTAATAATGGAGCATTCATATCCCAACCACAGGGTGATGTCTGCTAATAATTGAGCATCCATATTCCAACCACAGGGTGATGTCTGCTAATAATGGAGCATCCATATCCCAACCACAGGGTGATGTCTGCTAATAATGGAGCATACATATCCCTGCCACAGGGTGATATCTGCTAATAATGGAGCATCCATATCCCAACCACAGTGTGATGACTGCTAAGCAGGGGAAACAGGGGAAGCAGCTGCCACAGGGCCCGGGCTAGAAGGGGGCCCGTCCCTGCTGCAGCTGCTTCACCTACCACCACGGTAGTTCCACAAGCTGCCAGTGGTGTGAGCAGGGGCGTATCTAGGGGAGGCAGCCGGCAGGGGGGGCGCAGTCGGGCCGCCTAATTCGGCGGTCTGCAGTGTCTCCCCCGCGGCTGCGTTCTGCCGCCCCGGCCTGAGAGTCGGCGGCTCCCTGTGTCAGCTGTCAAGGTGACAGCCGGCCCAGAGAAGCTGCTGCGTGCCGGCTCCCTGGGATCAATTGCACTGGTGTCTATACAGACGCCAGTACAATTGAAGCTCTGACCGCCGGGTCAGAGCGACGTCTGCAGCGTGATCAGGTCATGTGATCACGCTGCTGACGTCACTCGTCGTCGGCGCCAAGAAGGGTGAAGATTTGTGGTGAGTGTGCTCCATTATGGAGCTGAAGATACCACAGAAGATAAATGGGGGACATACTGTGTGAGTGTGTGTGTATGGGGGGATTTAGAGTGGGGATGGGGGGATACATTATGTGTGGGGGGGATTTAGAGTGGGGATGGGGGTTCTTTTATGTGTGGGGGGTTTGGAGTGGGGATGGGGGATACATTGTGTGGGGGGGATTTAGAGTGGGGATGGGGGTTCTTTTATGTGTGGGGGTTTGGAGTGGGGATGGGGATACATTATGTGTGGGGGGGATTTAGAGTGGGGATAGGGGTTCTTTTATGTGTGGGGAGGTTTGGAGTGGGATGGGGGATACATTATGTGTGGGGGGGATTTAGAGTGGGGATGGGAGTTCTTTTATGTGTGGGGGGTTTGGAGTGGGGATGGGGGCTATTTTATGTGTGGGGGGATTTGGAGTGGCGATGGGGGGTTATTTTATGTGTGGGGGGATTTCGAGTGGCGATGGGGGGTTATTTTATGTGTGGGGGGATTTGGAGTGGCGATGGGAGGTTATTTTATGTGTGGGGGATTTGGAGTGGGGATGGGGGGATTTAATGTGTGTGGGGGGATTTGGAGTGGGGATGGGGGTTATTTTATGTGTGGGGTGATTTTGAGTGGGGATGGGGGGTTATTTTATGTGTGGGGGGATTTGGAGTGGCGATGGGGGGTTATTGTATGTGTGGGGGGATTTGGAGTGGGGATGGGGGGTTATTTTATGTGTGGGGGGATTTGGAGTGGCGATGGGGGTTATTGTATGTGTGGGGGGATTTGGAGTGGGGATGGGGGTTTATTTTATGTGTGGGGGATTTGGAGTGGCGATGGGGGGTTATTTTATTAGTGGGGGGATTTGGAGTGGCGATGGGGGTTTATTTTATGTGTGGGGGGATTTGGAGTGGCGATGGAGGGTTATTTTATGTGTGGGGGATTTGGAGTGGCGATGGGGTTTTTTTTTATGTGTGGGGGGATTTGGAGTGGGGATGGGGGGATTTAATGTGTGTGGGGGGATTTGGAGTGGGGATAGGGGATACTTAATGTGTGTGGGGATTTGGAGTGGGGATGGGGGGATTTAATGTGTGTGGGGGGGATTTGGAGTGAGGATGGGGCATTTAATATGTGTGGGGGGATTTGAGGGTACTGAAGAGTATGTATGAGGAAACAGTATGGGGATGGGTGCAGACAGTATGGGGAGCGAACGGGTGAATGTATGTGGACACAGTATGGGGAGTGAGGGTGATGGGATGTGTGCAGACACAGTATGGGGAGTGAGGGTGATGGGATGTGTACAGACACAGTATGGGGAGTCAGGGTTATGTGTGAGCAGACAGTATAGAGAGTGAGGGGGTAAATATATGAGGAGACAGTATGCTGAACAGGGGGGATGTGAGAGGAGACAGTGTGAGGAGGGAGGGGAATAGTGTGAGGCGACAGTATATTGCAGATATTTTTATTTAGGGGCATTATAATGACTCTTCTGTCTTTAAGGGCATCGTGTGGAGAGTTGGTGCAGAAGAGCAGAGAAGATGGAGGTCTGCAGAGACGGCTGTGGATGAGAAAACTCATCATGGGATCTGGACAAGATGAAGAAAAGGAGAACGACTCCAGAGACAGCGTCATCTATAAGGTACCTGGATGTAAATATTATTTGTGAAATTGACTAATTCTCATGTCTTTATTTGTTAGGAGCATTAAAGGGGTTCTCCAGGTCTGTGTCACATAGAATGACTGCAGACTCAGCACAAACCTGGACAGCCCCTTTAATGCTCCTAACATAAATTAAAACATGAGAATTAGTCAATTTTAGAATTCTCACAGTGCGCACTGCACGCTGTTAGGATTCTCTCGTGCCGGTGATTTACATACAAGCGGTCACATGCTGACTAGACGTGTGGCCTCACTCAATGAAAATGAACGGAGCGAGGCCGGGCACGTCTAGTCGGAATGTGGCCAGAAGTATATAAATCACATGCTTATGCTGACATGACCGTGTACTCTTGCCACCGGTAATGGAGAATCCTAAAAGTGTGCAGAGCATTCGTTGTGAGAATTCAGAAGCTGCAATGTCAGGATTCAGCGCTGCAGGTTCCAGCAGTCATCTCATGGACACTTCACTCATATGCGATTTTTATACTTATGGTCCTGTGACAAACAGCTTCTCTTCCTACTTCTCTCAGTTTTTCACTGAACATTGAGAGCATTAGGGAGAGCAGCTCGTGGGTACATGATTAACTGTGCAAATCGCATGTGTGCTTGGGGGGGGGGGCCAAACCGAATTCTTGCCCCGGGTGCCAGAAAGCCTAGATACACCTCTGGGTGTGAGTCTGATATGGGGCCCGCCGCCACCTCCGGCGCCGCTATGAGAGGAGGTGGGACGGGCCCCGAGCAGTCCGGCACTTCCGCGTCATGTGACGTGGGGGCGTGCGCGCGCTCTCACGTCACATGCAAGGCTGGCATGGTGGACATTGGAGCGTGGAGGACAGAGCGGCGCGCGGAGCAGAAGAGCTGGAGGACGCAGTCACCTGAGGATTGGCAGATTGGTAAGTATGCTTGCTGAGGCTGACTCTCTTTTACAGGGACGCGGCAGCCGTAGCTTCCCGTCCCGGCACTTGAGGAGAGGGGGGAGAGCGGAGGGGGGAGGTGTGAGTGTATCAGGGGCCTCAGGCCCCAGGACACAGCGGGCCACATTAGAGGCCCCAGGAAGCAGCAGGCCCCTAATGGGGCCCTAGGAAACAGCAGGCCCCATTAGGGGCCAAGGTCTAAAGGAAGTGTGTAGCCCTGGTGTGAAGGCACACGCAGTACCCTGGAGAATGTGTGGAGAGATAGCAGTTCAATGCTCTATACCCATTCACTCAATATACACTAGACACACCTTAGGGTAGTGTAGTGACTCGTAGGGAGTGGTCAGTGTAGATTCGTTGAGTGATTTAGGAGTCAGTTTCCTGTCTTCGGACAGAGCAGACGTGTGGAGTCTAGCTGGGACTTGGAGGGAGGAAGCAGTCCAGCTTGGTTCTATCAGCAGTTCAGCAAGTGGAGGCCAGTAAGGGCGAGATATAGATCACCTCAGCCTGGTCAGAGCTGTACCTCATTGAAGACATTGATAAAGAAAGAAGAGTTTAGTACAGATATACTTCAGTCTCCTGTCTCAAGGACAGTGAAGGTTCAGAGACGTGCTCCTGCCTAGAAGATTACTGAGAGTCTGGCAACTAACTCTGAAGGAAGAAAAGAAGGGAGTGATTATATGACTTTTTGCAAGTGTGAGTGTTTATGCTACAAGCGCGGACAAGGCGAAAGGCACAGTGGAAGGAATATTTAAAAGTGCTTTTTGATTGGAGAAGTCCTGCACATTGTTACCGGTCACTGGGGACCGAAGGATCACTATAGTTTCAAGCTTAGTGGTAAGAAAACCAGAGGCTTATCGGACCTTAGGTCGCGGCAAGCAGCCCCTAAATAGTCGGTACGTAACTGGGGTCAGGGGGAGTGAGGACCTTGAGTCTCTGCAGGACAAGATAGGAATTCAGCTCTCTCACAGGAAGGCTCCGACCACAAAACTGACTGGGCAGTACAGCTTTGGAATAGCTGGAGTTATAGAGGGAACTACGCTTCATGCTGGTTGTACTCATCGTTGTGAAAGTAAAGGAGGCCCCTAACTTGTCCAGCTGCTATCTCGAAATACATTCTCCTTGGATCAGCCTCCCTGGGACCTGCCTTACCATCTTACAAGTAAAGGTATGGAAAGACGCTGATGTGTGAGACTGTGTTATTTGATTGCATTCCTGCACTACCCCTTCATAACCATCGACCTGAGGGAAGAGTCCCACCTGTAGGGGACCCGACATCTAGCTGCCTCACCATCCCCTCAGAGATCTACAGCAGCGCTGGTACAAATTACCAGAAGACTACAGGTGGCGTCACGAACTGTATATATATATCCCCTGTAAATATACCCCCCAACATACGCCTGACCGCCAGGGCCACAGACCGAGCCACCGCTACCTGTGACAATCCCATAGACTTCTACGGGCTCGGCTCTGAGTACCCCATTGCCCTGGAAACCCACAATTGTGGTGCGTGGTCGAGACAAAATTGGCGTCACGAACAGGATGCGAAACTCGCAAAATTGCGAGCCCTGTGTGCCTATGGAGTTGTTTTTGTGAAAAAGGACTGTTTGCACTTTTGGCGCCAAAAATCGCCATCTTTGTCGCCATATTCGCGCCCTCAGGCGCTGGAGAAGAAGGTGGGCGTACCTTCGTGGGCGTGTACCCCCCTGTGGCGCGAAGAAAATGCCTGCCCTCTCAAAGTGCTATTACAATATGCGATCCTGCCCTACAGCAAAGGAGGTCCGCCTCCTCTTCACCTTTCCTGCAAAGAGGAGGAGACGCAAACCCCGCCTCCACGGAAGAGACCGGACGTCTCTAGAGGAAGATGAAAGAACGCTCTGGAACATCATGGAAGCAGGACGTGTGCAGCCGAGCAGGGAAGCGGAGGAAGGCAGGCCCCGTTCCCCAGCCAAGCTGCCACCAGCACCGGAATCATCCGTGGTCCTGCACCTGCAGCAAGCATTGCTGGAAATCAAAGAAGAAAATGCACGACTGAAAAAGATGATTTTGCCACAACCTGGATTTGAAGAGATAGAGAGACGCCGGCGTACCCTGGAGCAGCGGCGGCTGTGGGACGCGGTGATCTCTCCCTTCGATGATTCCCTACGTCTGGAGTTACCAAAACTTCTGCTGCCCAAGGCAAAGGAGCAACCGGAGGCTGCCCCCGAAAGTACCAATCCTGATCTCACCGGTGAAGCGGTGGAGGCGAAGGAGGTTGAGGAGGTACCGCCAGTTCCGGAACGCCCGCCCGGCCAGGAGGCCGCAGCAGATGATCGATCCCCGACACCGGAGGGGTCCTGTCCGTCATTACCAGACGTGGACTGGGACGAGATGGCGCGCCTGGATGACGTCGCCTATACCGCCCAGTGGGAATGTGAGTGGCAGCGTCGTGAGGAGAAGCAGCAACGCCAGCAGGAGGAAGAGCGGGAAGCGCAGAGGAACCGACAGCGGCAACATGCAGAGCTGATCGCGGACAAGGAAAGTGTCCGCAGAGAAAAAGGTACTCTGAGGGAACCGCGGCGGCAGGGGTGTGTGACAGAGTTCCAGCTCCGGAAGGGCTGGGGCTTCATCAGGGAACCGGGCCTCTACCCAGGGGTCTTTGTCAGTAGACGTGACGTAGAATCCCACCTACCGCAAGGTCATCCCGGGAGGGACCTAGTTAATGGAGACATTGTCACATATACACGACACTGGGGAATGAAGGGATGGTATGCCCTTAACGTCGCCATCGTTCGTGACCCCGTCCCCGACGCTGGTAACGTCACCACTACCGCAGCGTCCCCGTCTCCAGCTCAAACAGCATTCGGCCGTGCCCCAGCATCGCCCCCTGCAGGTATCTCGCAAATAGAAGCAACACCTGTATACTCTCCACTAACTCGTTATTCTTCTACATCGCAACTTGCGACCCAGTCTCCATCGCAATCTATGACACGATCAATATCGCTAACTGTAACGCAAATTGAAACGCAATCGGTGTCTTGCAAGGATAAAGTACCCGTTGCGCCCCTAGAGGTTCGCACGAGAACTGTGGCGACCCAGACCCTAATAGCAGCGCACGACTTGTTAGTAATGGGATCTAGGGACCATCGCATTGTTCCAGCCCCCGGGATGGAAAGTGTAATTGAAGTCAAGAGAATGTGAAGAACGGTAGGACCCAGACAGGGTTTACCGCAACTAAGAAGATGTACATAAGTTTTATAAAAGTGAAAATGTTTTGCACAAGTTAAATGTGTATATAACGTATATATATATTGCCAAAAGTAGAATGCCCGGCTGGGTAATCAGATAAAAAAAAAAGTTTTTGCACTTTATTGTGATGTGATTTGATATAATGTGTCTTTTTCTTATTATGGACTCAGAGGCTGAGGACTGTGCCAGCCCAGAACTTATCTGTATATAGTTGCACCTTGTGCCTTATCTTGGTTTTACATAAAACCACCACAATTACCTCTGAATACAAAACCCGTGTGGTGTGGCACTGAGTGAGGTCTGCATTCGGATGTCCTGCAGCCCACCCAGGACCCACGTTGAAGGTTTGGTGCGGGTCCTTCACAAGCATATTGTCTATTTATATGAAAATGATATTTAATATTTGTACATTTCTATATATAATGTTTTGTTTGCAACGTTCAAGACATCCTTACCTCCCGGATGGGACGAATTAATGTTTAATGTTGATGTTTAATGCATAAACAAAATTGTCTCTTTGTATTTTACAGCCCGGGAGTGCTGTCTTTTACCATGGGGGAATGTGTAGCCCTGGTGTGAAGGCACACGCAGTACCCTGGAGAATGTGTGGAGAGATAGCAGTTCAATGCTCTATACCCATTCACTCAATATACACTAGACACACCTTAGGGTAGTGTAGTGACTCGTAGGGAGTGGTCAGTGTAGATTCGTTGAGTGATTTAGGAGTCAGTTTCCTGTCTTCGGACAGAGCAGACGTGTGGAGTCTAGCTGGGACTTGGAGGGAGGAAGCAGTCCAGCTTGGTTCTATCAGCAGTTCAGCAAGTGGAGGCCAGTAAGGGCGAGATATAGATCACCTCAGCCTGGTCAGAGCTGTACCTCATTGAAGACATTGATAAAGAAAGAAGAGTTTAGTACAGATATACTTCAGTCTCCTGTCTCAAGGACAGTGAAGGTTCAGAGACGTGCTCCTGCCTAGAAGATTACTGAGAGTCTGGCAACTAACTCTGAAGGAAGAAAAGAAGGGAGTGATTATATGACTTTTTGCAAGTGTGAGTGTTTATGCTACAAGCGCGGACAAGGCGAAAGGCACAGTGGAAGGAATATTTAAAAGTGCTTTTGGATTGGAGAAGTCCTGCACATTGTTACCGGTCACTGGGGACCGAAGGATCACTATAGTTTCAAGCTTAGTGGTAAGAAAACCAGAGGCTTATCGGACCTTAGGTCGCGGCAAGCAGCCCCTAAATAGTCGGTACGTAACTGGGGTCAGGGGGAGTGAGGACCTTGAGTCTCTGCAGGACAAGATAGGAATTCAGCTCTCTCACAGGAAGGCTCCGACCACAAAACTGACTGGGCAGTACAGCTTTGGAATAGCTGGAGTTATAGAGGGAACTACGCTTCATGCTGGTTGTACTCATCGTTGTGAAAGTAAAGGAGGCCCCTAACTTGTCCAGCTGCTATCTCGAAATACATTCTCCTTGGATCAGCCTCCCTGGGACCTGCCTTACCATCTTACAAGTAAAGGTATGGAAAGACGCTGATGTGTGAGACTGTGTTATTTGATTGCATTCCTGCACTACCCCTTCATAACCATCGACCTGAGGGAAGAGTCCCACCTGTAGGGGACCCGACATCTAGCTGCCTCACCATCCCCTCAGAGATCTACAGCAGCGCTGGTACAAATTACCAGAAGACTACAGGTGGCGTCACGAACTGTATATATATATCCCCTGTAAATATACCCCCCAACATACGCCTGACCGCCAGGGCCACAGACCGAGCCACCGCTACCTGTGACAATCCCATAGACTTCTACGGGCTCGGCTCTGAGTACCCCATTGCCCTGGAAACCCACAATTGTGGTGCGTGGTCGAGACAGAATCAGCAGGCCCCATTAGGGGCCTAGGTCCAAAGGAAGCAGCAGGCCCCATTAGGGGCCTAGGTCCAAAGAAAACTGCAGGCCCCAGGAAACTGCAGGCCCCATCAGGGGCCTAGGGCCCCAGGAAACTGCAGACCCCATCAGGGGTCTAGGGTCCCAGGAAACAGCAGGCCCCTAATGGGGCCCCGAAAACAGCAGGCCTCTTTACAGTGCTGCAGATGGCGACCAAAATGGTCGCCAAAGCGGCTAAAAATTTGCAAATGGCGACTGGATTATTCAATCCATTCGCCGTTTGCGATTAGTGATTTAAAAAAAATATATATTTTTTTTAAAACGGCGGCCGGAGGTGGGGGGGGGGGGCCATTGTGAAGTTTGCTGTGGGGCCCTGCCGTTCCTAGTTACGCCCCTGTGGAGCATCCATATCCCAACCACAGAGTGATGTCTGCTAATAATGGAGCATCCATATCCCAAGCACAGGGTGACGTCTGCTAACAATGGAGCATCCATATCCCAACCACAGAGTGATGTCTGCTAGTAATGGAGCATTCATATCCCAACCACAGGGTGATGTCTGCTAATAATGGAGCATCCATATCCCAAGCACAGGGTGACGTCTGCTAACAATGGAGCATCCATATCCCAACCACAGAGTGATGTCTGCTAGTAATGGAGCATCCATATCCCAATCACAGGGTGATGTCTGCTAATAATGGAGCATAAATATCCAACTACAGGGTGATGTCTGCTAATAATGGAGCGTCCATGTCCCAGCCAGAGGGTGATGTCTGCTAATAATGGAGCATAAATATCCCAACCACAGGGTGATGTCTGCTAGTAATGGAGCATCCATATCCTCAACAACAGGGTGATGTCTGCTAATAATGGAGCATAAACATCCCAACCACAGGGTGATATCTGCTAATAATGGAGCGTCATGTCCCAGCCACAGGGTGATATCTGCTAATAATGGAGCATCCATATTCCAGCCACAGGGTGATGTCTGGTAATAAAGGAGCATCCATAACCCTGCCACAGGGTGATGGCTGCTAATAAAGGAGCATCAATATCCAACCACAGGTTGATGTCTGCCAATAATGAAGTATCCATATTCCAACCACAGGGTGATGTCTGCTAATAATGGAGCATCCATATCCCAACCACAGAGTGATGTCTGCTAATATTGGAGCATCCATTTCCCAAACACAGGGTGATGTCTGCTAATATTGGAGCATCCATTTCCCAAACACAGGGTGATGTCTGCTAATAATGGAGCATCCATATCCCTGCCACAGGGTGAGGTCTGCTAATAATGGAGCATCCATA